>NC_051169.1:138596848-139126848 GCF_013339725.1 Rhipicephalus microplus
AGTCAGTATCCTTAGTGCTCACATATTACGTTCGGTTAGAAAGAAACTCTCGAATCTAATTAAATATCAAGGAATCAATATTTATTTGGCCGAGTTTTAGTAAGACTAAGTGGTGATTAACTCTGTCAAAAGCCTTTGCAAAATCTAAAGATATACAGCCTGCTATAAAGCCGCCGTCTAAAAATGCGTGAAGACCATTGCAAAATGTTAGTAGTTGCATTTCGCATGAAAAAAAACTTACGGAACCCGTGTTGACTGTTATGAAAGAACTTATTTGATTCTAAAAATTCACCAGATGTGAGAAAACGACGTGTTCAAAGATTTTACAAGCTATTGATGTCAAGGAAATACGGCTATATATATGAGGGTTGCGAATGACACCGGATTTGTGAAGTGGAACCACCTTGCCTATCTTCCAGTCTCTAGGTAACGAGCTGTTGTTGAGTGATTTTGTGAAAATCAGGTTCAGTATAATGGAACAATATTCGGCAGTCAACTGTGGAAATTTCGACGTGACACAATCGATGCCGCACGAGGATGATCGTTTTAAGTTTTTAATAATGAAGCTGATACCAAAAGAGTCGAGTAAAATGGGTTCCATTGGTAGGTAGCTAGGTGCAGTGAAGGACGGAGAGATGCCAGACTGAGTGAGGGAAAATGAACGGGGAAAAACGATGTTAAGTACAGAAGCACACTGGCTGCTTTGGATTGCCTCACCTGATTCATCAGTAAGAATTATAGTTCGATCATCGCGGCTTTTCACAACATTCCAAAATCGTTTTCGGTTGGTTTTGTGTAGCGATGGAAGTGTGGTGTTACAGAAATTAAACTTCGTTTTCCTCAAAGCACTGGAGTATGCTTTTGTTGCGGCGGCATAAGCGGACCACTTATCAGCAGATGCCGATTTCTTTGCAGCACGAAAGAGCCTACCTTTTTGTTAGACAGCCGATTCAGGTGTCTTTTGTACCACGGCGCGTTAGGTGACTGATACACCTTACTTACAGGGATATGTATTGTTATCAGACGCAACACTTTGCTTTTAAAACACGCCCATAATTTGTAACTGAAGCGTCACTGTACAAAAAACAAAAGCTGTCGAGGGAGGTAGAAAGTTCATTGTTTATAGTGTCGAAATTAGCTTCATTAAAATCTTTTATAAGTTTAAAGCGCTTGCTCCTTTTAGTCGTCGGTACAGAAATTGAAAAATGCAGTAGATCATGATCACTGAGTCCGGGCAAGTGAGTTATCTTAGATGTAATATCAGGTGATGACGTCAGTATCAAGTCTAGTAAGGATGATGTAGTGGAAGTAACACGAGTAGATAGACTGACTAGTTGTGATAGATTGAAATTCAAGCACGTGGTTAGAAAGCAACTAGTTTCAGCTGAAGCAGGCTCCGCAAACGGGAATGGATGAGACCACTGTATTGAAGGAAAATTAAAATCACCTAGAAGGGAAGCTGAAATACCGGTAAACAGTGCCGAGATATGGCTTAGGCAATCATCAATTTCCTCGCAGAAAGAGCCGATGGAATTAGGCGGGCGGTAGCAAATGCCGAAAACCATCTTCCGGACACAAACGGTTACGCAGCACCACTTTATTTCTAAATTGCATGGTATTTTCAAGAGCGAGCAATGAAAACATTCGTTCACGGCAATGAGGACAACACCACCCGTTCTTTCAGAGCGATCATTAAGATGTGTGGTGAATGTTTTCTGGCACTGAAAAAGCTCACAAGATGCAACTTCGTCGGATACCAGGTTTCACTCAACATAACTATATCGGCATCCGTGTCATTAATTATACCACTTAGGCTGTCTCTTTTTGGCATAAGGCTGCGCACATTGGCATAAAACAGTAAGAGCACTGATGGTGAGCCACCACCCCTCACACTGTCCTAGCTAGTGGCCGAATAAGGGCGGCCTGACCGGGTCGCCATTGGTGTAGCGGCAATCGCGACTGGTGGTGAAGGCGCCTCACAAACGGAATAGGTGTGAGCATCTAACACGTATCACTTTTTGTTTGCATATAGTCTTTTGTACCGCAACTTGAAAAGCACTTTTAAACCAACGCCGTACACTGTCAGCTTTTTAGAGCATAGCGAGTTGATGTAGAGAAATCTTCTGGAATACCAATGCCACTACGCCGCAAAGCAGATTTCTTACACAGTATGATCATTTTTGACTTGGAACAGCAAAATTAAGCAATGAGTGGTCTATTTTTGCCTGCCACGTATTTGCCTATGCAGTGTGCCCGTGCTATGTCTCCACATGATAAGTGAACATTCAGTTTGTCTCGGGCCGGGATCACGATGATTTCTTCTTCAGATTGGTGGGCGTTTTTATTTGGGACGTCTGATAGGCCGTAAAACAGCAGGTTATCACGTTGGGACCTGTCCTCACCCTCATCAAGTCAGGCTCACAGTTCATTACCTTCTTGTTCCAAGCGAATTAACGACTGATTGATTTGATTGATCTGATTGATATGTGGGGTTTAACATCTCAAAATCACTATATGATTATGAGAGACGCCGTAGTGGAGGGCTCTGGGATTCTTTAAGGTGCACCGGATTCTTTAAGGTGCACCGGATTTTAAGGTGCACCGGATTCTTTAAGGTGACCACCTGGGATTCTTTAAGGTGCACCGAAATGTGAGCACACGGGCCTACAGCATTTGTGCCTCCTACGCGAATTAACGACTGACGTGTGATAAATAGTTCTTGTTTTTAGTTTGGAATATTGTTAGCCATTTTTCTACCACTTGTAGCCGCACGGTAATGTCGGCCAAAGCAATAGCTGCCGTCTCGTGTGAAAATTTAAGATCTGCTATTGCCCGTGACATACTGGACTGGTTAGTCTCTATTCAAATAGAATGCTCATTAGTCTTCTTAACCATCTGGATAAGCTCCTCAATGGCCTTGTCTGGCCCTGGATTTTCTTCAATATTGCCAAAAAGTAAAAGCAGTAAGGAAGAGAAAGGTTCAAGCATATAAATGGGCCATCAACCTGCGCAACAAGAAAGATGTGCCGTGGGTCCTTCATTCTGTTTGTGCCGCCGCGCCCACTGTCAAGGTGGCAGGTGGCATGGGCTTTTAAATCGTCCGCTGTCACACGTGACGATGACGGTGACGTTGCGCTGCGTTGATGGTGGTCAGGGCAGGCCATGACACTGCTGAGAAGGCTAGGAGCTCCGCTTTCAAATGCACGTGAAGATTCAGTGAGTGCGCAGGCATCCGAGTGCGTCGATGTCGAGCCGTCGCAAGGAAACTGGTCGGCGGACAGTGATCGCTGATCCGGTCGATGGCTGGTAAGAACGCAAAGGAGCTGCACAACAAGAAAGATGTGCCGTGAGTCTTTCACTCTGTTTGTGCCGCCATGCTCCCTCGTCGGGTTTCCGTGACGAACTACACCATGTTGAACATGAACGGGGAAAGGCGCGGCTTGTGTCCCCACACATGGCGGGAGCTTCTACGGGCTAGGTTCTCAACACGAAAAAACGGTGCCAAAAGTGTACCTGGAGCAGTTGTGATCTCTAAAGGAGTGTTCACACTAGAGACACATGGCACCAACTTTGGTCTGCTGACTGTTTTTAGGAGCGTCTTTTATCTTGTCGTCGTCAAATTTACCCTACAATAACAAAAGCAGTCCGCCGATGGTCTCTGGAAGACTCCGTCCTTCCCTTGTCCTGCTCACAGCCTTTCATTGGCCAATCATGTAGTCGCACTGGAGGCACACGCAGCGATACCGACTAAACTTGCACAATAGCTCAGGTCTCAAAGCCGCTTCTTTGGCTGGTCGTCGTCGCTTGCATTATGCTTGGGAGGCTGCCGGATCATGGCTGCGCCACTTTCTGCTTACGTTTCACACGGCTACACGAGCCCGACGAACATTATTTCGTTCATAGATCAGCTCTCCGCACTGTTCATGGAAAGTGGTCAGCCCTTCTGATGTTCTCAACCTCCCTGTCACGCCAAACTCTTCACGCGCGGCTACCAAAGACAGTCGGCAGACCAAAATTGGTGCCATGTGTCTGTAGTGTGAACACGCCTTTAGAGATCACGGTTACTACAGGTACATATTTGGCACCGTTTTTTCGTGTTGAGAACCCAGTCCGTAGAAGCTCCAGCTAGAGACAGTGAACATGAGGAAATGCTTAATAATCCCCGATTGATTCTGCCACTCTGCCATTCGCAAATAATGCTATTTTTTGTCGTTCTTCTGAGAAGTGTGGTAGGTATCCGCTAAACACTAGCTAGGAATTTTGTGCCAATTATCCTTGCAGTGGTTGACGACGATGAGGACTTATGGCTGAAATGGGTGTGTGCCACAGTTAATAGGGAAACAGGAACAAGCTTTTGTAATGGGTTGGATCACCGGACGACCCACTCGTTACGCTAATCGCATTCTGCGACGACTGGTTGTTTTTTTCGCTCTAGTAAAACGCTTATTAAGTCGTATTACCGCGATTGCTTTCCCGATATCAATCCTGCCTAAGGGAAGTTTGACAAAAAGTCACAAGCGCTGGCGTAACTCAGTGGTATAATATTTGGCTGGCACTCATCGGACCCGGGTTGAAGCTCCACTGTGTCATTGGTGCAAAATGTTTTTTTTTTCTAATTTCACGCGATGTGTTTACATGGACACCAGCGGCGGTGGCGGACAACATGCAACTGCACGTGACTCGATTTGTGATCTCTTAACAGCTTTCTCTGTGAAAAGAAACGTTATAATGCAACGATATAGAGTTTAGCCATCTGCTATTCACACTGCCAGACAACTGCGGGATACGGGTGATGTAACCGGGGGTCCGCCCAGGGGACAGGAGCCAGCCAGAGACTCGGGGAGATGTCGAGGAGAGGAACCGGGAGCTGCTTACAGTAACTTTTAATACATTATACCGGCAGCGTGTTGCTACATGATGGGGTTAGCATCATGGAAGCTTTCGACGAAAGCATAATGGGAGCTTCTGCGAGCTTGTGAGAGCCTGTCAGGAGCGCCTCGGCGCTCACATTTTATGTCCTGGCTTTCCCAGGATTTCCTGCAGGAAAAAAACGATGGAGGCCAGGACAGTCCAATGAATTTTTGTCATCTTCACCTCCGCCTGCAAAAGGGGAAGATTAAACGCCGCCTCCTTCCCAGCCCTCGAAAGGGGGCAGAGTAGACTTGGGGCTGATCTCGCATGGGCTCTGTGATTATTGAAACGAATCCTAAATGATGTTTCTGTTTGCCCGATGTACTGCATATACGTTTCATTCGAGTAGATATACCACATTAGAGGAATCGCATGTTAGGTTTCCTCGTATGTTAATCGAAAACTTGGATTGTGTACTTGTTGCTTTGTGTGTTTCTCGCATCACTTTGAATACAAGACATCGTGACTGTAAACAAGGTCGGTATGAATTAATAGGAGGTGAGGTATTGATTTGAGAGTGGACAAGTGTGTCTTTGAGGTTGCGTGGTCGTCGATAAACAACGCCAGGAGCGGATGGGAATGCACGTTTCCGTCCGTGCCTTGTCCTGCTCACAGCCTTTCGTTGGCCAAATCTTTAGTCGCACTAGAGGCACACGCAGCGATACCGACTAAGCTTGCACACTAGCACCTCGTTTTTAACCATGCTGCCTGCTCTTCGATTGTCTCTCACCGGCTACGCAGCGCAGCTCCTGCCATAATACATGGTTTCGAGGGACGCTGGTGGGGATACACAAAACGAAAGCGAAAAAGACAACAAATTCTATGTGCTGCGCAAGATGACTGTTCAAACGCCCTGAGAGTATCAGAGAGGGCATCATTATCTCCCCATATATTTCCCCTTCTCGGTCGTTTCGAACAGACATAGGCCAATTTTCGCTCAGCCACATATTTTCCGAAGGCACGCCAACGACAGGTCTGCGGATGTGTTTCGCTGGTGTTTTTAGTCTGCCATTATGTTATACTACGATGACAAGTTGTCTTTTAAGGCGTTGTTGTCGTCGTCAGACGAGTGTGACCATGGGGTCTGGCGACTTCGTCGGCAGTCGCCTCGTCAGCCAATGGTCTGCGTCTGCCTCGTGTCTTAATCGGGGTCGTGTCAAGGTCGTGTCGATCTAGCGTAAACGTGGCTTTACACCAGCGTTTTGTAGGGTTACGTGAGATCGGATGCTAGTCTTGCTTCGTGAAAAATTCGAATGTGTTGGAATGCATTCATCGCTTCACCCTTTCAGTGAAACTGTGACTTTTTTTTTCTTTTTGTGAATTTGCTCATGTCAGCAAAATACGCCAGTGCCATATTCAATACAAGCTAAGTTGTCATTCGTGACAAAAAAACCGTGTTTTTAATCCAAAACTTGGTAACACATTTATATCCTGCCACGGTTAGTTATTAAAGACGCTGAAGCGATAAAATATGTTTATAACATAAAATGGTGCTTCTAGCGGCAAAATTTGGTGCAAATCGGGTATACCGCAAATCGCCATATGAAGACAAAAGGAAGCACATGGTGCCAACAAAATTGGTTTTGTGAGAACGTACCTATATGCCCAATGACCTTTGGAGTGACCGAAGATAACAGCAATATATGCAGCCTAGAATGAAGTTGTTACAGATACGATGAAAAACTTCATATCATGCTTGAATACCCGTCAAAGAAATAGGGCCACAAGCACAACGATCAACTTACTCTTTCCCTTTATCCTCTCTCTGTTTCTTTTCACATTTATTTTGACGTATTGTAGGGCTAATATGAGACAGACGACAGTAATAACGCAATAGCGTTAAAGAGTCAATTTCGCAACGATTCCGGTGTCCACGTCGGCGCCATTGGTTTCGAGCTAAATATCAACATCTTGTGCATAACCGAAAAACCTAGAAAGATGTAAAGAAAATAATAAAACATTCTGTGTCCGAGGAAGGATTGAAGCCGTGTCGTTTGCATATCAAGCAAGTTTTCTACCACAAAGACATATGTTTTTTTTTGTTAAACACAGCTATGTGTAAGCATGGAAATAAATCTAAAAACTTTTTATGCTTGGAACTGCAGTGAAAGTAACTTGCATTTAGTACAAACACACGTGCCCTGCACACGCGCTTCACATATTGTACAATATAAGCGTACATTGTGGTCGGCCGTCAGCACATACGATTATCATGAGCTCATGGTTTAAAACGCCCCACCCTCTACCAAAATCGCACATACGTTTCTGCGCCATTTTCCACATTGTGGGTGAATAGCAAGTCCGAAAAGGATTCATTTGCAGAAATACCCGTGGTTTAAAGCATTCCGCCCATTGCACAGTACGCAGCCGAATGTGAGAACTACACAAACACAAGCGATATTGAACTTAGTACACGCTTGGTACAGGACATGGCTAATCGCGTTCAACTCTCAAAAACGGTGCTTAGGGATCACCTCAATCACAAGCTTACGCCTGTGCCTTCCCACGCTAAAATTCTAGTCAAGTAAGCAGCAGAGGGGCGTTTATATTGTCAAGACTGCTGTGTGCCGCAAAATAACGCGAGAGGAGAAAGGCTACTTGTGGGTGCATTTAAAACACAGTAATATATGGATCAGCTGACGCACTATACCGTGAAGATCTGAGAAGAATTTTGACACTGAGATGACACATATCACCCATGCTCATCATAATCATCAGAAGAAATTACAATATAGTATAATATATTATGTTATATTATAAAATATATAAAGTAGCAGTAATATATTATTACTGATTGCTAAAGTGTAACGATGGGAAACCATGATGCCATTAGTAGACATGCCGGGATTGGGAAGATTGTATAATAGATGACGACCAGCGGAAACGAAGGAAAGAAAATGACGACACAGGCGCTGTCCATCTGTTTATTAGACAAATATATATATATATATATATATATATATATATATATATATATATATATATATATATATATATATATATATATATATATATATATATATCTATATATATATATATATATATATATATACATATATATTGTATATATAAATAAAATAAGGGAAAGAAGTGTACACCTAAAGGCTCGTTTTCCGTGTTTTAACACAATATTAATGAGATCTAACAGACAGTAATGCCAAGGAATGTACAGGGGAAGTTATTAGAACCAATAGAATGTAAATAAGAAAGAAAAGTGGATGAAAAAATAACCAGCCGTGAGCAGGAATATATATATATATATATATATATATATATATATATATATATATATATATATATATATATATATATATATATATATATATATATATATATATATATATATATACATATGGATACAAAACAGCCGCTAAACATGGCTGCATGAAAGAGGAGGACGAAGTGGGTTTTTTCGTTGGATGCTGGTCTGGCGCCATCTTGCTCGTCGAGTTCTGTGCGCTGTAAATAGATCATTAAACAAGTTACTCGTAACATTATTGGTGGAAGTGGACGACCCCTGTACCTCGATGGAGACGCGCAGTGGTCGCACCATCGGCGAGCTTTCGACTGCTTCGACTGCTGGTACTTCCTCTACGCCGCCCTCGTCAGTCCAAGCCACCACCTACGTCACACTCCCGCACCTCAGGGATCCCGGCACTTTCTCCGGTGATAGTACGATCGATCTCGACACTTGGCTGAAGCGGTACGAGCACGTCAGAGCAACTCACCGCTGGGATCCCACGCTCATGCTCGCCAACGTGCTTTTCTACCTGGACGGCACTCCCCGAACATGGTTTGAAAGCCACGAAGCCGACATAACGAGCTGGGATCTCTTTAAAGAAAAGATGCGTGACCTGTTTGGCGATTCATCTGGTCGTCAGCTCGCTGCAAAGAAGACTCTTGCCACACGGGCCCAGTCTTCTACCGAATCGTACGTCTCCTACATTCTTGACGTTTTGGCCCTTTGTTCCAAGGCCGACCAGTGCATGTCCGAAGACGAAAAGGTTAACCACGTCTTGAAAGGCATTGCCGACGATGCTTTCAACCTGCTGGTTTTTAACAACATCTCGAGCATCGACAACATCCTTAAAGAATGCCGATGTCTCGAACAAACTAAAGCCCGCCGTGTAGCCGAAAACATCGTGCGCCTTCCGAACACAGCGGCCACCTCTTCATGTGACGACGTCTTCCACCAGGCCCCTCCATGTGACAACCTCACACGCATCATTCGTCGAGAGGCCGAGGCAGCACAACCGGTAGCCACGCCACTACCGACGCCTACGCCTTCCCCGACCACGATTTCTTTGATACAAGCCGTCGTTCGTCAAGAGCTATCGAATGTCGGCCTACATCCTGTACCTGCCGTATACTCTGCTGCGCCTTCTTTTCGTCCCCCTTCTGCTCCTCGCATACAACGCAATCCGTCCGAAGGGCGTACCCTTGATGACAGGCCCATATGTTTCAACTGTCGACGCGTTGGTCATATCGCACGTCACTGCCGCAGCCGCTGGTCTCCACCGTCCCATTATGCACCTCAGTATTACACCACTTCTGCTCGCGAATCGTCCCCATCTCTTTCTCCATCAACGCCGACCACATTTTCCGCTCCTACAGCACCTCTGAGCAGACCTCGCTACGACCGGTCACCGTCCCCTGCTCGTCGTCAGTCCCGGTCGCCTCACAACGCCGTGCTGCCTCCCCGACCTATTCACAGCATCTCCGACCGGAAAACTAGGCCGTGCAGCTTCTGGAGGTGGAGCTGCGTTGATGACCTTCGTGAGAAATCCTCGATTAACGTTAACAACGAAACGGAACCTTTTGGACGTTACTGTCGACGATGTTCGTGTTAGTGCGTTGATAGATACTGGTGCGCATGTGTCCATTATGAGTGCTAACCTTCGCCGCCGACTTAGAAAAGTTGTCACGCCCGCCCTCAACCGAGCTGTACGAGTCGCCGATGGAGGAACTGCCGCGATTCATGGCATGTGCTCTGCGCGAGTGTCTATTGGGGAGAGAAGCACTGTCGTTCCTTTCGCCGTTATCGAACATTGCCCTCATGAACTCATTCTCGGTATGGATTTTCTAGCCACGCACTCTGCCCTCATAGACTGTTCAGCTGGCTCTCTCCATCTCGATTTACTCCTCTTTTCCGACCCGCCTAGCCCACCGCAAACCAGCCTCTGCTTCATTGATTTCAGGCGTCTCCCTCCTAACTCCGTCACACATGTCGACTTATCCTCCACGCCGCCAGTACCTGATGGTGATTACATGGTGGCCCCGATTCCTGCAGTGATGCTTACGCATGGGGTTGCTGTGCCGCATATGATTCTGACGATTAAGAGAAACCGCACCTTCTTTCCACTGGTCAACTTTTCACTCACCACCCAAGTTCTGCCACAGGGTATCTCCCTGGCCAAAATTACTGCTCTCCAAGATGACCATGTCGAGCCCTTCAGAGTTGACGATTGCTGCAGCTCAGTCAGTGGTTCCACTCCATCAAGTTCTTGGGGTGCCGACATTGAGCGAATGGTGTCATCGGACCTCACGTCTGAGCAAGCTTCAGCGCTTTGCCACGTTCTTGAGGGCTATCGTAGCATTTTCGACTTTGCCAGCAACTCTTTAGACCAAACGACCATTGTCACCCATCGCATAAATACTGGCCATGCAACCCCCATTCACCGACGCCCCTACCGTGTGTCGGCGTCGGAGCGTGCAATATTACAACATGAAGTCGGCAAAATGCTTGAAAAAAACGTTATCGAGCCTTCATGCAGCCCCTGGGCTTCTCCAGTCGTTTTTGTTGAAAAGAAAGATGGAACATGGCGCTTTTGCGTCGATTACCGTCACCTTAACAAAATTACCAAAAAAGACGTTTATCCTTTACCTCGCATCGAAGACGCCCTTGACTGCCTGTACGGTGCCACCTATTTTTCAACTATTGACCTTCGGTCAGGGTACTGGCAGATAGCCGTCGATGAGATGGACCGCGAGAAGACCGCATTCATCACTCCTGATGGTCTTTATCAGTTTAGGGTGATGCCCTTTGGACTCTGCAATGCACCAGCCACATTTGAAAGAATGATGGACTCATTGCTCCAAGGGTTGAAATGGTCCACCTGCTTGTGTTACCATGACGATGTTATTGTCTTTTCGCCCACATTCGACTCGCATCTTGATCGTTTGTCAGCTATTTTGGACGTTTTTCGTCGAGCCGGACTCCAGCTTAACGCCTCCAAGTGCCACTTCGCTCGTCGCCAAATTTCCGTGCTTGGTCATTTTGTCGATGCCCAAGGCGTGCGTCCAGACCCAGAGAAAATTCGTGCAGTCACGAACTTTCCCGTTCCGAGGACCACAAAGGATGACCGCAGTTTTGTGGGGTTGTGCTCATATTTCAGACGCTTTGTTAAGGCCTTTGCGACCATTGCACGCCCACTCACAGACCTCTTGAAGAAAGACGCCTCGTTTACCTGGGGCCATGATTAAGCGTCATCGTTTTCGCAACTTACGACACTGCTTACAACGCCACCAATCTTGGCTCACTTTGATCCATTAGCCCCAACAGAGGTTCACACGGACGCCAGCGGACACGGCATAGGAGCTGTGCTATTGCAGCAACAACGCGGACACGACCGTGTTATAGCCTACGCAAGTCGACTACTATCTCCAGCCGAGCGCAACTATTCCATCACGGAGCGCGAATGCCTCGCCCTTGTATGGGCAGTCGCCAAGTTTCGCCCATACCTGTACGGGCGCTCATTCCGTGTTGTCACGGATCATCACGCGCTCTGCTGGCTAGCCTCCCTGAAGGACCCCACGGGACGTCTCGCTCGTTGGGCTCTACGCCTTCAAGAGTACAGGTTCTCTGTAATGTACAAAACAGGGCGATTACATCAGGATGCGGATTGTTTATCCCGCTACCCTGTTGACGAAGCAACCGATACCGACGCTATCACGGACGTTTTTTCCGTGTCGCAGCTGTTAAACATTGGCGAAGAGCAACGTCGGGATGCTTCTTTACGAGCCATCATTGACTAACTGGAGTCAACGCCACGCGATCTGTCCCTACAAATGTTTTTGGTGAAAGACGGGATTCTGTATCGCCGAAGCCTTGATTCCTTTGGATCAGACCTACTTCCTGTCATCCCAGCGCACCTGCGTTCCTCTGTCCTGCATCAACTCCATGACGCTCCCATAACGGTCCATTTGGGCGTTTCTCGCACGTACAATCGAGTACGACGTCGGTTTTTTTTTTTTTGGCCTGGACTTGCCCGCTCTGTTCGACGCTATGTCGCCGCTTGTGAGCCCTGTCAGCGTCGCAAAACGCCGTCTGCCCTCCCAGCCGGCTACCTTCACCCAATCAACGTTCCCAACGAGCCTTTCTTTCGAGTTGGTCTCGACCTGTTGGGCCCTTTTCCACTCTCCACAGCCGAAAATAAATAGATTGCTGTTGCCACGGACTACGCGACGCGGTACGCAATCACACGAGCTCTCCCGACCAGCTGCGCTACCGACGTTGCGGACTTTCTGCTGTACGACATAATATTAGTGCATGGTGCTCCCCGTCAACTTCTCACCGACCGTGGCCGCATGTTCTTATCAGCTGTCGTTCATGAAATCCTGAGGTCTTGTCATACCAAGCACAAATTTACTACCTCGTACCATCCCCAGTCAAAGGCCTCACGGAGCGTCTTAACAGGACCCTAATCGATACGCTTGCCAAAAACGTTGCGCCAGACCACCACGATTGGGACATTCATTTGCCGTATGTGACGTTCGCCTACAGCTTATCTCGTCACAACACTGCCGGATATTCGCCCTTCTATCTACTATATGGCCGGGACCCAACTCTACCTTTAGACACGTTACTACCTGCGGCCACTGAATATGCTGGTGAAGCCATTGCCCGCGCCGACCACGCGCGCCAAGTCGCCCGTAACCGTCTACAGGCTTCACAGGCGCGCCAACAACAGCTCTACAATTCTCACCATAGGGACGTGCACTTTTCTCCGGGTTCTCTCGTGCTCCTCTGGTCACCTACTCGGCGTGTGGGACTGTCGGAAAAACTGTTGTCGCCCTACACTGGACCATTCCGTATCGTTCGCCAAGTGACAGACGTCACGTACGAGATTGTTCCACCTGATCCAACAAAGTCATCGTCAGCTCCGAGCGACATTGTTCACGTGGCTCGGCTAAAGCCCTATTGCCCCCCTTCGACATCATCTGCGTGAATTTAGCACCGGGACGGTGCTTCTACCGCCGGGGGTCATGATACAAAACAGCCGCTAAACACGGCTGCATGAAAGAGGAGGACGAAGTGGGTTTTTCCGTCGGATGCTGGTCTGGCGCCATCTTACTCGTCGAGTTCTGTGCGCTGTAAATAGATCATTAAACAAGTTACTCGTAACAATATATATATATATATATATATATATATATATATATATATATATATATATACTCATGCGTACAATTATGTACCTTCCAGGACAGCCACTTCTTCGTCAATTAAACCGATAGAAGGGCAGCTGAAGCTCACGTGTCCCTTATTTTCATCATATCAAATGTCTCCGTGAATTCCCGAGTACATTGGCTCCTGTGCTTAGTCAAAATGATTGTTTTATTCAGCTTGGGTTACCAGCGGCACTGCCGGCATTGAAGGGCAAAGCGGAGGGAAAGTGCAAGCATTAGAGAGCAAATTACTCACCCAACTCGCTAGCCTCTTACCGTTTAATACTGGATTAACAGCTACCACCTGATTTGCAGCTGAATCAAACACACTGTTGACCCACTGGAGAAGCGATCATTTGTGCCGGGAATCGAATTCATGCCTTCCAGTTTGCAGCGTGCCACCGTTCATTTTAATAAAAAAATGTGCATTCCCCTAGTTGCCCTATTTCGTGAAATAGGACAGGAAGCAGTTAAGGTCATAAGAGATAAACGCGGGCGAATCGTGTAAAAAAATAAATGCAGGCCTTGTAACAGCTGACTTGATCGATGGAAAAAGAGAGGCACAGCTACAGAATTTCGTACCATAAAAAATCCCCATTCAGACAAGAATTTCACACATTGCACGATGTTTTGGCCACTCGACGCTATCTGTGAGTGGCACTGTTCACGTCCCCGCCTGCAAGAGTTTCTTTAGAGAGACGAGAAGACTCGCGCTGCAGTAAACATGAGGCTTCCCTTCAGCAGTGATTTCCTACTATTTCTATAGCACCACCGAACGCTCTCGAGCTTGTTCTGTTAATTACATTATTAGCTGCCGATGCGAGTCCATTTCGTATGCCATATATAAAAGAGAAATGGCGGATGTACGCGGCAGGCTTTATCAATATCTCGGAGGCACAAGTGCAGAAAAGGAGGCCGAAATGCTTTTCGGGTGTCTACGCACTCTTCTGGCATCCGCAGCACCGGTTAGCAGTGATGGGCGCTTAGAGCTCTGAAAAGTATGAAACGTAACATGGCATCGCCTTTACATTGCTTAGCATAGGTGACTATACCACCGTTAAATTTTCTTTTTTTTTTTTGCGGATGTCAGAGCAGCCGTGAATGGAACATGCCATAAAAATGCTGCGGTTCCTGTAACCACGTTATTCGCTCAAGAAGAAAAGGTGTGCCTATGCTCAGCGCACACATGGAGACATTGCGTGTCATCAGAAAGCGGCTGCATTGTGATGAACACTTGTTTACGTCAGAAAGTTATGCTCTTTATGTCTTCCGTCTTTTTTTTTTCATAGTGAGGTGCTCCGAAGGCCATGGGCATTGTCTGTATTTTTTTCCGTGAGCACGTTTTTAGAGAGTGCTTTGTGTAAGAATAAACATCACCTTCCGTGTCTATAGTTGCTCGATAATGTTTCCTGGAATATGTACAGGACTGGCAGTTTGAGCTGCAGACGAAAGTATTTCCATGTTGATCTGTTTTTTACGCATGTAGAGCTGTAAGTTATTTGTTCCGGTTGAGGAAAAGTATTTTATTTGTAGAAAGGAAAACAACGCGGAGAACAGGTATAACTGATGGAATGAAACAGGGAACAAATACAAAACGCAACGTGAAAGTCATCTCAACTGCTTGTCCAAGGCAAGTGGGTAGTGATATAAAATGCAATACGTTTATAGTGTTGCACACTGGAGAGATTTGTTGCGTCAAATGACTGGTAACCTAGCTTATACACAGCGAAGGTGACCTGGCGTGATGGCCAGAACACATCGAGGACTTCGCCATGAAAGTCTTCACTAGAAGATTCAGTATATATGGCAGTGAAAGTGGTGTTGATTTCCCGTAAGTAACTAATAACGGTAATAAAGTCACACGAGATCAGCCACTGCTGTAAAGCTATATCAATATTTTCTGCTCCCTTATTGTCGTGATTTGAGAATCGGGAGGTTATGCTGGCGGCGGTGGTGCCACAAAAAGAAGCCTGTCTTGCTATATTGACTAGTAGTTATTGTGTAGGTCTGTCCAATACAGAAGCACCGTTGTAACTTTTTTTCTGTGGCGAAGCTCCTTAGGATGTGGGTTGCTCTCTTCAGTGAAGTAGTAGTAGCAGTAGTAGTAGAAGTAGTATGTAGCTATCTCTAGGTTATGAACTCCTCAATAGATGGATGGCGTTATGTGTACATGTAGTTTAAAATAATATCACTAGATGGCGTAAGTGGTTTTTGTGAAGATTAAACTTCCCTATAGTTCACGGAAGGACAGACAGACAAACATACAAACATATAGACATACATAAAGCCGAATAGATGTACATTTCACCCACTCTTCATCATTGACTCCAGGGATATGCTGTGAATGTTTTTAAATGTCTAGTGTTCCTTTTGTATATTAATCGCCTTCGTAAAAACTGGTCAAGTACGCTAGGTTTTTTTTTTTTGTTTTTATCACGAAGGGCAGTCCCTTCAGGAATATTCCGGCGATATTCATTTCAGTCTGGGAATTTCATGGCAGTGGCTCTACACGATTTCTCAAGGTGTGCTTATGCGCATATAGGCAAAAATCTCCACATTCTAGTAATTTGTTTTCACATATTCGATGCTCACTTACGGCATTGAAGCGTTCTTAGTAACCTCATTCACTCAAATCGTATTGCTAATTCTGGATATATTGAAAACCAGTCCTTGGAAGCCTTGAGTAAAGCGACCAATTATTCAATGAATTATTTATGCAAGGAAGGACAATATAACTGAAAACGTTACCTGAGGAACTATTTCACTGAGCAGTTTTCTTTCACGCACACCACCTGTGTACGTGTTACGCTCAGTAAAGTGCTTCGAGTGTGGACGCGTGCGCTATTTGTCCGAGCTCGTCATTAGCCCGATATCACATCGTGCCTGAAATTCGGCAGCTCTCACGCAAAGCCACGTTCGCACGGCAGGCCCTAAACACCTGTAAAGTCGATATTTTAATAATAATGAAAATGCAAGCACGATTAGAGAGTCGCAAAAAAAACACATGAAAAACAAGGCGACCACTTCAACATGCTTCGCAACAGTTGAGAATAAGCTAGCTGCCTCGCCGCCAAGTCAGCGGGTGATGCTTCGGGGGCACGGAGGACATGACTCTAAGCTTATCAGACTTTTTAGTGTTATGACCGCGTCATCTGTGTTACTTTTTTGCACGCCAGGAAACTTCATTCATGACAGTACGCGTATGGTACTGCCAGCATGCATATCTAAACAACAATAATATGTTTTTCATTGCCGACAACGTGAAATATCAATTACATTCGTGACCTCATTTAGCACTGTATATACATCACCAGGTATATTTAGCGTATGACAGAAGAGAGAATACTTTGACCTACTCTACACGGTGATGTCGCGAACTTCGGAAATGAATTTCTTGTTATTTCGGGCGTCGTAGTCGTCTGCTTTACTACGTAGACGTCATTAACAAACTTTTCTGCTTTCATTACGCTCACTTCTCGAAGTGCCTGTCCCGCTGGGAGATCTTTTTCAAGCAGAGCGTTGCGCTTTGCGGTTTAAGTGCTGTGCAAGAACCCTGCACGTGCACAATCGCGAGTGGTAGCGCAGCGGTAGAGAAGGGAAAACGCGCATTGTACTCCCTCAGTTTTAACTTTTCTGTCTGAGATGGCGCTGCCTGTTGAGAGTCGTAGCGCCACCAGGCGTTGCTTAAGGAGCCTATCAGGGGTCGCCAGTAAATGGTTTTTTAGCACGAGCAGTTGGTATTTCTGTGAAAAAAAAACAAACTCGCTAGCAGACGCTGCCTGCATGCTCGTTGCGAAACGAGAAAGAGGGAAGCATAGGAGAGGAGATGAGATACGCATGCGCAATGGGGATGCAAACGCAGTGGCAAAACATTTAGAGAAGGGAAAGGGGGTGGGGACCAGCGTAGGCTAGCAGAAGCTGCCTGCGTCGGCTTTCGAGGTGACAGAAGGGAGTGTGTAGGAGTGAAGGGGCAGGGACGCATGTGCAGTAAGGGTGGCCATGCCGCACACCGAATTGAACTCGAACATGCATAAAATGGTTCGCATCAAAAATAATCTTTAATCTATTTGTCATAAGAAAGTGATATAGCAAGAAAGGTTTACATATAGTAGGTGCGATGTGTTTTGAGAGCCGTTTGCGCAGCGCGCTAGAGCGGTCCTCCAAGATTTTATAAGTTCGAGAGGACTACGACACAACACGAGATTGTCAAGCCTGTTTGACCTTTGTACATTGTTCTATGAGAGCTCTCCCGTCGCGGTGGTCCAGTGGCTACGGTATTAGGCTGCTCACCCCCAGGTCGCGAGATAGAATCTCGGCAGCAGTGGCTGAATTTCGATGAAGGCGAAAATGCTGTTGCCCCATGTGCTTAGATTTGGGTGCACGTTAAAGAACTCCAGGTTGTCGAATTTTGCCGAGCCCTCCACTACGGCGTCTCTCATATTACTATGCTGATTTTGGGACGTTAAACCCCACATATCAAACCATCCATCTTATGAGGGCTCGCACTGCGGTTGTTGGTGTGTCGAAGCTGTAAAACCTAGTAGCGCCCACGTTGGCACAATGCGGCGAAGCAAACTACATCCCGAACGTGTGTCTCACTGAACCGGAGCACTCACTCACGTTGTAATCGTCTGTCACCGTCGTCACCTCTCTGTTGGGCTTATTGCAGCAGTTTTATTAGTCGGTGCTATTGCGCTAGAAGCCGCAGGTGCCAATTAGACACCGTTGTTGGATGTAGAAAATGTACAACTATGGCGATTATCGAAGACACGCTAACGAGATGCGAAAGGCCCAGCAAGTAAGTGACTGCGTTGTCGCCGACTCAAATGAGTGCTGCCGAATTTCACCTACCTTAGTACTTCCTGCAATATTATATGGCAAGACTCCGCTGCTATAAACCTAAGAGGCCTGATTGACGATTCTCGTCAGCTTGATGAATTATACGATGGCGACACCACTCCCGCCAGCCAGGAGAGATTTAGAGCGCATTTGTGGCATATTGTGCATGTGAGGCTGTAGGTCAGTGGGTAGACAATTCGTCACGTTTTGTCGTGGATAGAGAGGTTGTCGCCGTGACTCCTGGGTCAAGCGAGTCTATGAAACTGCTTTTCTTATAGATTTTCGTTGTCGTCTGTACCCGTGCATTTTACGGAACTCTTATTCGCAACGCAATCAACGTTGGTGCAGTATTGGTGTTCTCCGGCATAAAAACGAGACAATTTCGTTCTAAAGACACACTAAAGTTGAGTAATAATTTACGCAGACTGAAAAATTTGTGTATGACATTGTTTAAAAGACATTATTATCAACATAAGTGCCCCACTTACCGAGAAATAAGGTACATTGAAGACATGTGCTACAGAGTACAATTTTACACTAGTAATTGAACTAGCTGCACTAAATAAAAAAATCCTTCCACACGTAAAGGGTCGTAATAAATTGCTGCTTGTTCATTTTTGTACAATTCATGAAAAAAGGGTCGCCGGATGTTACTATGGGGAATAGGGTGAGTGGTCAAAAGTTTCATATTCACCTGGTTAAACTGGACAGAACGTACAATCTAGTGGGGCCCAACTGAACCAAGCGCACCTACCATCTCAGGCCAGGGCAGGAAATGTCGTGATGACCACTATTGCTGCTATGGCTCCCGCTACTTTTGTTCTGCTGCTACTAGTGCCGCTAGCAGTGCAGTAAAGTCAGGAAACGTTGTGCGCGGAATCGGGGACGTGAGGCGTTCTACTTGAGGTGGCTAATTCAAGTGCGCTAACCCGATGCCCACTAGGGACATGACACTGGACCTCACCTTTCTCCGGAACGTAGTGGAGGTCAAGTGGTCGAACCTCAACGTGTACTTTGGCAGCGACCACTACCTCTTTACACTGTTCTGCCACATGAACAGGCAAGACTACGTAACTTCAGAGTGACTGACGGGGACTTGTTCCTCAAAGGAAGAAAGCAGAGGTCTGAGAATAAAAAAAAGCTTGTCCTGAAACACTGGACAGCAAAGATAAGAGAAGACGTCCAGGCTACCACTAAGAAAGTCACCACGGAGCTGCCTGTAGAAAGGATGGACAACAGACTAGCTCATTTTCTCGAAGCCAAGCTGGCTGTCCCAGCCAGATGGAAAGAGCAGTGCCTCAATCGCAGGCCTAGGTGAACAGAAGCATTGAAGAACTCTGCAAGGTCCTCTCTGAAGAACATTCAGACGACATTCGCAATTCGGTAGACAGAAAGATGCGCAGGGCAGGCCCTGGGAAACTCTTAAAGCCCCTGTTGGATGACACCAACACCAAATCAAACCAGAGGTGCATGCTGACTCGCACACTTCATGCGGCTAGGCAAGAATCCTGGAGCAATCAGGTACTGGCAGAAATGGTCGGGAAGTACCTGCCAATCGCTTCCGGCCTCTTACCTCCGACTGCCATCTACTGAGAAGGTGCTAACCCAGAACTGTACGTGAAATTTGGAAGCGAGGAGACCAGGCAGGCAATGCATGACTTCAACAGCAGTTCAGCCTCGGGTCCTGATAAGATCACGAACAAAGCTTTGAGAAACGTGGGTGAAAGGTCGGTGAAGTACCTGACGAATATCGTCAACCAGGTGTGGAAGAGTGGAGATGTCCCGGAGATGTAGAAGACGGCCACCGCCATTCTCCTCCCCAACCGAGCGAACCTCCCAGCCTCGGCCATCTCCCTGACATCATGCGTAGGTATGGTGGCCGAACATGCTATCCTGAACAGGGTTACCCGATACCTGGAAGAACGCGACATTTATCTTTCAACATGATAGGCTGCACGGCGGGCCTCCCCACGCAAGATGCCATAAAGCTAATGAGATATCAAGGTGGTGATACGAACACAAGGGACTTAACAGCCATATTTGAACTGGACTTGGAGAGGGAATTTAACAACGTTCTTAACCACTTCGTACTGAGTCAGATCTCAAGCCCTATGCTTGGCAAGCGCTTCCACGACTACTTAAAATCATTCCTGACTGACAGAGAGGACTTCAAACCGACTGGTCTTCCGTGCTCGCCGCAAAAATCGCAACTACTTCTGTACAGGCTCAAGCGCAGAGGCCTCGGACCGAGAGGGTTGAAGCCATTAGAGGATATTGACATCACTCTTAAGACAGGTGAGGGCAGCTTGATGCCCAGTGTTGACGCCCTCCGGGTTCTAGGTATGACCATGCAGTCGAACGGTTCTAATAACCAGGCGGTTACGTGTCTCGTCGGAAAAAACTGGCAATGCCATCAGACCAATAAGAAGGGTTACCAACGGGTGACAGGCACGTGTAGAACACAACGTGGTAAGATTGGTGCACGCCTTTGTCATGTGCCATTTCACCTACGTTTAAGCCATGCACAACTGGCAGAGGTCGTAGCGTGATACGCTCAACACGTTAATCAAAAAGGCCATCAAGAGAACTCTAGCGGTTGCCATGTACACAAGCACGGATAGACGGCTCCGTCTCGGCATGCACAACAAGCTGCAAAAAATTGCAGAGGCACAGGAAAGGACGCAATTCACCAGGCTGTCCACCACGCGTTCTGGTAGAATTATCTTGCGAAAGCTGAGGATTCAACCGTTGGAAATCAAGTTTCGCTTCCCCAGGATTTCTCGTGAACAGCGAGAACAAATCACCGTTGTCCCAATCCCGCGAAATCTTCACCCCGAGCATAACGAGGGTAGAAGATGGGCAAGAGCAAAAGCTCTACTACAAAGGGCTCAGGAACATGCCAGAGACTGCTCCTTCGTCGATGCGGCCCGATATCTTGAGGGGAAGACGTATGCGGCAGTGAGCAATAACCATGAGGGCAGTGTCGTCAACTCGACAATAGTCTGGACGACGGTGACTGAAATAGCAAAGCAAGTGGAGATTGCATTGGCTTTGCTGGATAACAGAAGGTCCGCAATTTCTAGCAACTTGAGATCGGCGGTCCTAGCATTTGCCAAGGGAACAATATAAGAACCAGTTTTGCCGATTCTTCGGGGCAAAAACATCGAGTCACACACACTCGTTTGGTTCCCAGCTCATCTGGGTCGCATTGAGAGAGGCCTGCCCAATTTCAACGAGTCAGCCTACATAGATGCGCGAGTACTAGTTAACCACGTAGCTATCAGGGGGCGCGGCGCTGATGTTTTGGAGAACCGTTACCCTCTCATCTGGTACAACGAACTGACAAAATATTTTTACCTGGCGTGGAGACAATACCATCCGCCACACAGAAAACTAAGCAGACCTCAGGCTCTTACACTCAGGCTTCTTCAGGTCGGGGCGTACCCTAATCACGTGCTATTGAACACAATTTATCTCGAAACAGCCAATAATACATATTTTTTCTTCGACGATTAGTTACCTCGGTACATAAGCTCTGGCGGGGCCCCACGCTACGTTGTGGGGGAGTCATCACGACGTCCAAATGAGAGGGTGCCATTGCAAGCTCCGGACTCGAACAACAGCTATGGGCAGTCCACCGTGCCCGCCACGCAGCAGGAAGACTTGGTCTTTTCGTTCCGACGTGGGAGCAGTACCAAATAAAGTACCAAATAGAGCTCATTAGTAGTACCAGCTAAAGTTCATTCATTCATTTATCTAAGCCGATGCCAACCACTAGGACATATTATTCTAAAATTATTTTAAAATAAGGACTTTCTTGTCACAAAAGTAACACAACGACGATTTTGGATGGCTATGTTATTAATATTGACAATCGACGTCTACTTAACAGTTGCCTTTAGTGTCCCTTCAATGAAACTCTCATCCACGTTTCTGAGACGAAACTAAGGTGCTCACTGGATAAAGACAGAGTGAGAGAATATTTTCCATGGAAGTATAGGGAGAGCGATGGCGTAGTGGTTAGAGCATCCGCCTCGCATGCAAGAGGTCCGTGGTTCAAATCCCGGTATCGCGCAGTTCCCAACCGGATTAAAAAAAAATCTGCGTGTTGATGGAACTGCATTAAGAGGCCTGGGGTGCGGCCTCACCGGCAAACACCGCCGAGAACGCACTCCCTCACCAGAGAAGGATTGGCCACCCTGGTGCAGTATCTGGCCACTACCTCCCACATGCTTACGTCAAATAACTCACGGCCCTCAGTCCCCAGCAGCTGCGAAGCAACTGACCACGGCGGCAGTCAGATCTACAACGCAGCAGAGGGTGCTAAGAATCTCTGGATCCGGACAGGCCGCCATTGGAACCTGAACTTGGCAACGTTTAACGCTAGAACCTTATCTAGTGAGGGAAGTCTAGCTGTACTATTCGAGGAGCTAGAGGGTGTTAAAAGGGATATAATAGGGCTCAGTGAGGTTAGGAGGACAGATGAGGCCTATACGGTGCTACAGAATGGGCACGTCCTTTGCTACAGGGGCTTGGCAGACAGAAGAGAACTGGGAGTGGGGTTCCTAATTCACAGAAATATAGCTGGCAACAGAGAGGAATACTATAGCATTATTGAAAAGGTGGTAGGTATCGTAATTAAACTGAATAAAAGATACAAGATGAAGGTAGTACAGGCTTACGCGCCTACATCCAGCCATGATGACGCTTCAGTTGAAAGCTTCTATGAAGACGTGGAATCGGCAATGAGTAAGGTAAAAACACAGTATACTATAGTGATGGGCGACTTTAATGCAAAGGTAGGGAAGAAGCAGGCTGGTGACCAGGCAGTAGGAGATTATGGCATCGGTACTAGAAACGCCAGAGGAGTGCTACTAGTAGAATTCGCAGAACGCAATAATTTACGGATTTTGAATACCTTCTACCGAAAACGAGAAAACCGCAAGTGGACATGGAGAAGCCCTAATGGCGAAAATAAGAACGAAATAGACTTTATAATGAGTGCACACCCTGGAATCGTGCAGGATGTGGAAGTGATTGGCAAGGTACGATGCAGTGACCATAGAATGGTACGGTCTCGAATTCGCCTAGACTTGAAGAAGGAACGACAGAAACTGATACGCAAGAAGCCAATCAATCAGCTAGCACTGAGAGGGAAAGTACAAGAATTCAGAGTGTCACTGCAGAACAGGTACTCGGCTCTTAGTGAGGAAACCAACCTTAGCGTAGATACAATGAATGATAATCTGACGAGTATCATTACGGAGTGTGCAGTGGAAGCTAGAGGCAGGGTAGTTAGACAGGACACTGGCAAGCTTTCCCAGGAGACGAAGAACCTGATTAAGAAGCGTCAAATCATAAAAGTGTCAAGTACAACAAACAAAATAGAACTGGCACAGCTTTCGAAATTGATTAATAGACGTAAGGTATGCCATGTAAGAAGGTATAACAAGGAGAGAATCGAACACGCTCTGAAAAACGGAGGAAGTGTCAAAGCATTGACGAGGAAACTTGGGATAGGCAAAAGTCGGATGTATGCACTAAGGGACAAAGAAGGCAAAATAACTACCAATATGGATAGGATAGTTAAAAAAGCGGAGGAGTTTCACAGAGATCTGTACAGTAGCCGAGACAACCACGACCTCAATACTATAAGAACTAGCAGTAACCCACATTACACCCCACCAGTAATGATAGAAGAAGTCAGAAAAGCTTTGGAGAGCATGCAAACGGGCAAAGCTGCTGGTGAGGATCAGGTAACATCAGATCTGCTCAAACATGGAGGACAGATTGTGATAGAAAAACTAGCCACCCTGTTTACGAGGTGTCTCCTGACGGGAAGAGTACCAGAGTCTTGGAAGAACGCTAACATCATCTTAATACATAAAAAAGGAGATGACAAGGACTTGAAGAATTAAAGGCCGATCAGCTTGCTCTCTGTAGTATACAAGCTATTTACAAAGGTAATTGCTAACAGAGTAAAGAAAACATTAGAATTCAATCAACCAAAGAAACAAGCAGGACTTCGAACAGGCTACTCAACAATTGACCACATTCATACTATCAATCAGGTAATAGAGAAATGCTCAGAGTATAACCAACCACTATTCATAGCCTTCGTAGATTACGAGAAGGCGTTTGATTCAGTAGAATTATCAGCCGTCATGCAAACACTGCGGAGTCAGGGCGTAGATGAAGTATATATAAACATTCTGGAAGAAATCTACAAGGGATCAACTGCTACCATAGTGCTTCATAAAGAAAGCAACAGAATACCAATCAAGAAGGGTGTAAGGCAGGGGGACACAATTTCCCCAATGCTATTTACCGCGTGCTTACAGGAGGTTTTCAGAAGGCTAGAATGGGAACAGTTAGGGATAAGAGTCAATGGAGAATACCTTAGTAACCTGCGCTTTGCCGATGACATTGCATTGCTGAGTAACTCGGGGGACAAATTGCAACTCATGATTACGGAGTTAGACAAGGAGAGCAGAAAGGTGGTTCTTAAAATTAATCTGCAGAAAACGAAAGTAATGTACAACAACCTCGGCAAGGAGCAGCGCTTCGAGATAGGTAATAGTGCACTTGAAGTTGTAAAAGACTATGTCTACTTAGGGCAGGTAATAACCGCAGAGCCGAACCTCGAGATTAAAGTAACTAGAAGAATAAGAATGGGGTGGAGCACATTCGGCAAGCACTCTCAAATTATGACGGGTAGATTGCCACTATCCCTCAGGTAGGTATATAACAGCTGTATCTTGCCGGTGGTTAGCCACGGAGCAGAAACCTGGAGACTTACAAAGAGGGTTCAGCTTAAATTGAGGACGACGCAGCGAGCAATCGAAAGAAAAATGGTAGGTGTAACCTTAAGAGACAAGAAGAGAGCAGAGTGGATTAGGGAACAAACGGGGGTTAAGGATATCATAGTTGAAATCAAGAAGAGAAAAAGGGACATGGGCTGAGCATGTAGCACGTAGACAGGATAACCACTGGTCATTAAGGGTAACTGACTGGATTCCCAGAGAAGGGAAGCGGGTTAGGGGGAGACAGAAGGTTAGGTGGGCACATGAGATTAAGAAGTTAGCGGGTATAAATTGGCAGCAGCAAGCACAGGACCGGGTTAACTGGCGGAACATGGGAGAGGCCTTTGTCCTGCAGTGGACGTAGTCAGGCTGATGATGATGATGATGATGATGATAGAGAGAAAGAAATGGAGAGTAAAGGCAGGGAGGTTAATTAAGAAAGAAAGGCCTGGCGTTACTCCTTGCCTTATTTCTGCCTTTCTAAAGAAGTATCTGTCATATAGTATATATATTACCCTATGTGATGTAGATTGGTGGAAAGCTCATTGATTAAAATAATACCTTCGAAAATTGAAATCAGAGGACTAGCCACTGCTCAAAGTAGACACCATACGGCCAAGTATTGCACTGAGATCTAGTGAAATATAAAAGCTGGGCATATTTTACACTGCGTAGAAAAGTTATTTGTACATCTTATGCTGGAAGTTTTAAGAAAATGTCTTTCGTGCTTCTGAATTTTTTGAACACACAATTTCCTAGCCCAACTAGTATTACAAACCAAGTGTTTTCAGACATTTCCAACAAACTTCAGTAACATTGTGCGTCAGAGCAAGGCGGTGCATGTAGGTATTGGTGAATACAACGTTGGAGCAAAGTTGATGAAGGCCTATCTCCAGGTAACGAGAAAGCTGATTTTCAAGCCTTCATTTCGATTTTGGAAGTATAAAAAGGGATGTTGCGGTGATATTTTGCGTCCCTGCTTTTGCTGATTCGTTTCGCACATTCCCGGAATCTGCGCTAAAAACATGCCCAGAGCTCAGACTATGCAAATCCTGCTAGAATGTGTAGCTCAGTAACACTCAGTCTCTATTTGTATTTTCATCACGTATCTTTCACCAAACATAATTTGTTATCTGGGGCATACATATCTCTCACTGATAAATCCTTCTATTATCACCTTGATGGGTTAACGTCAATTCATCAATGGAGCTTTATGCGAAAAGGAAAGTCTTAAAATTCAGGTGGCATCTTCGTGAATCATAGGCTAGATTCAAAGGCAGCCCTTCAGTGAACGTGTAATGGGTATGTGGCTCGTAACATACTTGTATTCATCACATGGACGCTGTTTCGGGTCACACTGTCGTATTCGAGTAGATTTCGCGCCACTGCAGCTTATACGAAAATGAAGTGAATAAGGTTTCCAACGGCGGTTTTATATAAGCAAAATTTGATTATACACTTTTTTAAATCGCTAGATACGATTGGACAGATAAGCCTTACTGCAGCGATGTATAATTAAAAAGTAATCACAGTAAGAAGCACTGTTTTGTGCCCCCCCAAATACCTGCGACCTAGTCAGTTTTCTCACAATTTACATGAAGGGCAATGCGCATTGTTGTGCCGTACAGTTTCTCATAACTGTTATTGAGTCATCAATAGCTATATATAAAACGCTCGAGATTAAATTTAATTACCGTTCTCGCTCATGAAATGCCATTGATCCAAGTTACTATGGGGATCAAATCTTCACGTTCTTTTTCGGGCTACGGCAGTGGTAACGACACAACGAGGTCGTCTCTTGAAGACAAAGGTATTCTTTGGTTGTCGCTTGCAAACGCATGGTCGCCGTCTGACGTACAGAAGACAATATTGCTGACGCCAAATATTGCTCCGTGAAGCCGCGCAACCATGGTATGGCATACGCACAGCCGAGACAATCAGAATTTTTATCGATTTGTTGCTGCAGCAGTAAAATCATGTTTCATTGAATTCAAAGCATTGGGTGTGATGTATTCTTATGAGTAGTGAGCACGGAAGGGTGTCTCTACTGCAGTAAGAAATAGGCAGCTAACTGATATTTCGTGCATTACAGGCTCTCTACCCATTCCTGAAGCTGTGACTGACTGCCATCACGGTACACATCATTCACAACCTTAACAGTGCTCGACTCCTTTTGCAGCCTGATTAGTTCGTATTCACATTTTCTTATCTGCCTACGTAGCTGTTATAACTGCCTATGCAAAGCTGCTGCGGAAGTTTGTTGAGCCGGTGTGCGTTAGCGAGTCTTCTTTTCTTTCTGCCCGACACAATTCGCTGTTACTTGTGAAGTTTCATCGACGAAATCCAGGAATTCCTGTATTCCAAGATTCCTGCCTTTCCGTAGGCTGTGCTTACGATTTCGTCGTGAAATGCTAAAGTACACTTGCGGTCGGCTTTCAAGTTTTTGGTAACGGTTTTCTTCAAGGAGCTACGAACTATCCTTTATACCAGATGACAGCGTTCTTGAATTAAGCCGATTGAGCATATCTCAGCACCGAGCCTCGTCATGCTTCAGCAGCATTAAAAAAGCACTGCACTGTAGGTTCGAATTATTTTCACGGGCCATTGATCGCAAGCGTAAGTGTAAAACGTAGACAGCCGCACGAATTAGTACATTCTCGCTGCTGTTTGCCTGTTGGATACGGCAGCGTGGGTGGTTTCAAACGGCCCTGCAAAGGCCGTTCGCTGTGCTTCACAGAAAAGAGACCCTTCTCAATGAGCCGCACGCCCCGCTCCGGTCAGGACAGACACGCGGCATAGCCACCAAAGAAGGGGCTTGCGCCATGATGGATCACAAGCCTTCTTCGCCGGATCCCTTCACCAGATGAGTGTCTGTGCCAATAATCCGGCGGCTCCGCGGGCGCGACGTCGTAGAGATTTGCATAAAGAGCAACTCAAGAATTGTGCGAGAAAATACGCAAAGTACCGAGAAAGCAGTGACGCTCTGCGGCCGACGCTCCCCGCACGCTCAAGAATGACTGTGCGAGCAGGCAGCCGACACGCTCGGTGGGCGGAGCGTCGACTCACGCCTTCCAAGCTACAGCTTAAACGGCCACTGTTCACTTCACTTGAGATTCATCGGGCAGGACGTGTGTCCGTGAGGAACTCTCTGGCACTGCCGACAGAAGCACCGTACTGTGTTTGTGTCGCATGCAAATTTTTTAGGTATTCTGAGGCTTTGGCCAGGCAATACTGATGCCACAAACTTTCCCAGACGGGGTTAGGGTTCGTCAGTGATGCCCCCTTCGCTCCCGCTGTTGTCTGTTTTCGCTAAAGCCAATCCGTCTTTACTTCGTCTGCCTCCACTAGACACCTTGCGTTGTCTTCTATGACCCATGTTTTGTAACTGTTGTAGCTTGGCGTTATCTGAAAGGAATGCTTTGTTTTGCCATTGAAGCTCAAGTCTACACAAGAAAGGAAAACAACAGCTGGGGTTGGCTTATATGCTCATTGTTTGTGGCTGTTGGCTGTCTCCATTTGTGGTGACTAGGCCATTCAACCTTTTCATAAATGAGAAAAAAGCATGAGCAACCTTTTGGCTTACCACAGCCAAAAACTGTATCGCGTTTTAAAATGAAGAGCGGCACAGCATTGGTTTGAACGGCGTGGTGTACAAAGACCAGTTTGCATATTCGTTCCTGTATTGCACCTCCATTTACGAAACCACTACCAGTATTCAAGCACGCAGCATCACACTGATTGTGTCACTGACATCACACTCAATGCCGTAAACAGTGGGTCACCACGTAGGACTAATATATATTTTCGTGGGTATCCTAGTAAAACATGCAGTCTGCAGATACGGTGGTCGCCTTTGTTACATTGAATAGTGGGCTCATATTGAAGCATCAGAGATATATATCTGACCACTTTCTTTCACTAAACGCCCCCAAACTGTACTCATTGGTTGCCTTCTTTTTTATCTACGCAGTGAACCTCTGCACTGTCCGCTGCGTTAAATTCAGTTCAATGTTTCGTACACAATATTAAGGGCTTTAACTAGCTCTAACGCAATAAATACAAAGAAGTGGCGTGAACAAAGCCTGTACTATTCAGCCATTTGTAGAAAATTCTCCTCTAACACGGCCCCAACAGAGATCGCGGTTTATGAGGACAATGCATGGATATCTATTTTCAATCAGCCTTGCATGGGTGGTTGAAGTCCTGAAAGGCATTGCCCTTCACTGTTCGAAACACCCAGCAGTGAGAGGTACCTATCTAGCGTCTACTCATGGGACCAGCTTGATCTCTTTCGCAAATCACAAAAGATTGGTGGGCTCATCACATTGTGCACACCTAAAAGGCAACACCAGGTAGTACACAGGGCGGTAGAACTCCACCTACGAGCTGATACCTTTCACCTGGCAGCCCTCTGGTGCAATGATAAAACAACCTGCCGCTTCTGCTTCACAAAGCTTACTACATTTTTTTTGCTTGTTTTTTAGGGGCGAAGCTCCTTAGGGCGTGCGTCTGTCCATCTTTCGCTGTTGTCGTACGTAGCCACCGAGATGCGAGATGGGAGATGGCGGTACTTGGAGTGTTCAATAAATGGATGCACAGACGGACGAACAGACAGACTAGCAGGCAGATGGACGGATAGGACAGATGCGCGGAGCATGTGTGTGCCACAGGGGATGCGAGATGCGAGTTGGCAGTACTTGGAGTTTTCACTAGATGGACGCATGGCCAGACGGACAGACAGACTGGAAGACGAACGGATAGTTGGACAGACGCGCGGACGTACGGACGGACGCACGGACAGACGGACGGACGCATGAATGGACGCATGGATGGTCGTGCGGACGGACGTAAGCACGGAAGGGCTGATGAACGCTTCGCCCCACTTATTATTATTCACTCCGTGGATATGCTGCGATTCTTTATTTCTTTGTACATATATAAAACAGGATGCTATGCGTAACTACTGTACTTAAATATAGCGATATATACATCTTTGAGTCCAGTACCACTCTTCGAGAAATAAATTGGATATAGCTATTAAAATGATAGATGGGCTCGTTTTTAAGTAGCGTCGTTAAATTGCTTCACGAAATATTCATGCATTATGGCTCTGCACTTTATCAAAAAGCTGCTCATACGTTTGTAGGTGGCTGGTGCTTTCATGTAGGCTAGGATGCTCATTGTCGTCAACAGAGATGACGGTGATGGCAGCTCGGTGCAAACAATTGTACAACACTACACCTGTGTATAAATGTGGGTGTGCTCACACACAGCGTAGATGCTAGCGATATTGTTTATAGATCCTCAGAGCTCCATACCCTCTGAAAGTAAATACGAGGACAGTATGCATTACTGTTATTACCTCTGTCGGAGGCGATAATTACCAGAACACCGACCACATGCCGAATTACGCAATTTGTAAAGGTTTGTGGTGCTTTCTCATAAGCACTTCTTGCAGGGCGTAGCCAGAGGGTGGTGCGCCGAACACGTACCCCCATCCCCCCCCTCCCAAAAAAAAAGATTTTTTCGCTAAGGCATAGAGAGTGAAAAAGTGCCATTTTAAGGGGGTGTCCCTCCCGAAATCAAGGTGCTGCCCCCCCCCCCCCCCCGAAAACGTGCCTGACTACGCCTCTGACTCCTTGCCTGTGCTATCTAGAAAGAAAGCTAACCTTGTATATCTCCTTGCCACATTGACTATTGACCTGAAGTTCTATGAAATATGCTATAACGTTGTGTACAATACTAACCTAACCAGTCGAGCATAATAAAATCTTCGGGGTGCCATCAAACTCTTTCTGACGCAATCCTTCTAACGTTTGCAAGATGGCTGAGAAGCCACGTGCTCGCCAAGTCATCCTTAACGTTCAGCTCTCCGGCACAAGGATATGGAAACGCCAGGCACACGTAATAGAGCGAAACTGTTCTGTCAGGCCAGTACTTACACTGAAATTTGTTTTAACGCGATAGTTTTAAAAAGGTTGTTTCGCAAAATATATGGCGTAGGCGTTGCTAGTTCTGAGTGAAAAACTATTGTCTTGTGCATGACCGAAAGTTTGATAAAGATGCAAATAGAACATTGGCCTCGTATCTGCATGTTTCACTGCAAATGTCGTCGAAAGACGACAGTCTTGCGTCTGGAGAGAGTGTACAAAACGTTCATTGGATGTTATGCGCCGAGAAAATGAGTGAACTGTATTCTGGAGGCGCCGCGTTAGAGAGTCTCGATCCATGCAAGCGAAGGCAAACGAGCACGTCGAGGCACGTTGGACACCTAGCGCTATCTGGCAGTTATCTTTGAAAAGGAAAGTAGGCGTGCGTGCAATTCTTGGGGGCGATAAGGTGTAGGACGCAAAGCGACGGAAAAGTGCCACAACTGTGTCGTCTTAGCGAAGTGTTGGAAGCACTTGCTTTTTTGAGCATCGAGTTGCTTGACAGAGCAGGGTGATAAACGCTATGGTCCTTAGCCGACTTATGCATGCCTTTTCTAGTACAAAGACACGCATACGAAATATTGACGTGCTGTTATGGTGCCGCAGATATGCGCCATAATTGTGTTTTATTTGATAATCGCACAAGTATGAACGCTGAAACTTTAGAAATATTGATGGGCGCTGCGGATGGGGTTGGCCGTTTGGGATTTTGTTTGGTGCCGTTTGGGGTATCATTACGGTGGACAAAGAGGAAAATGTACAGAGAGACAGACAGACATACACACAGACAGACAGACAGACAGACACACAGACAGACACACAGACAGACAGACAGACAGACAGACAGACAGACAGACAGACAGACAGAAAGAATAAATTGTAGTAATCTTAACATCTTACATTTTTGTAGTACGCACTACTGGGACAGGATGTCGATATAGCGTTCAACTCGCAAAGGTGAAGATTAATGGTCCCCTCTTTTTTATACCCATCTTTAGGCCCTTAGTGTCTTTAACTGTAGCTTTCCTGATCCAAATGCTCAATACACTGGTAACTAATTGTCTTTTGCCAATGCCAGGAGACTCGTGCATAGTCTTTTGTCAATTTTTAACTCGCAGCATAGAGCGCTCCCTCCATAATTCCCCTTTTTAATCGTGATGAACTGGCTGCGGTTGTTTTGAGTGGTCATTTCTTGTCAGCCACGCCAATACGGGTCGAAAAAGTTCTCGGACGAAAGAAATATACGCGCACCAGCATTTCAGTCACAGCCCATGTCGTCTAGCCCGCGACATGAGTGCGCCCGCAGGGCGCAACAACTTCGCCATCAGGCCACAGAACTCTGGCGTCGCCTAATTACAAGACTGATATCGAGGGATTCACTAATGTCCTCATCGTATAGTTCTCCGCGTGTCCTAAGATCGTTTTGGCGTGAGTTGCACATTCATGTATGCAACCACGTGGGTTGGTATGTCTGTGTGGATGTGTGTTATGCTGTTCGTGCTCTTTACATGCTGGTGTTTTTGGCGCTTATTTAGCTGGAAGTGCTTGATGCAAGACTGTGGATATGCGCACGTGTACGAGTGTTGTCCGATGCATTTGGCTTTGTCTGCACCGCTGTGTGTCCAGCTTTGCGTCCCGAGGTCAGATACGGAGTAGTTGGCACAGACCATTTGAACGGGTGTCACGAAAGCGCAGTGACACTATTACATTAGTTGAGCTATGGACGGGATGCGATGCCCTTGGGGTGGATGGAAGTCGTAGCTATATATAAATGTTATTACAGACACCAGTGATACGTACGATCGCGCGTTGTCGCAAGGATTTGTTTCTTGCCACGTGCGGAGGGTGGACAGATCTGCGACACCTTCCGCAATTAAAAGGCCACCTTGATGATATTGCCTGGACGTCACTTCACAACTGAAGAATTATTGGCATGCCAGCCGCAAATTAAGTGTTTGATTTGCCATTAGTGGTAGGTACCACGTGCGTGGATCTGCGTGAGTCGTGAAGTCGGTCGCGTAGCTGCTTTGACACGAGGCCGAATAAAACAAGCCATTAGCCACGGTGCTTGTACAGCATTTTTAACCGAACAGCAATGGCTACCGGATGATTCGGCGTGCGCAAATATTGCGTCATACCAATGTACTTTTCATCCAAGAAAACGTGTGTTTATAGGAAAGGCAGCGCTGCCTTGCATCGCTTCTGGGAAGCGTTGTGTTGAATTGTAGGAAATAAAGCACGCAACTATGCATGGACTAACGCTGTCCCATTAGAGGTTCCCATTCCTTAAGGACTCTGCAACACTTTTGGGGCATGGTCAGAAAACGCTGCCGATTGGTTGTAAGAGGCTCCCGAAAGCACGTGAGCCAAATAGTATAGCGCAGCACCCTGGAATTCACAATATATTATCAGTCAGCTAAAATTGCTTTCTTTAATCTTGACAAATGACGGAGGAAGCTCGAAAATCATTTGTAGAAGGCCATTGATTACCTATTGGCTCATTTTAACAAAGCGCGCTTGGTCGTTGCAGGGTCGCCACGACAGGCCGCGACTTGTCCACGCGCGCGCGCGCAGCCACTCTGCAAAAGTTACGTACTCGGAGAATTACAAACAAGTGCTCAAGGTGACAAAGTGTGCGTGACATATTTTCCTTGCCAACGCTATCTCTCCCTGTTTAGCATCCAGTGCTCTCGTCACGACGAGAGAAGCGAGAATGCGACTGCAGCGTGTGACAAACCTTTGTAGCTCCCGCTCAAACTGGAAGTATTTTTGAAATTTCGCGGCGTTCAATTTCTCATGCGCTAAGCACTCTCAGTGAATTCATTTCCTCGTTACTTGAAAAAATGTTTCAGGGCGTCTTCAAGTAGAAATAACTAACCCGCTCATTCATGTTTGCATTGAAAACTCTCAAGTGCAGGGACCGACATCAAAGCACAGTAACGTTTTTTATGAGAAGTTATCTTAATAAATATAATTTTAACTACCTCGCATCTTGACTTTGTTGCCAGAAACAATATGCACATATGTCAGACTTTTAGCGCATCTGTACTTACTACGCTTGGTCAGCTGAGAACCGCGGCTTGAGCTATAGACTGGCACCGCCCTGTGAGGGAAATTGGCAACCATACTCGGCTCAATACTCGAAACTTCCACAACACGCGACTATACTGCCACCAAGCCAGTGACGTTATTGGTCGCAAAGCTGCATATAACACCTCCGTGGCCTCGTCGAGCATGACAAAACGAAGCACACTCCTCTTCCTACTAAGTTAGAGCATTCAACTATTAACTAAGCGAATAAAACCGCATTATTCATGGGCCAGTTATTTCACGTGAAAAGATTGGACATGAAGAAATTGAAGTTGTTTTTATCTGTCAGGGTAAGGAAGGAAGTTCTGGCAAGTGAACTCCGACAGCGCTGCTTGTCTAACTGTTTCCGCGCAAACGTATAAACTTGCAGTCATTCCTCGCGAACAGATATGCATACTGCTCTGTGAATGTAACTTTGTGTAATCTGCAAGGCATCTCCTGTCCATGATTGAAGTTGCATAGTTTGAGAGTCAAGTCATCTGTTCTTGCATATACGGAAGAGCGGGGTGTTCAATGTGTTGAAGAACACACTGTTGGTTTCTTGACGGGTTTCCACGCCGCACCTGCCAAAAGTATTCAAAACAGACCCAGAGTGATGTAGTGTGCCACCCTCTAAAAACCGTTATCCTTATCTTTAGACACGACCCATAGATACCGAAAAGAATACATTAGCCGAACATTTGGCTCTTCAGTTAAAACTGGTGCAGCTCACAATTCTGATATAAATGTTCAGAAAAAAATTACTGAGGGTACAAGTCCGTGCTGCAGCAAAAGTTCATGAACTTTCAGGGAAACCATACAGGCTTTTTTATGTTGGTTTTCTGAGAGCAGAGCCGCTGCAAAGCCATTTAAGCACGACTTTATTATAGAAGGTTGCCTTGATATTGTGTGCGGAATCTAATCTTGATCCCAGAAAATGTGTGTCTCCAACTGCCAACAAAAACAAAAGCATAGAAAAAAGCTGTTCTTCTGTAGTTACAAAGCAATCGGGTCGGCAACCTTCCGACAGCAGGCGCCACGATCCATTTTAGATAACGTAATGCTCAGGCACCAGGTCACAATACCATACCATCTCAGCAACTACCTCTGTAATTTTCACTGCAGCGCCGTCTAGCATCTTCTTAGCGAGCACTACCTGGCTGCAGATGATAAATTTTTGATTGAGGCGGATATGCTACAGGCCTGTTTACTTACGTATAGGAGAACGCCAGGGAACCCAGGTGGTCAAAATTTGTGCAGCCCGCCAATACAGTGGGCCTTGTAATCAAATTGCAGTTTTGGAACAAAAAATCTTGGCAATTAAAATATTACTCCTCAGCATTCGCCACAACCACACCAATCGCCTTAGCGAACGCGTGAAGCATCTTTTCGGCAATCTGCTCTTATCACCGACGGCTAATAATATCATTTGCTGGGATTTTACAGGCCAAAACCACCACACGAATATGACAAACGCCGTACCGCAGGGCTTCAAAAATTTCGGTCACCTGGGGTTCTTTACTATGCACCAAAATCTAAGCAAACGGGCCTAAAGCATTCTCGCCTCCACCGAAACTACGTCCGCCGCAGCCGGGATTCCATGCCACTACCTTATCACTATTGGAGCTTCAGCGTAAGTTACTGGTTACGCAGGTATATATTTTCGGCTCAGAAGATGCTGCGTCATCTATTTCTAAGTTCTCGTTCCACTCAGAGTGCCGTATCCCCAGATAACTGCCAGCTACAGGTGTTCCCGTGTCCACCTGTGGACACGGCAACAGCACTACGCTTATGTTTTGTAATTTACTGTTCAATATGCAGGCTTGCAGGCTTTGCCAGTGATACTGTTGTCGTGGTCAATGGTGGTCATGGCCAGCCCGGTAATTGTTCCTGCTGCACCGATAGGGCCGATAGTGCTTTCGTCTATGATCGACTTCGGGTATGAGCACTTCCCTGCTAAACTTCCTTCGGCCATCGACTGACAACCGCATCGACCCTGACATCACATCAGGCAAAAAACTTAGGCTGTAGTTGCCACTGACCCTCCTTGAGTGGATACTGGAACAGCACCATGCCGACGTGTCCCAGTCTACTGATCAACATTCAGATATGTAAACCATTACCTATTTATGCTAGGAAATCAATGATGATTTGCTGGTAGCGTTCCCGTGTTCTCAAACACTTCGCGTAATTTTGTTGGACAGTGTTTCAGTGCTTCTGCTTTTAACAGGCTCTGGTTATATTGAAACAAATCGAGGACCCACTACTCGCTCGGAAAATCTTTTTAGATCATCAATCGTTGCCGCTAAACCCCATCGAGCAGACGTCAGTTCATTTTAAAATGATTAAGGATATGCACGCGCAACCGTTGCAAAGCGCCAATGTTCAGAATGAATTAGCTGCTGACATAAATTACATTATTTGTAGTCAGAATACCATAGAGGCAACAGTTTTGGCCGTAAAAATTTGCCTAGACAACCTCGAGCGAAAATCTGAAACCCTCGACTGTGTTACTGAAGAGTTATCTGGAGTGCGTGCATTGGTTAATAACCTCGAAGCACGTAAATCCTTCGCTTCAGTCATCACTTCGATCGCGGCGCAACAATCTTGTCCTCTATGCCCTTCCCGATTTTAAAGGAGCACGGCAGGAGACAGAAGCCAAACTAACTGCTGAAACAAAGTTCTGTCTAGGTTCCGTCCCAGGCAGCCTAATCGAAAGGGCGCACAGGTTGGGCTCCTTTTATCCCTGGAAGTCCCGTCCAATAATTGCCAAGCTTACGAACTTTACACCTAAAGAGCAACTGCTATTGCCTTCCCAGGCCAAATATAACAAAGCAACATTGTATCAGATTTTCCACCAACCACTTGTCTCTCCCGCAAAAAGCTCTCGGAATTTCGTAACAATCTTTCCAATCCTGCCTCATTTACACTTCACTACAATAAGCTGGTAACAAAGCAACAAGTGTTAGGTTTAGAATACTAGCCTTCGCAATATCGAAGAATCACAATTGCATGGCTCTTGCGTACGCCGTGCTTGACATCCTCCTTCAAGTAGTTCACAATAGTGAAGAGAGAGGGGCGGTGGTCTATTATCATCTTTGCCAGCTCAGCTACCATCCTTTATTTTAAAACACAAAAAGCAATTCAAATAACTCTGACTCCTTCTCACCCGTGATAGACTTTTGCGGCGTTCATGTGATTGCTCTCACGGAAACGTAGCTTTCTTCAAATGCGCATGACCTATGAATTGTTTGATAATGCACAAAACCTAACTTTCTATCGCTATGATCGCACTGTGCGTCGAGGTGAAGGCGTGCTCTTGGCGATGTCTAAGTGCATTCCATTGTCATGCATACAGATTAATCACAACATAGAAATAATATGGGCACTTCAAATGATCATAGGGGGTATGCTATTGTTCGCCTTCATCTGAACAAATATTCTTAAGTGCAGTCCACAATTCAATATAGTAGCTTGACGTTTCGCTTTGATGCCTTTATTATTAGTAGGTGATTTTAATTTCGCTAACATAAATAGGAACACTGATCCAGCATGCTAATCACCTTTTTCGGTGCACGTCAAGGATTTCATTGTTTTGTGTTCTGTTCTTGGTCCGACTCAACTGGTCAGCCAACATACCAAAGTGACGATACTGCTGCAAATACACTTGACCTAATTTTGACTAACACACTACCTTAGCTTCTGAAATCACTTATCTGCCGTCTATCATGGACCATGTACTGCTTGCTTTTCCCCTTAGAATGCCACCTGCCAAACGAACTATTATGAAAAAAAGTTAGAAGCAATTCCAAAAAAAGAAAATTTTCATGCCAATAATGCTGAATTTTCTAATTTAGATCATTTTTTCTTCAATTCAATGATAGCCGTGTACAAACAAACTGGCATCTTTTTGCTGCAAAAGTAGATAACTTACCAAAAAGTACATTCATAACCACATCAACACCTCTACTCAGAAGGCACCATGGTACAACGCCTACATCACACGACTATTTAACCTTAAAAAACGGCTTTACAAATCTGCGAGACTACAACGCCCACTGAAGAATATTGGGCGACTTACAAGGTTGCACAAAACACTTACATTAGCGCTATAAAATCTTCTAGGCTGCGTTTTTCTCGTACACTGCCAGAAACGCTCCCAAGCAATGTACGTAAATTGTGGCGCCTAATTAACCATTTGCCAGACTACAGCATAGTTCTCATAGATCATTTTCACAATCCAGTTCCTACTGACACGTTTGCCGGTATTCCTAATGACACTTTCCAAAATATCTTTCCTTTAGTTGGTGAAGTCATCCTGTCTGATATGCAGAGCTCCAAATATATCGACCTGCTACCAACTCACTTTGATGTTTCCCGTATTTCTGTAAGTGGCTTGCCCGTTAACTCATCTCCTGGCGCCGACAATATTGGTACAAAATGTCTGATAAGCATCGTTACTTACAATTTATTGATATGAACAAAAATATTTCATCAATCTTTGATGCATATTTCATTCCTACTTAACGGAAATTTGGGAGGGTGGTGTCAATTTTTAAATCGGATCATAAAAATTCTCTGAATATTTTCCACCCTATGTCTCTAACAAGCACTTCCTGTAAGCTATTAGAACATCTGTTTTTATCAGCCTTCATCAAATTTCTTGAATCTAACTCTCTATGTTTACACCTGCACAACATGGCTTTCGCAAACATTTTTTATGCGAGACACAACTCGTATGATTCACTCACATACTCCATCAGATTTGGAGCGTTCATTAGTTTTGGAGCGACTGCATTGTTTTAGTCTTCAGTAATACTTTCGACAAAGTCTGTCGCCAACAACTACTACTGAAACTGAGCCTACTAAAGCTTAACAATATTAAACTCAGCTGGATTGAGTGCTTTTTTATTTACCAGAATTCAATACGTTACTGCTAAAATCAAAATTTGTCATCTGCTGGGGTCCATTCAGACGTACAGCAAGGGTCGGTACTTGATCCCATTTTTTATTTGTAATAGCAACCTCAAGTCTTCTATTCCTTCTAACATTCAGTTTTTCGCCGATGATTGCGACATTTTCTATTAAACAACCCGTGGTAATGAGATTTGATTCCTTCAATCTGATCTTAGCACCGTGGTGCAGCACGTGGCGAATGGACTTACACTCTAAAAAAAAGAGCGAGCAAAAAGGGGCGTCTTTTTGTCCCACAACAATAATCGTCATCTATATTGCGTTCCATCCTTGCGCTATCGCCCTGTGCCCGGTACATTGCGGTCACGATCGACATGCCCATTATCAGGGTTACATTGCATTATCGATAGGAAAGTGGCCAGCGCCGAGTTTTCAAGAAAGGAAGCGCACGCAAGTCTGATGAAGATGATTGTTCTGGGACAAAAAGACACCTTTTTTACTCGATATTTTTTAGAGTGTAAACATTGCAAGTGTAAAGTAATGCGCGCTCAAGATCACCCAACACCCTACTAACATACTACTTATGGCGTATTCGGTTGGCCGCTCTGGTCCCCTGGCTCAGAGTCACCAGACGCAGAGACAGCTCGCAATCGGAGCGTGAGAGGCAGCGTACTAACCAAGTACATCGGCGACCTCAGAGCGCCCAGAGCAGCGTGCCTGTAGCGCCACCGTGTAGCCAGCGCGAGAAACTTCCGGGTAAACAGTGCTGCGCCTGTGCCGCTGCAACAAATGGTGCCAATCAGTTAAGTAAATATCTCTGATATGTCTGACCTGACTTATATTTTTTATCTCTCACACACACATGTCTGGATGTAGCGAAAGCTGTATGAGCTCAGCACACTAATATGGCAATCATCCTCTTCTGAGCTGCTATCCTCAAGGCAAATCACTGACGCTGCTTGCGAGCCTACATTAGCCACAGCATTGATGTTTTGTCTGCCTTCGCACTAGCCGCCTCGTTATTCACACTGGTGCACAATGGCTTCGTAGATGTGAACTCGCCCCCCACACACTCATGAATTCCACCAGGAACGCACGTGCACGAAATATTACGAGCCCAGCGATGCCCCCATTCGAAATTATGCTCGCACTCACCTGCATGATTCACCTGCCGGCAGCTACGTCATTGGCCGGCTTGTGTCACTGTGGTCCTGTCCTCCCGGTCACATAGCGCCACTGCTCTCACTTCGTAGTCAGAGCAGTCGGGAGCGCTCTGAGTCTGAGGCTGGCGCTCTGAAAAAAAAAAAAACCAACCGATGATAGTCCGAGTGCTCCCACTACCAACAGAAGGCGCAGCCCCTTTGCAGAGTGCTCTAGAGCGCTCAAACTTGCCCAACCGAGTACGCGATTAAACAACGTCCTGCTCGATCCGGCCAACTCATACAAATGCTTGGCTGTTCTTGTCACGATGAACCACACCCATATAATATGCATTACAATATAGTAATATAATATATTACGTTACAATATTACCAATCCAATGTCATCATCATCATCAGCCAGACTGCGTCCGCTGCAGGACAAAGGCCTCTCCCGTGTTCCGCCAGTTAACTCGATCCTGTGCTTTCTGATGCCAATTTAAACTCGCAAACTTCATCTCATCTGCCCACCTAACCTTCTGTCTCCCCCCTAACCCACTTGCCTTCTCTGGGAATCCAGTTAGTTACCCTTATTGACCAGCGGTTATCCTCTCTACGCGCTACATGCCCGGCCCATGTCCATTTCCACTTCTTGATTTCAACTATCATATCCTTAATCCCCGTTTGTTCTCTAAACCACTCTGCTCTCTTCTTGTCTCTTCAGGTTACACCTACCTTTTTTTTTCCATTGCTCGCTGCGTCATCCTCAATCTAATGTATGGCTACGTAAGTTGTAACTTTTCAAAAGCACCATCAGCACTAACATGGCTTCTATATACAACATTATGAAGATCCAAACTCGAATATGCCTATTCTGTGTGGAATCTTCACCACGATAACTTGATCGCTTCTCTAGAACTGGCACAGATTAACTGCGTCCCTTCCATCCTGTCGCACTATAACCACTTTGCCAGTATAACTTCAATACAATCCGACCTAGGTCTCCCTTCACTTGCATACTGTCATAAAAAATTCCGTTTGGCCAAGTTCCACAAATTACTTCATCATCCTACCCTTCATGACCAACTAATAAATCATCATTACATATCCCATTCTATAGACCACATTCATAACGTAGGCATGGTATTGTGCCACTCTCAGAGTTTTTATTAATTATTCATACCTCGCGCATGAGCAGATTGGGACCACATACCCGAAGACGAAGTAACTATTACTAATAATGATGTTTTCCGTGAAGCTTTACTCAATTTTGTATAAATAAAGACTGTAAGTTGGCTTGGTGGCTGTGCCACGAAACAGTCGACTAAGCCACGTCTTTTCAACATGCACGTGTTTGCTTTTGCTTTCATCTGTGCTGCCCTGCCCGCTACCATTTCAACCGTCCCGCACGTACCTTCATCTTGCGTGGATTAAGCGCACTGGCTACGCACCGGTTGTCCTTCGTCAAGCAATGCCAGCCACACCCCAGCTTTCATTGGCGACACCCGGCGTGAGCCTGAGCACCACTGCGTCATGGGAGCTGCCTACGGTCACTAACGTCAACCACCAGATCGGCTTTAAAAGAGCAACATCCTCAGGCGCCCACCTGTGGGCTCGGTGGCTGTGCCACTAAACAGTCGACTAACCACTTGTTTTCAACATGCAGGTTAGTCATTCGTGCAGCCTTTCTGCAAAAAAAAATCAAGCGACTACCCTTTGGTACTGCTACCGAGCCCCCAGTGTTTGCTTTCGATTGTCGTACAAAGTGTTCGTGTCTTGCGCCTCTTATTACTGCTCTCGGGTGACGTTGAAAGTAACCCTGGCCCCGTTGAAATAAACCCTGGTCCCGATCTTAACACTATCCTAACCGAATTGCAGAAGTTATCTGCCGGACAATCTCGACTAATGACCGAGATAAAAGGTCTGAAAAGCGAGCTGGTCAAAACGATTCGCACAATATCTGAGCTAACCAAAAGGATAAACACCGTCTAGAACCACTGCCAAAACATAGAAATCCTGCAGCGACAGGTCGAATCAGTTCAAGCGAACGCTTCCGAGACGATGCGAGCTATCTCTGATATGGAATCGCAAATCGACGACACTGAAACCCGAGCCCGTAGAAATAATTTATTCTTCTACGGGATCTCCAACCCTGGTCCATCTAAATCTGCTGCTCTAGTAGAAGAAAAAGTCATTCGGTTCTGTGCAGATCACTTGGACATAACCCTGAATTCGGAGCACATCGAGCGCGCGCCTCGTCTCGGCCGCCACTGCAATCGTCGCAATTGCCCCATAATAACGAAATTTTCGTTGTTTAAGATCAAAGAAAAAGTCTCGTCCTATAGCCGCAAACTAAAAGGCACAAACTATGGAATCGGCGAAGATTCTTCTCGCCCTGTGCGAAACGCGCGTACACATCTTATTGCATTTGCCAGAACCAAATCGGTCCCTTTTTCACTGCGCTACAAAACATTGTTCATAGTTTCAACAAAGTACATCTACGATGAAAGTACAAAATGCGTAAAAGAATCCAAATAGCAATTCCTACGGCTGGGTCAAACAACCCGACGTCCGACAACGTCGCCTAGCCCTACCACTATTTTCTCAGCAATCTATACTAACATACAAAGTTGCTTACCCAAACGTGACATTATATCTAGCGTTGTCCTTTCATCCGGGCGAAGCTTATTTATACTGACCGAAACATGGCTTACAGATGGTATTTCCGATGTGGATTTTCTTGATGATCTACCCGGCTTTAATGTCTTCCGCAACGCCCATCAGCATTTGCCGAGGTGGCGAAGTACTCATCGCTGTTAAGGATACGTTGCCCTGCTCGGTTGTTGCTAACCCAAGTCACCTTGAAACTTTATGGCCGCTCTTTCGTTCAACTCCGCAAGTTATCTTACTTGGTGTGTGCTACTGTTCCCCTCGAGTAAACAGCGAATTTACTGATAAACTGAATTCTGTGCTAGACACACTAACAAAAAAATACGCGAACGCGCAAGTTTTGGTATTCGGAGACTTTAATTTGCCTCATAATAAATAGAATGATAATCTACCGTCGTCGCTATGCCAAGTCCAAAACAGTTTTTATGATGTTTGCTTCAATTATACCTTGACTCAGCTTGCGTCGGAAAGTACGCGCGTCACACAGGACTCAGCCACCATCCTAGATCTCATTTTAACTAACAATCCTTCCAGTTTATCTTCAATGACTCTGCTGAAACAAATTAGTGACCATAAAGCGATTCATGCCGCTTTTGATTTTGCCTTTCCGAAACGAAAATCATGGGATAAAACAATACGCTTGTATGACAAAGGTAACTACGACGCGATCAACAACGAACTTATCTCCTTCTACCCTATCTACTGTTTTGAATTCTACAACCGCACAATTAAAGATAATTGGTCGATATTTCATAGCAAACTTACTGAACTTTGTTCTAAACATATTCCTGTTATAACTGTCTGCACCAATCATCACAAACCATGGTTCGCAAAAAAGTTAAGAACACTAAAAAACAAGAAGAAAAGACTATTTCGCTCCGCAAAGCAACACAATTCCCCTGCGACGTAGAGCAAATATTATAAGGCTGACAAAAACTACCTCGTAGCTGTTAGTCACGAAAAATGTTCCTTCTTTCATGATACCCTACCCAGTGTATTAGATAACAACCCCCAAAAATTGTGGCAAATCTTGCAACCCAAGGTACCTGAAACTATCATCCTCACAGATCATAATGACATAATGATCACTGACCAATTCGTTTAACGTCACGTTTTCATCTGTCTTTACTACTGAACCTGACACTCCTTGTCCGTCACCACCTCCACGTTTACACTCTGCCATGCCACCTATCGAATTCACCGAAAATTGCATAATGTTAATAATCGAGAAACTAACGTTATCATCAGCACCCGGGTTAGACGGTCTCAATTCTAAACTGTTAAAAAATACAAAACACGTGTGCGCATATTACTTGAAACTAATATTCACCGAATCTTTATCATCCTCAAGTATTCCCATCGATTGGAAGAGCGCGCAGGTCGTTCCGATTTACAAATCAGGAAATAAAAATTCACCTCTTAACTACCGTCCAATCTCTCTCACAAGTGTACCCTGCAAGATAATGGAACATGTAATCTACACCCACATCATGCACTTCCTAGAGACCACTAACTTCTTTCACCCTGCCCAACATGGCTTTCGCAAAGGCTTATCATGTAATACGCAACTTGCCATCTTCACCCATGACTTGCACACAAACTCGACAGAAACACCCAGGTTGATGCTATTTCTCTCGATTATGCCAAAACATTTGACAAGTTACCTTATAAACGGATATTACTAAAACTATCCCGTTTGAACTTGCCCCCGACCATTGTAAACTGGATTGCTGAATTTCTCTCTAACAGTCATCATTCAGTGCATGTTAATAATCATACATCGGCACCTCTCTCCGTTACGTCTGGCGTCCCGCAAGGAAGTGTCCTGGGTCCCCTACTCTTCCCTATTTACATTAACGACCTTCCCGCCATGTCTCTTCTCATATCGTCTGTTTGCCGACCATATATCACTGTGCCATATATCGCGCAATTATTAACGACTCTGGCCACAAGTGCCCTGCAAGACGACCTTAACAAAGTACAACGCTGGTGTAACGACTGGCTTAATGACCCTTAACCCCAATAATTGTAAGTAATTTGTTTCACCCGCCGCCACCAGCCCTCCTATATGCCCTATAACATCCGAAATAGGTCCCTTAGAAAAAGTAAACTCATTTAAGTACCTTGGTGTCACTCTTTCATATGATTTAGATTGGTCTATTCATGTGTCGCACATTATTGCCTCAGCTAACCGAACCTTGGGATACTTAAAACGCCATTTACGTCATGCACCCCCTCATGTCAAGCTGCTAGCATTTCAAACAGTTCTACGTCCGAAACTAGAGTACGCATCTTCGATATGGTCCCCACATCAAGCATATCTCATCAATGCACTCGAAGCAGTCCAAAATCGTGCAGCAAGATTGCTTCATTCATCGTACTCGTATCACACAAGCGTATCACTACTGAAGACACGATCCGGCTTAGATTCATTGTCATCCCGGCACCGCATCGATTCACTAATCCTTTTTCACACGTTCTGTTACAGCTCTCTTCATCAGACACCATACATCTTGGCCCAACCTCCACGCCTCTTCCTTTGTACTGGGCATCACTTACAAGTAACCCATCCCCGCAGCCGCACTACTACGTTCTCGGCCTCCTTTTTCTGCCGTTCATCGACGGAGTGGAACGGCCTGCCCCGTTCTATCGTTCATATCACCTGCCCATCATCACTTTCTGAGAAGCTTAAGCACTAATTTACTCTTATGTTTAAATGTGGCTACTAATTATATGCATATCTGGTTGATGTGTATAATTTACAAATGTATATATTGTTTACATACAATTTTTTGTATGTATATTTGTGTATTACGTAATAATTTTTTGTATGCAAAATTTTGTATTATCATTATCTGTATATGCCGCCCAATTGTAACCCCACCATTTATGTAATACCCCCCTTGAGGAGTCTCTTAAGGAAATAAAAGTGAAGTGAAGTACGGCGCACTGTGTTGTACATTCTATTTACGGCGTGTCCTTATGCAGCTAACAGTGTATAATTAGAATTATTGTTTTTCGACTAATTTATTTCCATGCGAGATTTTACTTCTTATCTATGCGTAAGCATTGCCCTCTATAATGCCATATTGTTATTTATTTTATTTTTATTCGAGGGTCAATTATTATTCGAGGGTCAAACCTCATTCGAGGGTCAATACAGGGTGAGGTATGGAGCTGCACAAGATTACATACATATAAAAAGAATTTTCAGATAAACTCGATAACACATAGCACTCATGTATGGGAAACACAGTTACATGCTTCTTCACTGATAACATATGCAACATATTGATTATGACTTAAGGAACATTTGTAAGGAAACGCATAAATAAACAATCACATTCTGTACATTTTCAGCAAAGTGCCTGTCAAGAGCAACCTCAAGTTCACTCAAACCACTTTTTAACACCACATCAATCTGTTTTCACTTTACATTTTATTAACACAAGGTAAAAATTAAAATCGAAATGAGTCTATTTGAACTTCCAGTGAATACATCAATGAACTGCGTGTTGTTCTTGGGTATCTTTTGTAAGCGCACGTCAAATAATCATCATTGTTTATTTTAACCCGGCATGTAAGATCCTAAAAAGCAGTTTCCATTTCTGTTTCCGCCAGCTTAGTTTTAGCTGTTCAAATTTACACGCTCTCAACATTTCAATTACAGAGTCCCTTCTTCGATCTTTCGAGCATAATAAACGAGATGCCATTTCCTGAATGCGTTCTAGTTTATTTTTTAAGACCTTTTGATGTGAACACCACACAGCGCTCGCGTATTTCAACTTCGGATGGACATACATTTTGTAAACAGGCAGCTTCATATACGGCCTAATTTCCTTTGTAGGGAGCTCAGCTTTTGATATGCTGAATGACAAATGTTTTTGTCATAAGTACGCTAGTTAAATTTAACTCTTAAGGTTATGCCAAATTATTTAAGCTTAATACTTTCACCAGCATATTATCACTCAAGGTTTATGCAGACGAAAGCGCTTCCTTCTTTATGCAATCTGCATGTAACTGTATTTTTATTTTTAACTTCCATACGCCATTTAGGACTCCATGAGATTAAGGTTTGTGGGCAGAGATTGATTTTAATTTGATCTTCTCTGCATGATACTAGACAAGAGATACTAAACAGTCATCTGCAAGTAGCCTCATTCTTACTGGTGATTGAAAAACTCTTGAAACATCATTTATGTATAAAAGAAAGAGTAGGGGTCACAATACCGACCCTTTAGAAACTCCCGAATACACTTTCCCAGTTTTTGACATAGCATTTCCCACTCTGACTGCTTGTTCGCGATTGCCCAGATTAGCTTCAATCCATTTGAAAACATTCTCACTAATACCGACGTTGCGGAGCTTGAAAAGCAGGTTACGAAGTGAGACTCCGTTGAACGCTTTTGAAAAATCTATACATATAACTTCGATTTCCATACAGGCATCTGCAGCAATACACAAGTCATGAATTGTTTCGACCAGTTTTGAAATGAAATGAATACGCTTGGTGGCTCGAGAATTAATGATCGATTCATATGTGGGGTTTAACACCCGAGAATCACTATATGTCTCGAGAGGCTGCCGTCAACGAGTACCAGGCGGATCCCGAGACGGTGCGCGTCAAAGAAGTCACTGCAAAACGGGCACAACGAGAAGTGGGCCCGGGTGCTTAGGTATCACCGGGCGGACCCGGTGATACTCTTGGGGGACGCTGGAAAGTTTTTTTTAAGGTTCTGCTTACACAATACGTACTTTTTTCTGAATTGACGTTACAACGGTTGAGCTAAACTATTCTTGAATGTCTCTTTTAGTTGAAATGGGGAAAAGGATGAAGTTTCCTGTTTTGTGAGTTTTTCTTTCCAGGGGATCATTAGCAGCAGAGACACGCACTATGACTGGAGACGACGTCAATACTAACCCCTTTAAACTAACGCGCCAAGGATGGCAAGAGGAGGGGAGTTGATGATCTCTCGCGTGCCTTTATCTCCCCATGGCGAGGATTATATGTCTTGGCTGGTGTTGGGCTTGCACTGGAATAATTCTGTTCTAGTTACACGGTGTGCAAAGGTCACTGAAATCGTTGCACAGCCTCCGTTTGCGAAAAGGGCGTGCTTTTTAGACACAGTGAAGTAACAACTGAGACGCTATTCGCGGAAATCTGTACCAAGCTGTACGTTTCGTGCATCATTTATGTGTGAGAAACGCGGGGCACGTTTCGATCTGCTTGCCATTTTGCGCGTGATCATCCGATTTGTTGCTATTGCGTTCATTGCTTCGCCTTCGCGGCAAAGCTGTGACTTTTTTTGTATCCACGTATGACGGACATCGCTTCTCACTTGGTCCAGTCAACAAACTTGACTTTGAGTTATTACTTTAGAAAAAGGAAGGCAACCCTTGAATGGAACACCCAGAAGCCTTACTGTGGCACTTGCACTAGCTCCAGTCCCCTAAATGCCTGCCACATACATTCATTTAATAGCGAGGTCTTGCGACGAATCTTCACTCACTCCCACCCCCTGAAGGGGAAACGCGCACCGACCTATAGCAACAATCCCAGCTACCCAACGGATTTCAATTAACTCTGCCCATTAATTTTTATTATTACCCGGACAGCTGACTTGTCATTATCCTAAAACTTATTGTTGCGAGTAACTTGTTTAATTATCTATTTACAGCGCACAGAACTCGACGAGCAAGATGGCGCCAGTCCAGCATCAAACGAAACCTCACTTCGTCCTTCCTCTTTCATGCAGCCGTGTTTAGCGGCTGTTACGTATCGTAACCCCCGGTGGTAGAAGCACCGTCCCGGTGCAAAATCTACGCAGATGATGTCGAAAGGGGGTAATAGGGCTTTAGCCGAGCCATGTGAACAGTGTCGCTCGGAGCTGACGATGACTTTGTTGGATCGGTTGGAACAATCTCATACGTGACGTCTGTCACTTTGCGAACAATATGAAATGGTCCAGTGTAGGGCGACAGCAGTTTTTCAGACAGTTCCACACGCCGAGCAGGTGACCAGAGAAGCACGAGAGAACCCAGGAAAAATTGCACGTCCCTATGGTTAGAATTGTAGAGCTGTTGCTGGTGCGTCTGTGAAGCCTGTAGAAAGTTACGGGTGACTTGGCGTGCGTAGTCGGTGCAGGCAATGGCTTCCCTGGCATGTTCAGTGGCCGCAGGTAGTGTCTAAGGGTGGAGTTGGGTCCCGCCCATATAGGAGATAAAAGGCCGAATAGCCGGCAGTGTTGTGACGAGATGAATTGTAGGCGAACGTCACACACGGCAAATGAATGTCCCAATCCTGGTGGTCTGGCACAACGTATTTGGCAAGCATATCGGTTAGGGTTCTGTTAAGGCACTCCGTGAGGCCATTTTATTGGGAATGGTACGAAGTAGTAATTTTGTGCTTGGTATGGCAAGACCTCAGGATTTCAAGAACGACAGCTGATTAGAACGTGCGGCGACGGTCGGTGAGAAGTTGACGGGAAGCACCGTGCACTAATATTATGTCGTACAGCAGAAAGTCCGCAACATCGGTAGCGCAGCTGGTCAGGAGTGCTCGTGTGATTGCGTACCGCGTCGCGTAGTCCGTGGCAACAGCAATCCATTTATTTCCGGCTGTGGAGAGTGGAAAATAGCCAACAGGTCGAGACCAACTCGAAAGAAAGGCTCGTTGGGAACGTCGATCGGCTGAAGGTAGCCGGCTGGGAGGGCAGACGGCGTTTTGCGACGCCGACAGGGCTCACAAGCGGCGACATAGCGTCGAACAGAGCGGGCAAGTCCAGGCCAAAAAAAAACGACGTCGTACCCGATCGTATGTGCGAGAAACGCCAGAATGGCCTGTCATGGGAACGTCATGAAGTTGATGCAGGACAGTGGAACGTAGGTGCGCTGAGATGACATGAAGTGAGTCTTATCCGAAGGAATCAAGGTTACGGCGATATAGAATCCCGTCTGTCACCAAAAACATTCGTAGGAATGGGTAGCCAGGCGTTTATTCCTGTTTGTCAATGATGGCTCGTAAAGAAGCATCCCGACGTTGATCTTCGCCATTGTTCAACAGCTGCGACACGGAAAAAACGTCCGTGATAGCGTCAGTGTCGGTTGCTTCGTCAACAGGGTAGCGGGATAAACAATGCGCATCCTGATGTAATCGCCCTGTTTTGTACATTACAGAGAACGTGAACTCTTGAAGGTGTGGAGCCCAACGAGCGAGATGTCCCGTAGGGTCCTTCAGGGAGGCTAGCGCATGATGATCCATGACAACACGGAATGAGCACTCATACAGTTATGGACGAAACTTGGCGACTGCCAATACAAGGGAGAGGCGCTCGCGCTTCTTGGGGGAATAAATGCGCTCGCCTGGAGAGAGCAGTCGACTTGCGTAGGCTATAACACGGTCGTGTCCCCGTTGTTGCTGCAATAGCACAGCTCCTATGCCGTGTCCACTGGCGTCCGTGTGAACCTCGGTTGGGGCTAATGGAACAAAGTGGGCCAAGAATAGTGGCGTTGTAAGCAGTATCATAAGTTGCGAAAACGATGACGCTTGCGCATATCCCCAGATAAACGAGGCGTCTTTCTTTTTCTTCAAGAGGTCTGTGAGGGGGTGTGCAATGGTCGCAAAGTCCTTAACAAAGCATCTGAAATATGGGCACAACCCCACAAAACTGCGGACATCCTTTGTGGTCCTTGGAACAGGAAAGTTCGTGACTGTGCGAATTTTCTCTGGGTCTGGACGCATGCCTTGGGTATCGACAAGGTGACCGAGCACGGACATTTGACGACGAGCGAAGTGGCGCTTGCAGGCATTAAGCTGGAGTCTGGCTCGACAAAAAACGTCCAGAAAGCTAACAAACGATCGATATGCGAGTCAAACGTGGGTGAAAACACAATAAAATCGTCATGGTAACACAAGCAGGGGGACCATTCTAACCCTTGGAGCAATGAACCTATCATTCTTTACAATATGGCTCGTGCATTGCAGAGACCAACGGGCATCACCTTAAACTGGTAAAAGCCATGAAGAGTGATGAATGCGGTCTTCTCGCGGTTCATCTCGTCGAAGGCTATCTGCCAGTACACTGACCGAATGTCAATGTTTGAAAAATAAGTAGCACCGTACAGGCAGTCGAGGGCGTCGTCGATGCGAGGTAAAAGATATACGTCTTTTTTGTAATTTTGTTGAGGTGACGGTAACCGACACAAAAGCGCCATGTTCCATTCTTCTTTTGAAGAAGGACGACTGGAGAAACCCAGGGGCTGCATGACGGCTCGATAATGTTTTTCGCAAGCGCTTTGACGACTTCGTGTTGTAATATTGCACACTCCGACGCAGAGACACGGTAGGGGCGTCGGTGAATGGGATTTGCACGGCCAGGATTCATGCGATGGTTGACAATGGTCGTTTGGCTTAAAGAGTTGCTAGCGAAATCGAACATGCTACGATAGCCCTCAAGAACGTGGCAAAGCTCTGCAGCTTGCTCAGACGTGAGGTCGATGACACCATTCGCTCGATGTCGGTGCCCCAAGAACGTGATGGAGTGGAACCACTGACTGAGCTGCAGCAATCGTCAACTCCGAAGGGCTCGACATGGTGATCTTGGAGAGCGGTAATTTTGGCCAGGGAGATACCCTGTGGTAGAACTTGGTTGGTGAGTGAAAAGTTGACCAGTGAAAGGAAGGTGCGGTTTCTCGTAATTGTAAGAATCATATGCAGCACAGTAACGCCATACGTAAGCATCACGGCAAGAATCGGGGCCACCATGTAATCACCATCAGGTACTGGTGGCGTGGAGGAATAGTCGACATGTGTGACAGAGTTAGACGGGAGGCGCGTGAAATCAATGCAGCAGAGGCTGGTTTGCGGTGGGCTGGTCGGGTCGGAAAATAGGGGTAAATTGAGATGAAGAGAGCCAGGTGAACAGTCATTGAGGGCAGAGTGCGTGGCTAGAAAATTCATACCGAGAACGAGTTCATGAGGGCAATGTTCTACAACGGCGAAAAGAACGACAGTGCTTCTCTTCCCAATAGACAATAGCACAGAGCACATGCCAAGAATTGCGGCAGTTCCTCCTTCGGTGACTCGTACAGCTCGGTTGAGGGCGGGCGTGATAACTTTTTAAGTTGGCGGCGAAAGATAGCACTCATAATGGACACATGCGCACCAGTATCTATCAATGCACTGACACGAACATTGTCAATAGTAACGTTCAAAAGGTTCCGGTTCGTCGCTAACGTTAAGCGAGGATTTCTTACGAAGATCGCCAACGCAGCTCCACCTCCAGAAGCTGCACGGCCTAGTTTTCCTGTCGGAGGTGCTGCGAATAGGTCGGGGAGGCATCACGGCGTTGTGGGGGTGACTGGAACTGACGACGAGCAGGAGATGGTGACTGGTCGTAGCGAGGTCTGCTCAGAGGTGCTGCAGGAGTGGAGAATGTGGTCAGCGTTGATGAAGAAAGTGATGGGGACGACTGGCGAACAGAAGTGGTGTGATACTGAGGCGCATAATGGGACGGTGGAGCCCAGCGGCTGCGGCAGTGACGAGCGATATGACCAACGCGTCGACAGTTAAAACATATGGGCGTGTCATAAAGAGTACGCCATTCGGACGCATTGCGTCGTATCCGAGGAGCAGAAGGGTGACGATATAAAGGCTCAGCAGAGTATACGGCAGGAACAGAATGTAGGCTGACATTTGATAGCTCTTGACGAACGACCACTTGTATCAAAGAGATCGTGGTAGGGGAAGGCGCAGGCGTGGGTAATGGCGTGGCTACCGGTTGTGCTGCCTCGACCTCTCAAGGAATGATGCGTGTGAGGTTGTCACATCAAGGGGCCTGGTGGAAGGCCTCGTCACACTAAGAAGTGGCCGCTGTGTTCGGAAAGCGAACGATGCTTTGTGCTACGCGGTGGGCTCCAGCTTGTTCGAGACGTCGGCATTTTTTAAGGATGGTATCGATGCTCGAGACGTTGTTAAAAACCAGCAGGTTGAAAGCATCGTCAGCAATGCCTTTCAAGACGTGGTTAACCTTTTGGTCTTCCGACATGCACTGGTCAGCCTTGGAACAAAGGGCCAAGACGTCAAAAATGTAGGAGACGTAGGATTCTGTAGAAGACAGGGCACGTGTGTCAAGAGTCTTCTTCGCAGCGAGCTGACGACCAGGTAAATCGCCAAACAGATCGCGTATCTTTTCTTTAAAGAGATCTCTGCTCGTAACGTGGCCTTTCTGGCTTTCAAACCATGTTCGGGGGTGCCGTCCAAGTAAAAAAGCACGTTAGCGAGCATGAGTGTGGGATCCCAGCAGTGAGTAGCACTGACGCGCTCGTACCGGTTCAGCCAAGTGTCAAGATCGATCGTACCATCACAGGAGAAAGTGCCTGGATGGCGGAGGTGCGGGAGTGTGACGTAGGTGGTGGCTTCGACTGATGAGGGCGACGTAGAGGAAGTACCAACAGTCGAAGCAGTCGAAAGGTCACCGATGGTGCGACCGCTGCGCGTCTCCATCGAGGTACGGGGGTCATCCACCTCCACCAATAATGTTACGAGTAACTTGTTTAATGATCTAGATACAGCACACAGAACGCGACGAGCAAGATGGCGCTAGTCCAGCATCAAACGAAAACCCAGTTTATCCTCCTCTTTCATGCAGCCGTGTTTAGTTGCTGTTACGTATCAATAGAATTGCCATATTCCATATGTAACAAACCTTATTCTGAACCATTGCTTTTGAAAAAGGGTTTATTGGCGACTGTTGCGGCAGCGGTCCTACGATGAAACACGATCGGGAGCGAGCAACGGTCAAGCAGATGCCGGTGATGATTAGCACGAGCCGAGCGAGCGAAGCCCAGCACCCAGTACCCAAGTGGTAGCGATGTTGCTTGCCAACGATGCTCTTTCTTCTTCACAATTTTCCCTCGCCGAAAAAGAGCCATTCTGGCGACCTAAGAGTCTGGAGGCAGAGGGCTATGATATGGCTTAAGGCGGGTGACGTGGACGATGTCACGTCCACGCCGGCGTCCACGCCGGCGCATGTTGTCAGATGGGGAAAGTGGCTCGATGAGAAAATTCACTGGGGAGGTTTGCTCCAAAACGCGGTATGGGCTCTCGTACTTTGGAACGAGTTTTGAGGAAATGCCGGTGGTTTGGTAAGGAACAGCCAGCCATACAAGTGATCCCGGGGAATAGCTGGGGCTTTGTGAACAGTCGGCGTTGTTTTCTTTCTGGCGCTGTTGTTCTTGTGACGTAAAGGTGCGTGCGAGTTCACGGCACTCTTCCGCATTTAGGGCAGCTTCGGACACAGATGGGCATTCGGATGCGTCAGGACGGTATGGAAGGAGAGTGTCGATGGTGTGGGATGGTTCGCGTCCATAAAGAAGAAAGAAAGGTGAAAATCTAGTGGTAGACTGTGCCGCGGTGTTATATGCGAACGTGATGAATGGAAGAATGCAATCCCAGTTAGTATGATCGGATGTCACATACATGGCGAGCATATTGCCAAGGGTGCGGTTAAATCTTTCCGTGAGCCCGTTAGTCTGCGGGTGGTATGCCGTGATCTTGCGATGAACAACATGGCATTCAGAAAGCAGAGACGTTATGACTTCTGATAGGAAGGCTCGACTTCGGTCGCTTAGCAGTTCTCGAGGTGCACCAGTCGTAGTATGAAGCGATGAAGAATGCAGGATGCTACGTCCCGCGCAGTGGCACTTGGAAGGGCGGCAGTCTCAGCGTAGCGTGTTAAATGGTCCACAGCGACTATGATCCACCGATTTTCATCTGATGTTGTCGATAGAGGGCCATAGAGATCAATTCCGATCCGATCGAAAGGTTTGGCAGGGCACGAAAGTGGTTGAAGCGCACCGGACGAGTGGAAAGGCGGTGATTTGCGGCGTTGACAGTCAGGGCAGCCCATAACGAATTTTCGAACGAAATTATACATTCCGCGCCAGTAGAGGCGATGGCGAATGCGTTCGTAAGTTTTGAAAACTCCGGCATGACCACATTGGGGATCGTCGTGAAAGGAGGCGCAGATTTGTGATCGCAAGCTACGCGGGACAGCCAAGAGCCACTTACGACCTTCGGGGGCGTAGTTGCGTCGGTGTAGCAGCCGATCACGAATGGCGAAATGGGCAGCTCTACGTCGGAGAGATCGTGGTACCGCAGTGGTTAACGATCCAGAGAGACAGTTAAAAAGGGAAGCGATCCACGGGTCCTTGTGTTGTTCACTGGTAAAGGAGTTGAGGTCGAGAGATGTGATGGAGTTGGTACCAGTGGTTCCGCAGGCCGAGTCGGGAGGTAAAGGCGAACGCGACATGGCGTCGGCATCAGAATGCTTGCGTCCGCTGCGATAGATGACACGAATGTCGCACTCCTGGATTTGCAGTTCCCACCGAGCTAGGCGGCCAGAAAGGTCTTTCAATGTGGCGAGCCAACAAAGTGCATGGTGGTTCGTTACCAGGTCGAATGGGCGACCGTACAAATAAGGGCGGAACTTGCGAAGCGCCCACACTAGCGCCAAGCACTCTTTTTCAGTGACACTGTAATTGGCCTCAGCTTTAGTAAGTGTGCGACTCGCATAAGCGACGACGTATTCGGAGTAGCCCGGCTTGCGTTGGGCGAGGACGGCGCCTAGATCAACCCCACTAGCGTCTGTGTGAACTTCCGTTGCAGCTGTTGGGTCGAAATGCCGAAGAATTGGAGGAGATGTTAGCAGACTACGGAGCGTGGCAAACGCGACGTCGCAGTCTGAAGACCAAGATGTAAGGTCTGCATCACCGCGTAGGAGGTTGGTTAGTGGTGACATGATCGACGCAAAATTTCGCACGAAGCGCTGGAAGTACGAACATAGGCCGACAAAACTGCGTAATTCTTTCAGTGTAGTAGGTTTCGGGAACTCAGCGACTGCTCGCAGTTTTGCAGGGTCGGGTCGAACACCATGCTTGGAGACGATGTGCCCTAAGATGGACAGCTCTCGCGCGGCGAAGCGGCACTTTTTAAGGTTCAGTTGGAGACCAGCGTTGGTTAAACATGTCAGAACCAGTTGGAGCCGAAGCAGATGCGTAGTAAAATCGGGAGAGAAAACGAAAATGTCGTCGAGGTAGCATAGACACACAGACCACTTCAGTCCACGCAGTGTGTTGTCCATGAGTCGTTCAAACGTGGCAGGAGCAATACAAAGCCCAAATGGCATTACGTTAAATTCGTACAGGCCATCTGGTGTAATGAACGCAGTTTTCTGGCGATCATCTTCTGCCATAGGAACCTGCCAGTATCCAGATCGTAAGTCTAAGAAGGAGAAGAATTCGGCTCCTTGGAGGCTGTCAAGGGCGTCGTCTATGCGCGGTAATGGATACACGTCTTTCCGCGTCACCTTGTTTAATCGCCGGTAGTCGACGCAAAATCGAATCGATCCATCTTTCTTTCGAACTAGAACGACAGGAGATGCCCAAGGACTGTGCGATGGTTGAATAACGCGACGGCGTAGCATCTCTTCGACCTGATCGTTGATGACGTGACGTTCTGCAGCAGAGACACGGTACGGTCTTTGACGAAATGGCTGGTGCGAACCGGTGTCAATGTAAAGGTGCACTGCGGAAGACCGACTCAATTGCGGCTGAGAAACGTCGAATGAATTCGCGAAGTGCTGGAAGAGATTAAGAAGCTCGGCGCGTTCATGGGCACTTAAGGTGTCGGCGATGGAATTCGAGAAGGTGTCACTCGATGAGCATTCCAGTGGAGAAAGGGCATGAAGTTCGGTCGAGGCGCTACTGGACGATTCGTCTGGCATGTTAAGGAATAAAGAGGAATCGAGGTACTTCACTCGACAGAGACATTCGCCGGCAAGTAGCGTAAGCGGTGCAGAAAGGGGATTGTGGACGAAAATATTGCTTCCGCCTGCAGTGACGTCGAGTGTAGCGAAAGGCAAGGAAACGGCTCTGCAGCTCATGAAAATGTCGGAAGGTGTAAACATTACTGTATCATCGTTATAGACATCGCAGCAAACCGGGACAACGGCAAGAGAGGCTGGCGGAATTTCAGTGTCCTCACGCACGACAAGTTTGGGCGACCGCTCAAGGGTTTCGTGCAAAGGTTCGTCACACAGGTGCGAAAATTGAACTTCAGCGCGTGCGCAGTCGATGATGGCATGATGATTTGACAGAAAGTCCCACCCGAGGATAACGTCATGCGAGCACACCGAAAGGACGATGAACTCGACAACGTACATAGAGCCTTGGATGAATATGCGGGCCGTACAAGTGCCGAGAGGTCAAACTGGTTGTGCGCTAGCTGTACGAAGCGATAGTCCAGAGAGCGGCGTGGTCACTTTGCGTAGGGAGCGGCAGAGCTGGGCGGCTATAACAGAAACGGCAGCAGCTGTGTCGACGAGGGCAAAGGTAGAAACACCATCGACAGATATGGTGAGGACGTTAGCTGGTGAAGTGCGAGGACTTGAGCATTTTGAAGACGGCGCCGTTCTTGCCTCTGGAACTGCGGCGTTCAGTTTTCCCGGTTGGAGGAAACGGGTCTAGGACGCATTGGGGACAGTGATCGCCTGCGAGGAGATGGCGAGCGGGGAGAGTGAGTATGAGGTGAGGGTTGGGGTGACCGAGACTCAGGAAGGTTAGTGTATCCATACTGCGGTGAGGGATAGGGAGCAGGTATGTGCATGGGCTGTGGGTCATACGGTAACGGCCGAGTAGCGTCGTGGAGTGGTTGGAAGCGACGGCGACAATATCGGGCCACGTGTCCTGGAGTACCGCAGGCGTAGCAGATCGGTCGATTGTCAGGAGTGCGCCAGGAATTGCTGACTCGTGGTACGGCCCAAGGTGTCGAAAAATGGGCGGAGTGGGGAGCAACTGAAGACATGGGTGGCAAATGCTGCTGGCGGGGTCGGCTGCGTACCACCTGGGCATACGTAAGAGGCGCGGCCGCGGGCTGCATCGCCGGCGCATGGGCAACAGGCATGGCCACAGGCTGCTGGTGGGCAGCGACGGGAACAGCCTGAGCTACCTCTTCGGCAATAACGTCGCGGAGTGGTAAGGGCAGACGAGAAGACGGCGGCTGCTGCGTGAAGGGAATCAACGACAGTTGCCGAGCTACTTCTTCACGCACGAAGTCTTTGATCTCTTGCATGGTTGGTGAGTGGTCGGGAACGGAAGTTAGATTGGAAAGCGAGTCGGCGTGTGAGAAAAATGGCCGAGTCAGGGCGCGCTGCTTGCTCAACTCGTCGAAACTTTGACACACAGTGACAAGTTCCACAACGGTGGCAGGATTACGGGCCAGGAGCAGCTGATATGCACCGTCATTTATCCCTTTGAGGATGTGTTGAATCTTCTCCGACTCGAGCATGGTGGTGTTCACACGGTTGCAAAGACCAATAATGTCTTCGATGTAGCTGGTGAAAGATTCCGTTGGCTTTTGTGCGCGAGTCCGCAAGCGTTGTTCGGCTCTGGACTTGCGGACAGGGGGTCGGCCAAAAACGTCCGCAAACAACAATTTAGAGATGGACCACGTCGTAATGTCGTTTTTGTGGTTGTTATACTACATTTCGGCCACGTCAGTGAGGTAAAAGATGACGTTAGTCAATTTGTCCGCGTCATCCCACTTGTTGTTCGCGCTCACCAGTTCGTAGTTAGCGAACCAGTCTTCCACGTCGGTCTCATCAGCTCCGCTAAAGACTTTGGGCTCTCGCAAACGAAGAACGCCGGGGTTGCTGGGGGATGGAGCGAAAGAGCCAGGTTGGGCGTTGTTGGTAGCCATGATGGGAGGTAGCGTTCGGTTGCGAAGCTCCAGGTTTAGGCCACGGCGAATGGCAGCACCCAAGTTCAGGCGACGGGGAATGTCAGCACCCTCCACCAATTGAAAAAGGGTTTATTGGCGACTGTTGCGACGGCGGTCCTACGATGAAACACGATCGGGAACGAGCAACGGTCAAGCAGATGCCGGCGATGATCAGCACGAGCCGAGCGAGCGAAGCCCAGCACCCAGTACCCAAGCGGTAGCGATGTTGCTTGCCAACGATGCTCTTTCTTCTTCACACTTTATACTTTTATTGTTGCCTTACCACACCGTGTTCAATGACGAGGGTGTGGCTTCCTGCTCGCCTTTGCTACGTTTCGCACAATGTATCTTCCCCGCCACTTCTTTTTAGAGCACGTGAAAATTGTCTGCACTAAGTGCTGGAGCGTATCAAGATTTAGAGCTTCTCGACTACACGCTATTATCGACACTTGCGCAATCCTAAACACACAAAATGAAGTTAATGGAGTGGAAAACACACAAACGTCCTGTGAGAAAAAGAAGAACGAATAGACTCCATGCCAAAGCAGTGCGGGAGACAAATCACGTCTGATCTTTCCCGTATGTGGGCCAATCTAACATGTACCCTATAGACGACACAGAAATCGCTATTTCGTCTTGAGGTGCGCAAGAAAGACTAAAGGAACAGTAGGAGAGCAGAATGCTCTCGTTTGTTTTGGGGGGGGGGTGTAGGGGAGGGTATTTTGATACGTGCGTAAGACGCCCTTTAACACTTTCGTTACCACGCTAATTTAATTCAATCAGCGGGTGTCGACGTTTTGGATTGTCAATTGTGGCATGTTAAATTTAGTTCTCGCGCACCCAGCACATTCTAGTTTTTAGTTCAACCTTTCAACTTTCAGAATCATTTTCAATTTAGCTGTTTAGGCAACATAGGCATTTCGACAGACGTTTGCGTGACTATTTGTGCATGCGTTGATCAGAAAAATAAACTTGGCATGTGAACTTGACAAAAGTGCGTGCCCCTCGTGGTTAGGCCTGGTGTGTGACCGATGGCGGCGCTTGTAGAATGTCACTTTGGGGATTCGCGCACTTTCGGTTTGAGGTCTGGCTCGGTATAGAAACTCTTTGCGTAATGAAGCTCGACAAATAAGAAGTTCAGTTGGTTATGTGATGTCTTGTGGCTACCTACACTGTTCGGACGACCGTGGGTCTCCACTTTTATCTCATTTTGAAAGCACAGCGCTCTTTTATACAATTGCGCGCTACCACTGGTCCCCACATTGAGTGGTGCACAATGTTATATTTATATGTTAGAAGACACGTATAGATCTTGGTAACTACATTAAATTACAGTTTTACCAGCCTTCCGAGGCCCATGCATAAAATATAATCTTATACTCCACCTCTCCAACTCGCAGTCTTTGTTGTAAAGGTAATACAAACTTTAAAGCTGTAAAATATTTATGGTTTCTTTTTTATTGGGAATAATAAAAATTTGTGACGTCGCACCTAAATAATTCAATAATATGTTAAGAATGGTGGCAACATTAAATATGTTTGGAGCTGTAAATAGGTTGCTAATTTAGAAACACTGGCACAGTGCTAATTGTGGTATCACCTTTACAGCAACTACAGACCTCCAGTGAACGTAACTTCTATGTTGGGTTGCTATCCTAGTCATTCACTCATCCTAATTTGCACGAACAGAGAGCATTCGCCGCTTCATCGCAGTCGACAACGTCGGAGACCTTGCGTGGCGGGTTCGAAAATCCACTTGTTTGCAGAATGAGAGCCACGACGGTGATGTGGTGTTAACAGCCTTAAACGCGCATTCAACAACGTGGCCTGCATCGTAAACCGCTTCATCCTCGATGAGACACCGCGTCATTTCACAAGCGTTATCTACATATTTGTAGGTGCTGGAGAAAAGCATGACTATGGAATCACCGGGAAAAAAAACACACGATGAAATAAGTCTCGTACGGCGGGAAGTGTGATATAAAGCGAGAACGCACACACACATAGTTTCACTTTCTGACTTGCAATGCAGTCGTTTGCTTCCTCGCACTCGTCGGTGATCCGGGAAATTTGCCGGCGCGGTTTATTGGACTGCTACTGAGACAAGGCTATAATCACACTTTGAGACAGTCGTTGAAGGTGTTCGCTGACCCTCAGAAGGCTGTAAGATTGACGAATTTTCCGTCTGGGGCAAATGATCTGCGGAAAGGAGCTGCCGCAGCTGCAGTGCGATTGAATGTGGAATCCTCAAACTGACGTCACATGTGAAAGGGCGCCTCTTCAAGATCTCGAGGCCAATGGTAACATCAAATTTCTGTAATGAAAATAACCTTTGTAAGTCAAGTATTAAATTAACGTGTCAGCTTCCAATCTGACTGTTTACTGCCATAATAATAGCCAGAATTATTTTACGAGCTATTCAATTGAGCGCTGTTTCTAAGAGTCAGCGAAACATTATCTTCAAAAAAAATTCCGCAGGTCCCCTGCATGTATAAAGTGTGGAGGTGACCTTGTCAGCAGTTTTCAACAGCTTCAGTTTTGCCTGTATTGTTATATCCGATGCAGGACAGCATCTAGAGGCACTAGTTGCTCCTATGGCGTTGGCGTCACGCGCGCATGGGTGCATACCTGCGCTGCGAAAAACCGCACCTGAATTGAGGGAGTACAAGGTCTAGTCCGAAAATGGCAGCCCCTCAGCTCCAATTTTCATGACGGTGGTGTTTATCGTCAAACTGAGACATCAACAGTAATTCATGGGTTTGTTTTGTTTATGGTCTCAAGTTGTCTCCCCCGCCGCAAGTGCATAGCTGCTGACCTTTGTGCACAATCCTATATTTACTCTGGTTACGTTCGAGGTCCACACGTAACTGGCGCGTTGTGTGCTGGAGACAACTGTAGTGCTTCTTCTTACTGGAAGGCCACCAAAGCACATCTTGGCCGATTTACATTGTGCGCACAATTTACAAATGTTTGTACAATTTTTGCTTTTAATGCGATGCGTGAAAGTGCAAAGAAGTGTGCTTGGGTATACGTATATTTGAAGGGCAAGCTATGCGGAGTGAGGTGGGTCTACAAAGAGGTGATGCTAGATGCAATATCGAAATTTATTGATTATCAGATTTATAGAAGAAATATTCACATCATGTGCATTTATCTATTAAAACACCTGCAGGCTCTTTTCGTAAAAAACAAGAAAACATTACTGAGAAAAGAGGATGAGTTCACTTGTGTCTCACGAAAAACCACGCAATCTTTGCCCACATGGCCGAAGCAATGAAGGAGCACCTCGGTATCGATTTTTTTTTGTGTGAATGGAAACAGTTTGCACCACAACTAATTATTTCGTAATGTTCCTGGGTCAATTATCTTCAAATTTTATGCTTGGAATTATCTTTGTCTTGAACGTTTTTGCAAATAGAGGGTTTTTATCACACTGTTCACCAGCAGGCAACCGAAATTTAAACTTTTCATTCACATATTTATTCATTCTAACATATTTTTGTTGCTCTGCAAGCTACATTTTTTTTGTAAAGAGCATTCTATTGTGCGAGTTGTAGTATGCTGCACTGTGTGGAGTTCTTTACAAACTGGAAAACAGAATCTTCCCGAGACATATGAAAAGAACCATTTTCGTGCGGTGACGAGAGTATAGAATACTTTTAGTGTATATGCGGGAACGCTGTGAAAAAATAAAGGCCACGGTGCACTACTGCTAATGCTGCTGTGGCTGTTCAGTTCTACAATACCTTGCAATTTATTTATTTCTTTATTTTATTTGCGATACAGATACACAACGATACGTGAAAAAGAGGGAGAGAGCAAGCTGGCAACTGCCATCTGGAGGACACACTGCCTGCCACTCTTTCGGGAGGACGGAAGAAATGGAGGAAAAGAAGATTGGAGAAGAAGGCAATGAATGGCTACAAATAAATCACCCACTTCCTCAGAATCACGGGCAAAGTTATGGACCGGTGAGTAAAGTGCGAGTTTCGCAAAAGACAGCGCATGCGGCAATAACTAAATACAGGCTACAAAAAGTCTGTATTTCTCTGTCTGCGCTTTAAAATAGAAACTGAAGAGTGAAACGCCCAAAGTCATAAGCCTAATAAATACGAAGCAGAGTTTGAGTTTGAAGTTGGAAGTTTATTTTTACCGCATAATTACGCATTGACATTGGTTTGTAGTCGCAACAAAGATATAATATGTGGTATGGAATGGGGAGAAAAAAGCTGTGTTACAAACGCAGCTTGACTAGCCCCACATCCAAACAAAACAGGCAGAAAAAGTGCAGCATTTGTGAGGTCAACTAAAAGAGTAAACAGACAACAAATACATAGTTGAAAGTGGCACAATAATAAATATTCTATACATGTAGGCAAGATTGCACTCTTTGCAGAAATGAAAATAGTAGGAATGAGCAAAAATGCAAGGAAATCTTTTCTTTTCCAAAATGTAACTAAAAATATACTGGTCATGCCCTGTCGCGAAAAAAGGCGCAATTGCTGCAATCAAAAACTATATTTAATTAGCATGTGTGAGAGTCAATAATTCAGTTCACATTAAAAACGAGCTTTCGAACTTCCCCACCACTTGACGGTTGCTCAACTAATTATATAGATTATCAAAAAGAGCGTCCTTGCTCTTGATCATTTTTTAACATCCTTAATAGTTGACGAAGCGTGGCATACAAGCCCTGTTGTTTATAACAGAGGAGTGTGTGTTAGTGATTTATATTTCAAGAGGTAAATACATTGTATATACGGACGGACCAGTTAGTGTCTCAAGAAAAATATACGCTACTTTCGCAGCCCACAAGCAAGCATGGCTCACTCACACGAGGAAAGCAGTAGTGGTGTAAACAATGGTAGAGAAATACGAAGACTTCGAGTAACCTGTGGAATGGACGACCACGCTTCTGCCAGCGCCATCAACCAAGTGACGAAGGCCATGCCTGCTGGTGGCTGCTGCTAAAAAATGACTTAATTTGAATATAATTAGGGTATCGCCCCTTGCCGACAAAATAGGCGGGGTTCTCTCGTGATGTAACGCAGTGTATACCCCATGAGTGTCCATCTTCCTAATGACATGAAATGGCTCGGGTGTTTGAGCGGCCTGCCGTTCAGATGACTCAAGGTGATTCGCAAACTTTCTACGTATGGCGCATGCAGCACGTGTCGGTGTAGTTACTTGATATCCTTATTGGAAAATGATTATTATTTCTCGTGCAGTGATCGATCATTTCATTTCCTTTTCCTGTGGCGGCATGTGTATGTGCGAGTGTTTGTGTGTGCACGTGTATGTGCAAGTGTGTGTGCGTGCGCCTGTGTGTGTGTGTGTGTGGTGTGTGTGTGTGTGTGTGTGTGTGTGTGTGTGTGTGGGTGGGTGCGTGCGTGCGTGCGTGTGTGTGTGTGTCGTTACATAGAGTGTGCTGTTCGGATATCTTGTGCGAAATGGCAAGCCTCCTGAGAAACATTGGCTGTAATACAAAGGGATAAAGTGCAACCATCTAGTGAACACGCTCGAGTGCGATGAGGTTACAACGGGTGGTGAAGAACGCCCTGTTAGGAAGCTGCGTAACACGTTGCCTCCTCTTCCAAAACCCTTGTTGCGCTTTTAGAACCGCATATAGGGTTAGAAGTTAATGAAGTTGTTGTGCCGATTCACCTTGTCGCTTATGTTTTTTTTCAGTTTTCAAGCGCATGGTAGCAATTACGATATTGTGGGCTGAGTCAAAAACCTTTCGCTTCCAGAATTTTTTTATTACTTTTTTTCTCCCTAAAAGACGGTTGTCCATGGTTGCTTCTGTTTAAAAACATACAGCAACTGATTATCATGGAGATGCATGTCAGCTCTTAATAACTAACAAGATAGCTACGTTTAAATGTGTCCTATATTCATGTTCAGTTAAACGAGATGAGTTATATTGTTGCGAACACTGTAGAACTGCATGAAAATATTGAACAGCCACCTATTACTTTATCTATTTTTTTCACCATTCTTCTTTCTAAAGATACCATGCCTTGCTGAAAGCGAGATATACATTTCTCATGCTTACGCATGCATATCCGAGTTTTATATTGAATTTTAGTGATAGTGTGGTTGAGGGCCTTCATTCCTTACCAGACTGTTCATGACTTCGAAGTGTAAAGTGCACCGGCATAAGCTCATTATGTGTCGAACGTGCGTGAAGAAATTGAAAAAAAAAATCCTCGTGGTCACTCCAATAGGGAGCCGCTCTGCTCAGCATTACTGGAATAAAAATGATAGGCAAAGGTTGCGTCACGTGCAATCACATCCTCCTCAGATAGTATAGTATTCATGTATTCGGGCTCTTTTCCAATTGACAACTAACTAACTAACTGGGCCTTTATGTAGTGAGCATAAAATGCGCCTGTATTGACTGTTGATGTTTCTGGAATTCTTTTCATGGTGTTATTTCACCAAGTACAATTTTATATTCGCGACAAGCGCATAGACAATTAGAATGCCCGCTCTTAACACTCCTGAAACATATATACCAGAGTTCGGAGATGAAAAGATGCGTCGTTGTACATTGTATTCTGCCACATAGGCTGACGCTGACTAGTGCGACTAACGGAAGGACGTGGTCAAAATGTTGCGCGGCAGTTGATTGCCACCTCGTATATTTTTCAGCACCAAATAAATATCAGACTACACTATATCATGCACCTCTTGCTATCGCTCGCCCGATGGTTCACCCTGGTGAAGGTCGTGTAGCTTATTCAAATGCTAACTATATCACTGCATCAGTGCAGCTAAGGGGTGCAGCCCTTGATTAGGACTGAACCAACGAGCCCTATACACACGGGACTGACTCCATATTTATTGTTTTCTTGGCGTCCCGTTTATAGCGCTGTTTGTTTCCTCCTTAACAGTTGAATATCATGCGTATATGCATTTATCTGCTTACGAATAATTCACATTCTTGTTTTTTTTCGCAATGCACACTTTACCAATAGTAGTTCTGCTTTCACCAAGCTCAATTCCTATAGATGCATAAGTGTGAAAGAATCAGAAGGTTAAAAAATGTCCCCATATCTGCATGTTTCACTGTTGATTTCGTCGAAAGACGCAGTGGTAGTCTTGCGTGTGGAAAGAGTGAACAAAACACTTCTTTCATGTTCTTCGCGAGAAAATTGGTGATTTCTATTCTAGAAGCGCTGCGTTAGAGCATCTTCATTCGTGCAGTGAAGGCGAACGAGCGCATCAAGAAACGTTAGACGCGAGCGCTGTCCGCAAGTTATCTGCCAAAACGAAGGAAGGCGTGAAGCCAACGGAGAAAGATGCGCGCCTGTCTCGGAGGCGATATGATATAGAACTCAAAGCGACAGGCAGGTGCCACCATCGTGTCATCTTAGCAAAGCGTTGGAAACACTTGCCTTTTTGAGCTCCGCGTTGCACTGTCAGCGCAGCGTGATAAACGCTATGGTCCTTAGAATTATTTATGTGTACCTACTCTAGTATAAAGACACACATGCAAAATATTGACATGTTGTTATGGTGCCTCAGATATGCGCAACAATTGCTTCATAATTGACAATCGCACAAGTATGAACGCTGAAACTTGAGCAATATTGGTGGGCATTGCGGATGTGGCTGGCCGTTTGGGCACCGCTTGGTGCCGTTTGAATTCATGTTACAGTGGACAAACATACAAATGTACAGACAGACAGGCAGACAGACAGACAAACAGACAGTCAAGAAGACAGACAGAATAAAATATTTTGCGTCGAAGTACCGCAGGAAAGACTATCGTTTTTAAAACCACCACTGCACCCAATGCGCAGCACAGTGCCAACGAAAGCTGGAGGAGAGGACTTTCTGGGCTTTTTAAAGATTCTCTGGGTCACTGTTATAAACGCACTTCCAGGGTAGCCACTACACCATAAATGATCATAATTTTTGTGTTACAGGGGTTCACTCTCTAGCCACCCTTCGTCATTCTTCCGAAAATTTCGGTGCCCGCTACACACTTGCAAGGAATTCTGTGAATTTGTTTTTTGCTCTTGGGGCTGACAATGAAGAATTATGACTGAACCTTAAGTAATGGGTTGGAGCATTCGACAACCCACTCGACACGCAACTCACATTGTCTGGCGCCTCAGTGTTTTTTGTCTATACTGAAATGTTTTATTACTCCCAATAACGCGATTCATTTGCCGTCATGAAGCCCACCTAGGGTCAGTTTGCAGCAGAGTTTGAAGCTATGGTGTGGGTCAGTTCAAGAACACCGGACTGGCAAGCAGGGGACTCGGGTACGAATCTCAAACTTCGTGACCTTGGCGCTCTTTATTCTCAGTATTTTTTTTTTATTTTGCCTGATAGTGGCTATAGGCGGTGGTGGTGGATAACTACGGCGGATGTGACTGTTGTTTTGGTCTTATAACAGCTTCCGCTGCAAAAGAAATTTCTAACTACTTCGACTTCGGCCTTTTCATGAAGTTGTCTAGCTAGATTGGAAGACTCGCCCGAGCTGACTGTGATGTGACAGTGTAGCCACACCTGATATTCGCCACAGCTGACCGTGACTATCGAACGTTAAATCCACGTAGTTATTACCTGCACGCTTTATTTCTTTCTTTCTTTCTTTCTTTCTTTCTTTCTTTCCTTCTTTCTTTCTTTCTTTCTTTCTTTCTCCTTCCTTTCTTTCTTTTTTTCTCTCCTTCTTCCTTTATTTCCTTCTTTCTTTCTTTTTCTTTTGTTTCTTTCTCCGTTGCTTTTCAACTATGCTTTTTTTTTTTCAGATTATATATCCTGGCTTGGCTTTCAGTGCATATGCGTACCCCGCCAGTGACGTTCAAGGCAACGCGGGCTTCCCGACTGCGCGCCGAGAAACATCTTAGTGTACGCTTATGTTAGTGATATGAATTGACGGCAAACTCAGTGAATGAACACCGCCAGCGTGCGGTTCGGTCGGCTAATTGGTCGTTCGTTAGGCATTTTGCAAGGTTGCCTTTTGCCGCTTCGAGCATGGGCACCGATTTCGAGAACGTCATTAATTCTCCGTGGAACCACGCTCTCCCAAGAGCTGACCGCACCGAATGCATTTCGCGGGGATAAATCGGATTTACACGCCGCTATGCCCCCGAGGTAGTAAGCCGGCAGAGTCTATAGTTATTGTCCGCCAGAGCAGTCTATCGGGAGCACCGTAAAAATCGAGTAGTCAGGGCTGAAGAAAAAAATTCAATGCAAGGATACTGGTTTCTACCCCGGGTGAAGAAATAAAAGAGAAACTGTTTTTTTTTTTTTCAGCTAAATATTGAATATTGCCGCTAAAAGTATCAGAAGTGTTCACCTTCAGTTTAGCTTTCTACTTCGTGAAACGATACGCTACTGATTTACTTGGTATAATTTTCTGAAAGCTGAGGCTACGGTATTAAGAGAACCAATTAAGGTTTGTTATACTCAGAGTTCAAGACGAAGGACTCTGTCGTTTGACGTTTTGCACGTGCATTGGTGAAAGCAAAGGTGACGCATTCTTTCAGTGAGGCATTCTTCATGTGTTGAGCCTTGCAAGCGTGTTTCTGCTAGCCAGCCAGTTGGATGGCTTACCAGCTGCTTAAGTGACATTAGGAGGCGTATTGGAAGTCGTTGAATATCACCTTTATTCAAGTGTCAAGAGGTTTACTAATAAATACTTCGATCAATCTTTGATGTGCGGTTTGAGATTTGAGATGGCACGTAGAATGGCACTACAGTGCAGTGACTTTTTAATCATGAGTGGTTCTGACTGGAATTGAAGCACGACTCCATTTGAATTGTGTACTATACTGTGCAACTTCTTCGCTGAAACGCTCATGTAAGATTCGTGAGTAAACTGAAACGCTGGATCTGACAACGAGAAGTAAAAAAAAACTATCAGCGTTTTCAATGTACACACTGTTCTTTGCGCTTTCCTTTTTAAGCTAATGGTGTTGTAGGTTCATTTCATTTAAGGTCATGAAGAGGAGCTCTCGAAGCGAATGCCTTACATGCCTCGTCAAGCGCTAGAAGTAAAAGCGTGGCGGGATCAAGGGTGTACGTCATGATTCCTAGCGGGTTACATTGTGAAATCGTCACGTCAAATCTTGCTAAGGTGCGCCGATTCCAGAAGCTATGCAAAAACAGCACGTGAGGTGGAGAAAGTCTAGGCGACAGCCGGAAAAGGGGGTGGAGAAGTACAGTGGCGTGACATCAGGCTCTTGCACCCCCCCCCCCCGATATTGTTTTCGCCATTGCATACAAATAACTGATTATTTCACTTCTTGGCCCTCACTTTAGGTCAAGGAGCACTCCCTACCCCCCTCCTCTTCCTGAAATAATTTCTCCTTCTGCCCCAGCAGCAGGATCAATGCAGCCGACTAAAGGGAAAAATGATCATTTTAAACGAATGCTCAAGGCATTGTGTAATTTTGATCGCGAAGTAAATGCTTTGGTCAATGTTCAAAGACATTGGAGACTCTCGCTGTGTGCTACACTACCGACAGTATGAAAAAACCCCGTGTTTTTCATGAAAAAACACCAATAAAATATTGGTAGATCCCACGTACAGAGCTAATTGATGATATGCAAAACACACATGAGTAAGGTTGAATTGTCGTATTAAAATCAACGCAACGTGACGAGGCAGGCGTGAATTTATTATGCTACACATGATTACCACGTTTACGCCTGATATTCGTGCTCATCGTCCTTTCACGTCACGTAATACCAACTCTCATAGATGTGAAGCTAGCGAAATGGCCGCGAGTGCATCAAAAGCGTGGTATGTGATGATGTTCCTATATGACACGCATGTACTGATTATCATTTTGCACCAGTCATATACCTTTGTCAGCCATTCACGTCACATAATAGCAAATTTGGTAAAGACCTTTGCGTCGGGCGAGGAGGTCCTGTCTGGCAACCAACGCATTCCTCCTCTCGGGCATGCGGGCGACAGCTTGGAGTGTATGTGTATGCTCTATTGCTATGACGGCTAAGAATTGGTCATCAAGTAACCACTGCGCTGTTTTTGGGTGGAGAAACAACTACACATAGAGGAAACCGCTGTCGGAAGAAATGTGTCATATGCATCACAGAGGCGGAGTTTTTGTGGCTGTGGGCTCTTCAAGTTGCATCGTTTTTTTTTTGTTGTTAAAGAGGAGCAGCGGCTTCTATGGCTTGCAAACTTAAACAGGAAAACTTTGGTAGATCACACGTACCTGGGAATCGACGTTATGCGAAGCATGCGGAGGAAAGGTGACCGTGTTGCAATTTTATTATTGAGCGACACGTCATAAAATGACGCTAAGTATATGTACAAAGGTTGCACACACAGACATATGTTAAAGAGTTGCAGATGTTTATATAATCAGTTGTTCGCATTTGCGCAACGCTTCTAGCTGCAACATGCCTATTAGCAACACCAGAAGCTGATATGAAGTGCTGATGCTCACGAGGATGCTGGCCCTGTACACTGCTACATAAATCAATTTAAGCGCATGGCAACTAATCACAGTTGACGTTATCCCTACGTGAGTGCTGTATCAAAGGAGTACATATGTAATGATTATTTATAAAACTTCGTAGGCAGCACTGAAGCACTATTTACGTATCACGATGATTAGCGTCTATTTGAAAAATAGTTCCGAGACTTGTCGTAACAGTGTGGTAATATGCTTCATTGCCACGCAGAATGCTTGGGTACAATTCCAGCTGGGAGCCCGACATTGATTCTTTGTATTCTTTGAGTCGACGCTACTTATGCCATGTATTTCTTAACGCTCGCACGTTAAAATTGCCCATGTGTGTTCTCGTCGTTCATGCCACATGAGATACTAAGTGTCAATAACCTGTGGCACATACCCGCATACCAGCGCACATACCCGCCCGTGGGTATATGTCATTGTCTGGCGAGAAGTGTTTGACGACGTACGCAACAGGATTGGGACATCATTCGTGTCTTGAATAGCACGTCATATTTGTCAAACAATCTTACCCTCCCATGCTAACTTTGGTTGACGCCAAGTTAAAGGGGGACCACGGAGAACCCAAAATGAAGCGGCTAGAAAGATAGATGCACTCAAAGTCGCCGAAGTTCCCCAATAAATGCTTCGCATTTAGGAACTTAGTACCTTTTGCGGGTACTCACGTATGTTCAGAGCACTTCTTCTTAGGCGAATGAACTGCAACAACTTCGACACCGATGCTCAACCTCGGCTATGAACGAATGGTATAGGCAGCCTACAGCTATTTCAACGATGGCAATATTTTCCAATAAACGGCCCAATGCAACATTTCTCTTTATCGCAGGTCAAAGTGCCACGGCACCGAGAGTCACTCAAATGTCGCAATTTAAAAAAAAAAGAAAAAAAGGGACGTGCAGGCACGCCAGCGTCTTTTGATCTGAGACCTGTATTCAAGTGCACACCCATGAAAACAAACGAGTGAGTAAGATACGGTCACTCATTCAGAGTTGAGAAACAATTTAGACAGCGGTTAGTGTGCTGTTAACAAAAACCACCAGTGCGACAAAATAAGCACGAACCAGTACACTCCAACGCACGGCTAAATGAAAAGCGGTAGCCGATGGGACAGCGTAACGTACAAAACAACTTTTCAGAAAAGCGGATGACTACAGCTCAAGAAAGATATTCACATTGCTTTTGAAGCGTGTGTTGTTCATTTTTAAAAAGGCAGACATAAAAATATTGCGCATTTTTCGTGCAGAAAGTCGGTACTGTGAGAATATTGCATCAACAGAGGTGGACTCGTTCATGGCACTGTTTATTAAAACAGTCGACCCTCAATGACTTGACCCGTTTTAAAACGTCTCATACACTTATTTTCTACAGAACCTGCATCACTTCAGTCAAAATCACCGCGTAAAAGCTTAACACAACCGATTCAACCACTGCCGCACGCTTAGCTTTTACACAAGCAGCGAGTTTCCGGCATGCCACATGAGTTTCCAGACCAAAAAAGGGCCACCTAATAGCAATATGGTGGTGCTCCCCTACGTACACACACACACACACACACACACACACACACACACACACACACACACACACACACACACACACACACACACACACACACACACACACACACACACACACACACACACACACACACACACACCACACACACACACACACACACACACACACACACACACACACACACACACACACACACACACACACACACACACACACACACACACACACACACACACACACACACACACACACACACACACACACACACACACACACACACAAACGTCTATGTGTGTAGCTAGCGAAACGGCCACGAGCGCGCTGTGAGAGTAGCATACGGTTGTTTTGCATGATACACATGTCATGATTATTATATTTGGACGCGTCATTTACCTTCATCGCCCATTCACATCACGTAATAGCAAATTTGCTATAGGTGAAGCAAGCGAAACGGCTGCGAGCGCATTACAAGCGGAGCACCTTGTCATGTTCTTACATGACACGCATGTCGTGATTATCATGTTTGCACCAGTCATATACTTTTTTTCATCCGTTCACGGCACGCAATACCAAATTTTGTATATGTGAAGCTCGCGAAATGACCATGAGCGCCCCATGAGCGTGGCATGTAGTCATGTTCCTGCATGACATGCAAGTCATTATTATCATGTATAGCAAATTTCGTGTAAGTAAAGCTAGCGCAACAACCACGAGCGACTCATAAGCGTGGCATGTAATCATGTTTTTACATTCCACGCATGTCATAATTTCTACGTGAGGGCCTGTTACTTACGTTCGCCATGCAGTCAAATCATACCATCATACCGTACCAGTTTTACCATATGTCTTGTGGACGAAACCACTGCAGGAGCAGCAAGACCATGACATGTAGATCACGCCTTTTATGACATACCTCTAATGATTTTCTTGTTATGGCCAGCCACTAATACTAGTCATACAATCATGTTATGCCACAGCGATTTCGGCATAGATCGCATTGCCCAAATGGCCAGGAGAGCTAAAAGTCTTTGGTGGCTTGATAGGTAGGTGAATAGATAGATAGATACGATCAAACTCACCGAAGTTTGCCAAAAATGCTTCGCCTTTAAAACCTCAAATATGTGAAGAAATAGGTGAGCATCAGAAACTGCTCTTATTTGAGCTTGATGGTGCAAAATCTGGAAAAGACAACACCTCGCGCATAACAAGGACTTGCGATTAAAGTGTAACTTTTGCCGTGTTCTTCGTTGGGCGTGCGTAGATTTTGCTCTCAGCAGAAAGTTGATTGTATGACAAAGACACGCGGAGCAAACTAGAGAGGGCGCTACATGTCCATGGTCACATGCTGCACATCGAACCGGCAATTTGTCGAGCTTGTTGTATCGATGGAGCAAATCGAAGGGTGCTCAACGACTGTGCGCTTTTCGTGAGAGGACGAGCAAATAAGCGAGTCGCAGAGAGCCAAGGAAAAGCATGTTTTACGTACAGTTTGCTACCCTTCGGTTAAAAGGGGGATGAATCGAAAGGGAAAACAGAGAAATATCTTAAATATCATCTTGAATTCAGCCAATAAGCGTACTGATTTTGAGCATGTCATTGCAGCACCTTGAATGGTTGAAATTCCGATTTAGCCGGAAGCTATCGATAAGGCTACATGTGTAACATCACCGTTTTCTTATATTTTCTCTAAAAAATATCAAAGGGGTGCCTTTTTGGACATGGGCCCTTAGGAGCGGGCTCGAAATGTAGGTACGAAAGGGGTCTCCTATCACGTTTTTTTACAAGTCCCAGCGCCAGAGTCCTTAGGCAGAGAAGAATGCCTAGGGGGGTAGCCATTGCCAAGCGAAGCTGTAAATACAGGGGTCACCCGAAACTCGGGCTGGTTGTGCGCGTGATACCGGCTGTAGGGAACGACCGTCGTGTTGACGTGCAAAATGCGTCGTTTAAACAACCGAGGCCATCCGGTGCTGATGGCAAAGCATGCGCTCGCGGAAGTAATGCACGCCATTTTAGATGCAGCAGCCACGCCAAGCACGTTCACTTTTTAACTGCTACTACGTCCTTTCGAATGCGGCTCCATCGGAGGCTGCAATAAAAGTGCCACGGCAGGTGGAGGACTAATCTCAATTTTCGAGTTGCTGCAGCGTAGTGAGGAATAACATGGAAAGACCATCTCAAGTGAATGGTTGAGAGACTGAAAAGGAGCGACTGACTACTGAGTACTTGATGGCAGTGCTTAGATGCCACCTCCTGGGTCTGAGACGTATACGCTTGCGTTATGTACATGTAACATAATAGTGAAAGCCACCAAAGTACATTCATACGTATATTTTTAAATACGCTGCATTCTACATTTTACGGTCTTGCTAATTTGGAAATAAAGCACACATGCCTCCGAAGTGAGTGACTGTACACTTGACTTTACTGTTCTATGATGACACTTTTACTTTTCGTGATTCTAAACGTAGAGCCTGCCAATATAGTAAAGTCGCATTACTCTAGTCTCCTGGGTGGTTTTAGTGTCAAAGGAGGCACGAAACTGGCCGGAGACCATGCAGTGGGACAATATGACATCGCCCTAAGAAAATCTAGAGTGGAGTTATTGGTAGAGTTCACCGAACGTGATAATTTATGGAGCATAAATACAATATTCAGAAAACGGGCTAACCGTAAGTGGACGTGGCGAAGTCCTAATGGCAGAACTAAAAATAAAGTGGAGTTCAGTCTGTGTGCACACCTAGGTATTGGGCAGCATGTTGAAGTAGTTGGAGAAATCTGATGCAGTGACAATAAATTGGTATCTGCTCACATTCACCTTTATTAAAACACAAAGGCATAAACCTTTACAAAAAAGCCATTTCATGAGCAAAAGGTTTGAGCGAAAGTACAGGAATTCATAGTTTCGTTTCAGAATATATTCGAGGCCTCAAACTAGGTAGCCGACAATAGCGTAGCCACAATGAACGATAATCTCAATATCGTGCGCAGTGAAAATTGTTAATACAGTAACTAGGCAGGACACTGGCAAACTACTCAGAAGATAAAAATCTCATAAAGAGACCACGAAGCATAAAAGCCCCAAATCAAACAAAAAATAGGGCAAGTGGAGTTTCGAAGTGAATCAACAAGCGTAAGGTGGTCGGCATCACAAGGTACAACATGAAGAGCACCGAACAGCCTGTAAATAGTGGCCGAAACCTGAAAGCTGCGAAGGAAGACTTGTGCGTGGGCAAAAATTGCACGTATGCATTGAGGAACAATGAAGGTACTGTCACAACCAATACTAATGGAATCGTTGAGGTGGCGAAGGTGTTTTACAGAGAGCTGTACAGCAGCCGAAACAACCAAGGGGATAACGTAAGAAGCAATAATAGCCCAGACGAATTCGACATACTACGTATAATGGCAGTGAAAGTAAGAAAAGCCCTAGAATGAAATCAAGGAGGCAAGACTGCTGGTGAGGATAAGGTAACAGCGGACATGCTGAAAGTTGACGGAGAAGTTGTGTTAGAAAAAGTCACAGCTTTACCACAAAGGCCTAGTAATGAACGCGAGCCCCGCCGCGGTGGTCTAGTGGATAAGGTACTCGGCTGCTGACCCGCAGGTCGCGGGTTCGAATCCCGGCTGCAACGGCTGCATTTCCGATGAGGGCGGAAATGTCGTAGGCCCATGTGCTCAGATTTGGGTGCACGTTAAAGAACCCCAGGTGGTCAAAATTTCCGGAGTCCTCCACTACGGCGTCTCTCATAATCATATGGTGGTTTTGGAACGTTAAACCCCACAACTCAATCAGTAATGAACGCGATAGCGACAACTTGGAAAGTCACATGCACAATGGAGAGCAGATCTAAACGCACCCGCGGTTGTCACGCACAAATGACGCACGAAGCGTACTCACCGGTACAGATGCACCCGAATAAGCGCCTCAGTTAGAAGTGTGGCAGCTTGGGCTAGTTGGTATGGCATGACGATAGTTATAGTGCGAGAACAAAACGACGACACAGAGACAAGAAGGACATGTCTTTCGTGTCCGTCTTGTCTCTGTGTCGTCGTTTTGTTCTCGCGCTATAACTATCGTCATGCCATACCAACTAGCCCAAGCTGCCACACTTCTAAGTTACATTTCTAGTTATTCGGGCTCTTTTTCGTGTAGCGCTCGTGTCTTTCGTGTCCTTCTTGTCTCTGTGTCGTCGTTTTGTTCTCGCGCTATAACTATCGTCCTGTCTCAGTTAACAGTGCGCTGTGTTTGAAAAACGCGCGCTTTTTCCAAATGGGGATCACAATGATTTGGGTTACCTTTGTGGGCCCTAAATCTACAAGAGACTCGTTCCAAGTAAAGCCTGAGGCCAGCCAAGACGCATGAATCACCTCACTTCGAGATAAGAGTGGGTGAAGGAGCGTTGCCCCCTGCTCTAAACGGTGCAAAGTACGCGTGAAGGATGAGAGCGCGCACTGCCGCGCGATGTGGGGACGCGTGCTCATTGTGCCGTCTTGCTGGTACTGCTGAAAACACGATAATTCTCCCCGAGATGCCTGTCAGCTGCGATAAATTATATCCAGTCAATGAGGGTAACTGACTGGATACTCAGAGAAGGCAAACGCACGAAGGGGGGATAGAAAGTTATGTGGGCTGATGAGAGCTTGCCATTTCAGCGTTTGAAGTTTATTTCACCACAGTGTTACACCATACAATGTGTGGTGTTGGAAGGCGGGAAAAAAGCTGCGACAAAAACGCAGCTTGACTAGCCCCACATTCCATCAATACAAGGAAGAAAAAGTAACAGCATTCATAAAGTCATCGAAACAACTAAACGGACACAAATACATAGTTTAAAGTGGCACCAATAAGAAATATTGCATACAATAAGTTTTAGGAACTGTTGATAGGATCACACTCTTTGAGGAAATATGAAAAAAATAGAAATAAGCAGAACATAAAAAAACAAATCTTTGGAACTGGCTGAATCTCTCTTGCGTCATGAAGGTAAAAAATATTCGACATATCCTGTCGCGAAAGAAGGCGCAATTGCTCCAATGCAAAAATGAATTCGATTAGTATGGGGGGGGGAGAGAATGTTTCAGCATTTGTAGACGATAGTTTGTTCGGCATCGAGGAACCTTCCAATAATCACTCTGTCTAGTAGGTCAAGGCAAGTTGCTGCGCTCTAAGCATGCTATAGAGATAAGATTGTTACTTCCTTTGTTAATTTCAGTTTTTAAAGACACTAGTAAACAATATTCATACATGTTGTCAAATCTTACGACTCTGAAATTGTGGAATAAAGACAAGGTATGCGAATTATATTAGGCATTTGCAATAGAACGTAATGCATTTTTTGTAGTGTGAGTAATTTCTCCTTAGAGTGCAAGGTGCCAGTACCCCACACCAAAAGACCATAGCGTAACTGGGATGAAAAAAGCGTGTTGATATCTTTAGCATCTGAGGAGTAGGTAAAAATGACTGTCATCTCCGAAGCAGGCCTAGTACCTTACTTAACTTGTTTCTTACCGTTTTGGTTTGTGAATCCCATAACATATGCTCATGAAAAACAATTCCCGATGCTTTAGCGGTCAAAGAAAAATCAATCACAGAATCGTGCAGGTGTAGTTTTGAAGTAGCTTCGTACGTTGTTCCTTTTGAACGAAATAGGACGGCTTTGGTTTTTGAACAGTTGATTTGTAGGGAGTTAGCAGTCGCCCATGCATAAAAGTCATCTAGTGCCGTGTTTGCTGCTGAAATTAGGTCATTTACATCCGCACCTGGGAAAAACAAGGAAGCGTCATCCGCATATATGACATATTTGATTGTGTGATTTATGTTTATAATGTCGTTGACATAAGTGATAAAAAGTAACGGCCCCAATATACTACCCTGGGGTACACCTTGAGCAAGTTTTTGCAAAGGTGATTGTTCTGTGTTTATGCTTACACACTGTAGCCTATTGCTCAATAACTGGTGATTAAGTTTAGCGCATTTCCTTTAATGCCATAATAGGGCAATTTTCGTAAGAGGGTATTGTCATTTATTCCGTCAAAGGCTTTGGAGAAGTCAACAAATATGCCTAGCGTAATTTTCCTGTCCTCTATATAACCTAACATAATTTCCTTTTGACGTAACAATGCTACCTCTGTCGACAGCCCAGACCTAAAACCGTACTGAGATGGAGTAATTACCGAATGTTTTGCAAACAAGTTCTACAGTCCTATTAATATTAACTTTTCTATGGGCTTTGAAAGCAATGGTAGAACAGATATGGGCCTATTGTTCTTCAAATCATTTTTGTCTCCTTCATTAAACAGCAATTTAAATTTTGCATGCTTCATACGTTCTGGGAAAATACCTGTGCCTAAAATTAGGTTATAAATGTATGTTAAGGTCATGACTAATATATCTATGACAGAACAGACTGGGGCCATCTTTAACTCATCAATATCTTCTGATTTACTCTTCCTTAGTTTTTTGAAAACACCCATAACCTCGTGTTCATCTGTTGGGGAAAAATAAACTGATGAAGCTACTGTCTGCGCGGACAGGTAATGTAGTGCTGTAGTGTCACTGACACTATCTTCTTGTGATGCAGGGTTCTTGTTGCTGATTTGTTTTTCTCCCGGGCTGAGCCTCAGAGAGTTTTGTTAATAAGGACAAAGCCGTTCGGTTTCCAAGAAACACACAAAAAGTTTAATTGAAAAGAAAAAAGGCAAAGATTCCTCACAAAACAAAACACTTAATAAACAGTTGACTGGACATGACGAAACACACCTGTAAACACCCAACAAAAACGTTCAAAGTCAGTAACTAAACCTAACGTTCGAAAGGGGCTGAGTGATGGGAGTAGCGCAAGAGTATCGGTGCAGTCTCACCCACAAGTTGGTTTTCGGCGGTGATGAGAAACCGGAACGCCGTGACTCCTGCGTCAGTGCGTGGGCTGGACGAGGACGAGGGAACGCTGGCTGCTGGCGACACGTCGAAAAGCCCTACCAAATCGTGATGGTTTCGGCTTGAGGAGCGTGGACACGTCGGAGACGGGAGAACGCAGGCTGGTGGCGACGCGTCCGGGAACTAGGGTCGACCTAGTCAAGCAGCTGGGCGCACAGCTCGGGCCGGAGCCCGACGGCTGTAGCTCGCCTGCCGGAACCGAAGTCCGCAGGCTCTGGAAAGGAGTTCAGGACCGGATGGCCACGGTCCTTTGGAGCGGGAACCCGACAGCAGGAGGCCCCGGCCGGTGGAAGTCCTGTAGGCTCGGGTCCGGAACCCAACGGCCCATCTTCAGCGCCCGGTCCGGTGACGACCTTCCGCTTGCACTGCCTGCCTCGAATTCCCCTTGCTCTCGTCTCCCCAGGCTCCTGCTTCAGCTCTGGCCCACTTGTCTCGTTCTCATTGGAGATACTCCTGTTTCGTGGTGTCAAGCCATTGGGCCTTGAAATCTCCGTGTTCGCTGCCCATTGGATGTTTTACCTTTTGTTTACTTCACGTCCTGCCACGCATCCTCGTGCTTGACGCTCTTTAACGTCGTCATTCTTGTTTAAGCAGCACCGCACGTGCACTCTGGTATTTCTCCTTTTGTTTTTTTTTTTTCCGTGACGCGCACTTTTCGAAGGCGCGCACTTTGAACGCGCACCACACAAAGAAGTAAGGTGGTTATTGAATTTTTCAGCCAATGCTCTGCCCCTAAATGTTCGATCGCCTTCAGTTATCTTTTTTAAACTAAAATTACCTCTCTGTAATGCAGTATTTGAATTTAACTTGCTTCACATCTCCTTGACCCCTAAGACGCCCTCGAACATGCAAGAATAATAACTGCGTTTCGCTTTTTTCATATATTTAGTGAAATTATTTCTATATTTCCAAAAAGAATCCAATGCATCTGGATCGCGATTCTTCAAGAATAGTTCATACATGCTATTTTTCACATTTATCTTTTTTACCAGGGTCTTTGTGACCCATGGTTTCCGCGAACATTTGAACTTTTTTATTTCTTTGTAGGGAAAACATCGCTTGTAAGTACGCGATATTATCTCCATAGAACTGTCGTATGCTGCGTTTGCTGATAAGCACGAGAGCCCTGCTGCCCAATTTGGACAGAAGAACGTTCAAGGACGTTCTCCTCGATTGCTCAACGGTTAACGCCTCGCACTCGCGATGGGAGTCTTTTCCTGGATTTTTTTCTTGCATCTTCGTGTTATATAGATAAGCATACATATACGGCGATTGACAGCGACGCTGACGTCAACGCCGATGCCAACGCTGGCAGCAAAATCTATACGAGAGTGTCCATATAATGGCTATCACACTAAAATGGCTACCTTGTATAGAAAGTGACTCCTTACGGGCATGGCATCAGAATTCTTGAAGAATGCCAACCTCGTTTAATTCATAGAAAAGAAACAGAAGGACTTGAAAAATTACAGGCTGATCAGCTTGCTGCTCATTTTCTGAATTCTATATACGAAAATAAAAGGTGATAAAATAATGCGACATTATAGTTCAATCCACCAAAGGGCCAAACAGGATTATCTACAGGCTTTTCCACAGTAGACCATATTCATACTATTGATCAGGTAATAAAGAAATGCGCGGAATACAAAAAGCTTCTACGCATAGCTTCCATATATTACAAAATGGTGTTTTATTCAGTCGAGGCATCAGCAGTAATGCGGGCGCTACGAAATCAAGGCATCCACGAACCTACGTAAACATACTGAAAAAAAAAAGTTGCCCGCAGCTTCCCTCGGGGGAACACTGAGGAGGATGCGGAGCATATAATTGGTTAACGGGGTGTTAAAGTGCGACTTACTTGGGTCGATGGCTAAATTGGTTAACGTGGTTGTAGGAGGGTGTGTTAAATGAGTGAACACGTACACACGTATGCGAAAGGGCGGCGCTGGTCAAAGGGACGTCGATCATTGTGTTTGTTGATTCGTTGGAATTCATTTCACCGCGACCTTGGACGTCGACGCGCCGTACAAACCAACCGACGAGCGGCAACTGAGCGAGCGAGCGCCGACCTTGAGTATATATACAGCGCGACGGCGCATGCACTGTCAGCTGTCGAATGTTCGAGAAGGGGGAGAAGCGCAACGGCGCATGCGCGCGCGTCAGCTGCCGATGTTCTCGAAGCGCGACGGCGCATGCGCGCGCGTCAGCTGCCGATGTTTTCGAAGCGTGACGGCGCATGCGCGCTACATTATACAGCTAGCGAATGTTCGTGAAGAGGAGAAGCGCACGCGGTGTGTAGAGGAGAAAGGGTGCACAGATGGTGGAGGAGTGAAGCGCGCGCGGTGTGTAGAGGAGGAAGGGATGCACAGATGGTGGAAGAAGGAGGAGGAAGCTTGCGGACGGCGCCGCACTACAAGCCTCGAGTATTAGATGCTCCGCATCTAAAAATCTTCAGTGAATCCGTAGCCACCATAGTTTTCTAAAAAAGAGCGACAGAATCTCTATAAAGAAGGGTGTAAGGCAAGGTACCACAACCTCTTTAATACTATTTACCACTTATTTAGAGGAGGTTGTCAGGGCCCAAAATTGGGAAGAGTTAGGGATAAAAGGTAATAAATTATATCTTAGGAACCTGCCATTCGCTAATGACATTGCCTTGATGAGTATCTTGGCGGACGAATTACAGCTCATGATTACTGAACTGGACAGGGAACGCAGAAGAGTAGGTCTGAAAGTTTATATGCAGAAAAAGAAAGTAATGTGCAACATCCTCGGCAAAAATAGCACTTTGCAATAGGTGGAGAGATTCTGCAAGTTGCGAAATAATGCCTACTTAGCACAGGTAGTAAACACAGAGCCGAAATATCAGAGTGAAATAACTAGACGAACATTAAGGTTGGGGTGGATCAGATTAGGCAAGCGTTCCTTAATCATGAACGGTAATCTGCGACTAACCCTCACGAGGAAGATATATAACCGCTGCTTCTATCCGGTGCTTACCTACAGATCAGAAACCTGGATGCTTACAAACAGGGTTCAACTTGAATTGAGGATGACGCAGCGAGCGATGGAAAGAAATATGGTAGATGGAATCTTAACACAGAAGAAGAGAGCAGAGTGAGTCAGAAAACAAGCCGAAGTTCAGGATATCATACTTGAAATCAAGAAGAATAAATAGACATGGGCCGAACACGTACCACGTAAGCAGGATAACCACTGACCAGTAAGGGTAACTGACTAGATGCTCAGAGAAGGCAAACGCACGAAGGGGAGACAGAAAGTTAGTTGGTCCGATGAGATTTAAGAATTCGCTGCTATAACGTGGCAACTGAGAGCACAAGACCGGGTTGATTGGCAGATCACGGGAGAGGCCCTCGCCCTGCAATGTGCGTAGTAAGCTGATGATGAAGACCTGAGAAGTATTTGAAGTTTGAAAACGATGGTGTCCATGAATACAAAATAATGCCATCTAATAGAGTAATACTGCTAAATAAGCCGACATGGACAGTCGCGAGAGACCTAGTGTATAAAATTGGGTTTCCTTCTGGCTGAAAGACACTTTTGAGAAACACGTTTTTTTTGTAGATAAGTTGTACCAAACACTTTACAGTAAACCTTGAGTGCTGCAGCTATTTTGTAGGTTGTGGTCATGATAGTTGCACGTGTGAATTTATATGGGTGAAAGAGGGAGTGTCAACTCGTGCTCAAGATTTAAGACCAAGAGAACCATTTTTCTGTGCCCCTGCCATCAATGACCTCGCACAAACATGCATGTAAGTTCATATTGATGGCTGGACGCAGAAGCTATCGACACAGATTGAGACACTGACTGTTTCCGGTAGCGATTCCGCCACACGAAGAAGCACAAGAACCAAAAGAATGGAATTTAAAATACTAGACAGCTCTCTGGTAGCCTCAGGCCAGGTTGATTCTCAACGTGGTCGCACAAAAAAGGCAGGGACCCGTGTTGGAGCCTCACAGTAAGACAAATTTTTCCTCAACTCGGATGCTTTCGTTCTTCCAACTGCGTAGCTATTTTCTTGCTGTATTGCTTAAGAAGAAAACAGACAACATTGTCTTTTTTCCTTTTTGAAAACCGCCTTTCGGCCCGAGAAGCCAAGCGCCGTGCAGTGGTCGGTCATCAGACCATCTTCAGTACTTATAAAGAAGGACTTGAGAGTAAAATCCTTGCTTGGACATGGCGTGGGGTGTAAGGTAGCATAACGGGACACGTGATTTTTGTATGAAGTGGCAGCTGACCAATAAGCCCTCGCGTGCTGGGAAAATGAGTGTCACACTTGCCCCCTTGGCTACGTGCGGCACTGGCAAACACTCCCAAGAATCACTCACGCACAAAAATCCCCTCCCCCTCCCGAAGTATACGGGGAAGTGGTTTCCGCCATGGCTCAAATGTTAGACCATCAGCGTGTAATAGGATATCTGTACGCTCGGATCCTACACACAAAGGTAACTCCTCGTTCATTTTATGTTATGGTAATGTGTGTCATTATTGCTACGCTAGAGATAAAGACAACAATGAACGTCTCCCATAATTATCGTGGCCTGATCGCCTCTTGAATTCATTTGTTCGGGTCTGCCAAATAAAATGAGTCGTGAATACTTCCCACAGATATCTAGGTGCGTAAAGAAAACATAGAAAAAGCATTGTCAGACTGCTGTGGTGCTGTAAGAACTGTTGTAAGGGCTGCTTAGTCCACTTGTTTGTGTACACAATTAGACCGGCAACAAACAGCGCTATATATGACCCGGCTATTTAAAGACAGACAGCGCCTATTTGCAATGAGTGCTGTCGTCAATTAACACTAAACAATCTATGTTTACTCCTTATGTAAGTGAACAGTCGCGAACACATTACAAATACATCATGTGTTTTCATGATTCGTGAGAAGCATCCTTTACGTCGAACGACTAATATGCGCATCACGTAGGAATGAACCCAGTTTGTGGCAGCCGGAATTTTCCTGCGAGCTGGTTATTGAAGGTAGACTCATTTTTGTTTCAGCTTATGTTTTATTCCCACAATCACGCAGGTTCGCCTCTTTGATCCTGCGTTTTCCGTTGATTAAGTGCCTGCTCCGATGGGCATCGACTAGTTATAATAAGAGCTGTGCCAGGCCTATCGCCAACACACTACAGAATTTTCAACTGGTAGTTTTCGTAATATATGCATGCGTAAACTGTAAGCTGCGCACGTTGGTGGGGACCGTCTTTTTTGTGGGTTTCAATCATTTCGAAAAGCCTACGGCTTGTGTCAAACCGATTTTGACAATTTAGTTGTTTTAACCTGTAATGGTTACCCATGCATGACGTTACCACTTTTTATCGGTGGTCTTAAGCTGTTGTACAACGCGGCACGATGACAAGGTACGTGTATTTCTTATGACAATAGTGAAAGCTGGGTTTAGATGTTTATGCAACTTGACATAAAGGGACGTCTGCTTCTGCAATGGACGTGAAGTTCAGTAGCTATGATTGATTAGATGGCTGGGTTAAACACGCTACAGCTTTGGCTAACACAGGATTAAATGTTTCTGAAGTAAGGAGAAGTGATTCGTGACAGCGATGGTGGGTGAAAAGATACGTTAAATTATAACACTAAAAAGTATGAAGGTAGCATTTATACTACCAATTATCCTTAGTATCTACCACATTGATTCATATGGTGCGCCTTGTTCACCGTTTGGTTCAATCATTAAGATGTCTATAATTGCTGCTGTGAACTCATTAGCATCCTATCTTCATAAAGTCAACTATAACCATGACGGGTATTAGTGATCACGAGGTGCGATGTTTGTATATAAAGTTTTGTTTGCCCAAACCTGTTGTTAAAAACATTATTACCGCGAACTATATATTTTTAAAAAGGGCACCAAAGAAGATATATCAATTTGTCTTCGTTCTTTCCTGAGTTCTGAGAGTGTTGATCGGTTATGGATATCATCAGTTTTTTGTGGGTTTTTGAAGTCGAGATTGCTAGTTTTTTCAGTAGTCATGTACCTTCCAAGGTTATCTCCGGAAGTGGAGAGCTGAGGAACCTTGGGTTCTTGCAAGTTTAAGGAAGCTATTTAATAAAAATACTCGCATTTTCAAGCATTTACGTACACCAAGAACAGCTGATAATGTAGAAACATTCGCCGAGTTAAGTAAAGTGCTTGAGAAAAAATTTAAGGAAGCCAAAGATAATATTTTTGTTCCTTTAGAAAGAAAGCTGATTACTAATCCAAGGTGGTGTGGCACTATGGGAAACCAAATAGTTTGAACTCTGTTGGCATTCACGAAATCGTTTACGAGGAAATATTCTATTTGGAAGATGCAGAGGAAGAAGCATGCTTAAACTGACATATTTATTCTCTGTTTTTCGAGCGATTTCCACATGTAATCCCAGTACGACGCCTTTTAGATTGGAACCTATTGATGACATTCTTATCTTCGCTGTAGTGCGCGCGCTCTCTTCGAACGGCTTAATGTAAACTCGGCCCCAGGGCTTGATGCTAATACTAATCACGCATAATTGAGACGTGCAAAAGCTTTAGCACCCTTTTTAAGTGTCTTACTTTAAAAAGTTCTTGAAGGTCAGAAACTGCCATTTGAATCGAAGCTAGCAATTGTACCAATACCAAAGTTAAAAAAAAACAAAAATAATATCGCCAGCTACCGGCCCATTCCACCGACAAGCGTATGACGCAAATTAATTTACCACGCCAAAGTATACAACTGTATAATCAAGTACTTAGCAACAGCTAATTTATTTCTTCGCAGTTCAGTGAAGTTTCAGGTCTGGACTGCAATCTGTTGCAAAAGTGCGCGAATTCTCTCAAGACGCTTCAAGTTCTTATGATAGAAGTTGCCAAGTAGATTACAAATTTTCGCACTTTCAGAAAGTGTTTCACACCGTTTTACATGTTCATTTATTATACATCCTATCTTTTTTAGGTGTGACTGTCCTAGTTTTTGGTTTGTTGGGAGACTGTTTAGTTTCTAGGAAACGGATCGTCCAAGTACATGGTTCTTCATACGCGAGAGTCACTTCCGGGGCCCCGCTCGGTTCGGTGCTGAATCCTTTACCTTTTCTGTTCACTATAAATGACTTCTGAGAAACGCCAACATCGACAAAATGATTGTGTATCTTATAAATCGGCACAGTATGGACGACGTTGTTGCTTTATAAATTGTATGTATGCAGACGATTGTGTTATTTACAAATCATTACGCAGTATGGAAGACGTTGCTGCTTAACAACGTGACTTTGACGCTGTGGAGAAGTTTTGTGAGGAATGGACGATGTGTTCGAATGTAAAAACGGGAAACCTTTCATTCAACAGCACAACTTGACCGCGTTGAATATTTCAAATACCTTGGTGTATGCTTTTACGCCAATTCATGGTGGAATGAGAAGACATGTTAGGCCTTTTTCAAGATAACAGCGCGTGAAATTTAATTTACCGCTATTTCAAGTGTGGCCTCAAAAGACTGAGGAAATTCGGTAGATCCTACGTACCTTGATCAGCATTATGTGAAGCATGTGGAGGGAAAGTGATTGTGCTGCCAATTTTTTATTGAGCGAGACGTCATTAAATGACGATAAATATGTGTACAACTGATGCACGCACAGAAATTTGTTGAAGAGTTACAGATGTTTATATAAGCAGTTGTTTGCACTTGCACAACGATGCCAACTGGAACGTGCGTATTAGCAACACCAGAAGCTGATACGAAGCGCTGATGCTTGAGAGGATGCTGGCCCTGGATACTGCTACATAAATGAACTTCAGTGCATGGCAACTAACCACAATTCACACTAACCTGACGTGACGGCTGTATTAAAAAAGTACATATATGTTGTTTATACAAATGGGTAGGTAGCACTGCAACCACTACTAAGGTTTTGCGAAAATTGGCGTCTATTTTAAAAGTAGTTCCGAGACCTGGTGTCGCTTAGGGGTGAAATGCTTCATTTCCGCGCAGAATGCTTGGGTTCGATTCCAACTGGGACCCTGACATTTATTATTTAGGTTCGTCGTGTGGACGTTACCAATGTCGGGTATTTTTCAAAGCTAGCACGTTAAAATTGCGCATTTGTGTTCTCGTCGTTCCTGGGTAGATACTAAGCGGCAACCACCTGTGGCAGATACCTGCGTACCAGCAGAACATACCCACTCGTGGGTATTTTCCACTGACTGGTGGGAAATATTTGACAACGTACGTCATGGGACTGTGATAATATTCATATCTTGACCAACGCGTAATATTTGTCGATCCCTCTTACCCTCCCATGTGAATTTAGGTTCACGCTAAGCTAAGAGAGCGATCACGAGAGCACCCAAATTTAGGTGGCTAGATTGATAGATAGATAAATATATACGCTCAATGTCGCCAAAGTTCGCTGTGAAATTTTTCGCATTTAAAAAACTTCACATATTAAAAATGCCCAACCTATTCTTGAATATGCCTGTCTAGTATAGAATCCTTATGGCAAACTTTAATCTATAATGTGGTCCGCATCATTGGACCACAAAGATGCCACTGGGCATTTGTACTGCTTCCGGTAAGACATTGGGCCTGATTTGTGCCTGAAAAAAATTGAATGACATGGCTGCAGCAAGGCACTGGTTAGCTCCCCAACTTCCCTGTCCTTCCTCTTTCAATCATCCTTAATCTATAAACTTGAATGCTTAGAAGACCATGCTTGGCGCTGTCTCCGTGACAATTACAATATTATATAGCCCGCAATAAAAGTGACATAGTATGGAATTTAGCGAAAGCAACGCTGAAGATTCTTGCGATAAAACATATCCATTTGTTACTTTGTAATAAAATTTGCAAGACCAAATGTTTATATACGATAAGCCTATAATACGTATCACATAAAAATAATCAATGGAAAAAAACGGTAGCGGCGTCTCTGCTAATTTTTACAGTGAAAGCTGTTATGAGAACACACATCGGGTCACGCATAGTTTTCCTGTGCCACCGCAGGTGTCCGTAACCTCATTGCGCGAAATTAGAAAAAAAAACACCTAGCAGTAATGACACAGAGAAGCTTTAACCTGGGTCCCCTTGGTGCCAGCCCAGTATTCTACCAGTAAACTACGCCGGCGCTTATGACTTCTTGACAAGCTTGCCTAAGGCAGGCTTGATGTCGGGAAAGCAATCGCGTTAATACGACTTATGAAGAGTTTTAAAACAGCGATAAAACAACCAGTTGTCGCACAATGCGAATAGCGTAACGAGTGGGTCGTCCAATGCTCCAACCCATTACGAAAGCTTGTTCTTGTTCCCCTATTAACTGTGGCGCATACCCTTTTCCGCCATAATCCCTTATCGCCATCAGACACTGCACGATAATTGGCAGGAAGTCTCGCTGCGGTGGTCTAGGGGCTAAGGCACTCGGCTACTGACCCGCAGGTTGCGGGATCGAATCCCAGCTGCGGCGGCTGCATTTCTGATGGAGGCGAAAATGTTGTAGGCCCGTGTGCTCAGATTTGGGTGCACGTTAAAGAACCCCAAGTGGTCGAAATTTCCTGAGCCCTCCACTACAGTGTCTCTCATAGTCATATAGTGGTTTTGGGACGTTAAACCCCACATATCAATTAAAAATTGGCAAGAAACCCCTAGAAAGAGTTTAGCGGATACCACGTTTCTCAGGAGAATGACGAAAAAAAGCATAGCGAATGCCGGCCTACTACCCAAAACCTTTATTAATAATGCCCTACCAAGCAATTGGGCTTGCAGTAGTTACCCAGTGAGTGTTTTGAAAAAGGCTGAGAAAGGCCGCTCTTCTAGCTTTCGCTTTGACTGTGCTGTGCCTTCCGCGCAGACCTTGCGTTTTTTTTTACTTCTCATGATGAAATATGTTGAATGCGTGTGTTGTCGATCTTCGAGCTGATGTTTTATGTTCTGTACTAGAAGATGCGCGCTTTCCGTGAATGCGCAGACACTACTGCGCAAATGTGTGCGTTTTTCAGATGGCCATCCCTTGCAAGTATAGCTGAAATGGCTCGTGGATGCAGAAATATTTATTTATTTATTTACAGTACCTTACAGAGCCATCGAGGGGCATTATGTAAGGGGGTTGGTACAGATAATGTGTTAGAAATATATATATATATATATATATATATATATATATATATATATATAATATATATATATATATATATATATATATATATATATATATATATATATATATATATACATATATATCTACACATTCATAGGCACATATTGAATATAATAGAAAATGCAGTTCAACTTATGAACATGTAAGCAAAATACATACTAGAAAAGTGAGTTACACTATGTGAAGGTGAAATACAAAAATATTATGACAGTAACCACAACCTAGCAATAGTGCGAAAACATCGGCAACGGTCCTATAAGCACAGATGATTACGAAGCTGCGATAGAGCAGTTTTTGGTACTCTATCGCGCAACCCAATAATGTAACAAAACTGAAGAAGTTGTTTAAATTGAGTCGGCCTGATCACAAATCTGCTCCGTCCTCATGAAGATGAATTACATGGAGGGCCCTCAATTATCTCATCTGATTTCCAGCGAATGGCAGCAGGTTCCATTTAACGTTGCATACATGCTGGCAAAAAGCAGGCCAAGAGTGTTTCCTTTTTGGACATAAAGAGCATACATGATTATGCGCAGCAACGCTGTGGCATATGGACACGGGAGTGGGAGTTGGCCTTGTACCTTTAGACCAGTTTGTAAGGGCTGCACAAACAATCCTGCTGGCTGATCTATCTCCATGTGAAGCGCACAACCTTGTCCTCCCACCTTGTCTACTTTACAAGAAGTATGCCAAGAATAGGAGACATTTTCTCTTCGTGAGCTGAAAGGATACGCGAGAAAAGCGAAAAGGCTTAATCATTTGATCGCAATAAATTGGTGTTATTTGCGTTAGACGTTTCGCATTGGTACATGGCCTAGTGTGGATGGTTAAAGCCTCTTACGCACAAGTTTTTCTTCAGATTAGGGTTAATCTGTAAAGTTATTCTTCATTTATTTAGAGATACGCTTACTACTCTACTAATTAACTATTTCTTCCGCACCAGATGCAGTAGGCTACGTGGATAAAATGAGCATAATTGGTGCCCTTCCAGAGCCATTGTTCACATGCAGCTGAACTGGTAAAATCGGTGCAACATCACTACAGCGGCACATCAGTGGCAACAAAACAGCAATAAACCAAGCATAATTAGATACCTAACCAAGAAAGTTGCTGGCTGCGTTTTGTTTGGGATATTCGTAAATCCTGGTCACACAAACGGCTGCAGAAACTGCGTACAATACATAGGCACACTACCGACTTTCCCATAAACTGAAGTGCCCGACAGCTCTGCTGTAAACTAGCCTCGCGCAATTTAGCGCATGATGTGCAATTCTTTACGAGCACTTTATTCCCTATAGATATATTATGCTTAATTGGATGTTTTTGTGTGTGTTGGTACTGTAGATACATCTGATTACAGCAGTTAATGGTAGCTTATACCGGTGTCACACGGGCACTTTTATACGCATTCAATGTCGATCCGGATTAACCACGATCCAGATTAGTTGCTGCTACATGGTCACTTTTAATCAGGATCAGGCGTAATCGGGATCAAGACTATCGCAATCCGCGCATCGTGATCTGCATTGAAGATCGCGATTTTGCGGCCGTCTGCACACCCTAGCGGAGCTTGCTGAAAGTACAATAATCAAGAAAATCAAGCATAGTTCAATAAAAACGCTTTAAAAAAGCTAGATATTTATGAAAAAAGCAAATTCTAAACTATTTAAACTGAAACAATATGAAAAGTATTGCATAATTTAGGATTTGCATTGACCACATGTACTTACGGAAGAGCAGACGGCAAGCAGACGACAAGCAGTCGACCATTGCCTTCAGCGCTTAGTTCAACTCTCCCTCCGTTGGACCTGTTGAAACACCGAGCAAACTAATTACGCGTGTTGCAAGCCTTTCGACTACGCCGCAACGTACGCGCACTTCGTGGTCGAATGAAGAGATCTTTACAGTAGTTGACCACTAGCAAGAGCCTGGAACAGACTTGAGGAGCCATAAGTGACACATTGGCGCGTACAATGACATTGACGCTTCGCTGCGACTACACGGCTACGATCAAGGGCCATCACACTAAAAAAAAAAACGAAGGTTAGGAATCTCCCACAGCAATACAGGTAAGTTCTAGGAAACTTGAACGAGTGATGGATTTAAGAAAATACTATCGCAGTGGCCTGCAAAGTTTTTGACGTTCGAGTGGTTCTTGCACGAATAACATTGCTAATAAAACAATATACAGATATACTGTACGACCAGTTTTATCAGTGGCATGTTTTACGGCACGCAAAAGCCACCTGGGGCATTTCTCCTGACCCAAGCTCGAACTGAATTAGCTTGGGCCATGTAGCAGTGGTCATAAAGTTGATCGCGATCAAGAGAACTCATCCGGATCGCCCTGATTACGAATAAAAGTGCCAGTGTGACACCGGTATTGGATAATAGGTAATTATAGTGTGGCACCCAACAATGAAATTGAAGTTTCAGGGCTCGTTGGAGAAGTATTGAATTGGACATATCCGAGTCCAACTTTTGATGAAGACAAAATATTGCCACAAGGCAGTAGTGGGATTGGGGCATAAAGCGGTAGAGGGTCCTTGTCTGAAAGAAAAGACTACGAAGTGTATAGAGACTGGTCCCAGCCCGCCAGTGTACCAGGCCACGGCCGGACTCGACTTCTTCTCCGGCGCTCCCCTTACGGCCTTCGCATTGGGGCGTTTTGCTGCCTGCCGCCGCAAGTTCGGGGTGGCGCTGCTAGATCACTGTTGCTGCTGATCACAAAGGCCAGAGAGGAAAACCAGACAATGGTAGAGTGTATATCAAAGGACATTCAGGAGTTAGGAAGAGAGTGCGAGATAATTATACTAGGAGACATGAATGCGCACATAGAAGATATAGATGGGTATACTGACCCGACAGGCAAAATGATCATGGATATGTGTGAAAGGCTTTATTTGATCATTTGCAACAGTACCGAGAAGTGTGAAGGGCAAATAACATGGGAGGTAGGAAGGCTTCAGTCGACGATAGATTATGCACTGATGTCACATAGGATGTACGATAAGCTCAGGGGAATGCACATAGATGAAGGTGGCTCCAGAAGTCTGGGTAGCGATCACAAACGTATCAAGCTAAGTTTTGGAAGAGGAGTGAAAGTGGGAAGGAGACAAGATGAGCAACTACAGGAAAATTTTTATCCAGAAAGGCAAATTTAAATAGCCACTAAACAAATTGAGAAAGTAATCACGGAGGATAATAAGACAGTGTGTACATACACGAATCTAAATAGACTCTTTGAGCTAGAGCTTGCTAAGACGCGTGACAAGTCACCCCGAAAAAAAAGACACAAACCCAAAAGTTGGTGGGATGAGGAAGTTAAGAGAGCCATAGCAAAACGTCAGAAAGCCTCTAGGGAACACAGACATGCTAAGCAGCGGGGTGAACCGACAGATGATGTTGAAAGAAAATGGGCAACCTTTCTAAGCTGTAGAAGGGATGCATCCCTTCTGATCAATGAAAAGATTAGAAGGAAGGGAGCTCAGTGGCTGGCAGAAGTACATAAAAAAGATAGAAAGGCAGCTGCGAAATTTTGGAACCATCTAAACTCCCTAAGAAATGAGACGAGCCTAGAGCAGAGATTTATAACTACAGCCCAAGGTGCTAGGCTAGAAGGGGACGAAGCTATTGAATATATAAGAACAAAAGTGACAGAGAAATTTCAACAAAGAAGTACTTTATGCACCACAAAAGACGAGGATGAATCAAGTGGTGCAATGGCTCCATTTTCACAACAAGAGTGGGAAAGGGCTGAGAAAAGGGTTCCTAGTAGTACATCAACAGGCCCAGATGGCATTCCAATTAGGCTGATAAAGACATTAGGTCCGAAGTCTAAGCAGGCTTTGAGAGAGGCAGTGAGCACAATACTAATCGATGGTGAAGTTCCCGATGGATGGAAACTTAGCAGGATGAGCATGATCTATAAAGGAAAGGGGGACAAAGCTGACATAAACAACTACCGTCCTATAACAGTGACATCAGTTACTGTTATAGGACGGTAGTTGTTACAGGCTGGCGATGCAGATTATAAAGGAAAGACTGCAGGCCTGGATAGAGGATGAGGGGGTGCTGGGGGAACTGCAGAATGGGTTTCGGAAACACAGGAGGTTGGAAGACAATCTGTTCTCACTGACGCAGTGCATCGAAATAGCAGAAAAGGAACACAGGCCCCTGTGGCTAGCATTTTTGGATATCAAGGGAGCGTACGATAGCGTGGTTCAAGAGGAATTGTGGAGAATACTTGACACACTAGGCGTGGAACATGTAGTCACTAATCTTTTAAAGGGTATCTATAAAGGTAACAAGGTAGTTATAAAGTGGGAAAACCAGGTATCCAAGCCTGCAGAGGTAAAACGGGGGCTTAGGCAGGGGTGCCCCCTGTCACCCTTATAATTCATGATGTACCTACAAGGATTAGAGGCAAAATTAGAGGGAAGTGGACTGGGCTTCAACCTCTCTATAGTCAAACAAGGAAAACTCATTGATCAGGCACTACCAGCATTAATGTACGCAGATGATATAGTGCTAATGGCCAACAACAAGGAAGATTTGCAGAGATGGATGGACATCTGCGGTAATGAAGGAGATAGGTTAGATTTCAGATTCAGTAAGGAAAAATCAGCAGTCATGATTTTCAGTGACAACGAAGGTAGTGAGCTTAGAATGCAAGAGGTCACGCTAAAGATAACAGATAAATACAAATATCTGGGCGTATGGATAAGCAATGGGACCGAGTATCTGAGGGAACACGAAATATACGTGACGACTAGAGGTAACAGAAATGCAGCAGTCATGAAAAATAGGGCACTGTGGAATTACAATAGGTATGATGTTGTGAGAGGAATATGGAAAGGAGTCATGGTTCCTGTCCTGACGTTTGGCAATGCGGTCTTGTGCATGAGATCAGAAGTTTAAGCAAGATTAGAAATTAAGCAACGTGGAATAGGTAGGCTTGCTTTAGGAGCTCACGGGAATACACCAAATCAAGGAGTACAAGGTGATATGGGATGGACATCATTTGAGGGCAGGGAAGCTAGCAGCAAGATAAAATTTGAGAAGCGATTGAGAGAAATGGGGGAAGAGCGTTGGGCTAGGAAGGTTTTCAGCTACTTGTACATGAAGAATGTCGATACAAAATGAAGAAAGCGAACCAGGAAGTTGACTGGTAAATACTTAGAAAACAGCAGGTGGCCAAACCAAAAAGAACTATCGGTTAAGAAGAAAGTGAAGGAAACGGAGACTGACATGTGGAGAATGGGCATGATAAAGAAGTCCGCACTAGAGATCTATCGAACGTTTAGGCAGGAAATTGCCAAGGAAAGTATTTATGATAATACTCGGGGTAGTTCTCTACTGTTTGAGGCCAGAACGGGAGTTTTGTGAACCAAGACATATCGGGCCAAATACGAAGGGGTAGACACAGTATGCAGTGCGTGTGGAGAGGAAGAAGAAACTGCCGAACACTTGATAATGTTCTGTAAAGGGCTTCACCCTATAGTTCAGGATGATGGCGCAGAGTTTTTCAAAGCACTGGGGTTTAGGGACCGGGAGGGCAAAATAAACTTTAAGCGGGTAGACTTAACTAGAAGGAGGTTATCTGATTGGTGGCTAAAGTCAAGGCACGAGTGAAAATTAAACTCTTCACTGCAAAGTACGAATCCTCAAACTCTTTTTTTAAGGAAAAAAGAATATATAGTTTTTGGTTCATTAGGTATTACGGCTTGGTGGCGCTAGCCACCGCCCGATCTAAAGGGTACAGCCATATCCATCCATCCATCCATCCATGCTCCGCCGCCTCCAAGCACGTTCACGGGCGCAGTGTGCGCGCCACAGCGCCATGGCCATCATAACAGCGCTGAGTACGAGGAGCAGAACCAACTGCGGCGCCTGAATTCTTGAAGATGAACGTTTTATCCAGACAATACAGCTCGGTCGTTGCATGTGATGAGGTTAAAATGGTATAGTCGACCTCTGAGAGCACCGCTTACCCAGTCGCAACCATTCCGGCAGCTTTCCCGGATTTACGCACACACGCGTGTTGTCACAAGCAACAGTAATCCATTACAGCGCACAAAATTCAGAGAGAAAAAGCAATATTTTGTCGTAAGGTGGACTAGAACTTAAATAAAAAAACAGTTTCTGTGCGAGGTGAGCACAAATACCTTTTTCTTTCGAACCCACGCTAGCAATACAAATTAACACAAACACAAATGCATGGTACAAATAAAGCGAACCTCCATGACATACTCATCATAGTCTGAAATATTTTCTAGACGGCTTTTGCACATACGCAAGTGGTTTTTCATTTCTATCGCTCACCATCTTGGTGTAGTTAACGAGAAGAAGCCTGATGAATTTGTCCGCAATTAAACGAGCTGTGCGCCTTGCGTGGCTGCTGTCTACACCCTCTGGGCAGAGGAGGACGGGTGATTGTTCGAGGTGTGGGGTAACCAGAAGTTGCAGCACTTCATGCACTTTTGTACGCGGAAGTTTGCTAGCAGCTTTTTCAAAGAAAGTAACAATGTTGTCCAACAGTTTCAAAAACATACGGTTTGGGTAGTGGAGTGCATTTTTCTCCGGGCTGTGCAACAGAACAAACAAAGGATCAGCTTTGTTTGTAGTCGTCAGCATCGTAACACAAGCATCACACTCAAACTCACTGACGAGCTTCACGATGTATCCACTCCCCGTAGGTAGACGGCGATGACTCCGCTTTCCGTTTCGTCAGCTGTCGAGGAGCCCAGGTGGCCGAGGGGCCTGGTAGGTGTTCTGTGGAGGGGCCACGCACTGCAGGTTCTTTACGCGGCCTCTTCGTAGCCGGGACCATATACGAAGGATACTGATCGAAGACCATGGGCACGGCTCCTGGAAGCAGTTTCCGGATACGATATCCGGGAACATAGTCATTTTCCGTGAAGTGTTTGCTGCACACTACTGTCGATGCGTACTTATCCTTGATGACGAGGTTTTCACGTGAAACATTTTTCCTCCACTTCGAACACAGTTCCTCATCGCTAGGAAATAGGTGGTACGACACACTCGGTGTCTTCCCTTGCTGTGACTTACACAGCAGCACGCAACAATAAACCATGGCTACGCTAGTGCAGTTAGCGTGCCTGAGCGTGTCTGATGCATTGTTTACCCGAGGTCATCGAACGCAGTCAAGAAAAGTCGCAGTCGGCGACGTGGGAGCCGGCGGAGCTTACAGTGAGGTAGTGCTGCCCTCTACGCGTCAGAAAAAAATATATGCGCGGCGCCGTATTGAGAAGGCCGTAAGGAGCGTGCGGAAGGAGCGTCGAGTCCGGCCGTGGCCAGGCATTGCCGTCGCATGTAATCATCGTAAATATCTGCAAATATACGTTTCCTTGTAAGATTATTGGTGGAGGTGCGGGGTACACCTACCTGGCTTTCCCGGCAAACCAACACGGAACTTCGGAGTGGTCGCTACCATCATTTTCCTGCAATGGCTAAACAGGCCCTCCCACAATAACAACAGCAGCCGCAACAGCAGCCGCAGCAGCAGCAGCTGCCTCCTCTGATTCTCCCGCCTCCACAAGACCCCGGAACCTTCTCGGGCACAGGCAAGGATAAGGTGAATGTTGAAGACTGGGTCGCATTGTACGAGCGCGTGAGCGAATACTATAGGTGGGACCCTACGTTGATGCTGGCCAACGTTGTATTTTACTTGCAGGATACAGCGCTCACCTGGTATAAGACGCATGAGTCGGAGTTAACCAGCTGAGACGTTTGCAAACTGAAGCATGTCGAGTTATTCAGCAGGCCATTTGGGCGACAGCAGGCCACGAGGAAAGACCTGGAATGTCGCGTGCAGACTTCGACAGAATCATATGCATCTTACATACAGGACGTATTGGGCCTTTGTCGAAAGGTGGACGAGAACATGAGCGAAACTGACAAAATCGCTCACATATTAAAGGGAATTGCCGATGACGCCTTTAATCTGTTGATCGTTAAAGATTGCGCCACCGTCGACGCGGTTGTGAAGGAATGTCAGCGCTTCGAGCACGCCAAGAACTGTCGCATAACCCGCCACTTTGCGCGTCTGCCTAATACTGCAGCCACTTCGACCTGCGAAAACAGCCCCAAGTTCACGCAAGCTACATTGTCCGAAAACTTCACCCGAATCCTTCGCCGCGAACTCGAAGCAATGGCTCCTGCAGCCATCGCCTCCGAAGGTCCTCAAGACAACGCATCCACCGTCTCCCTCATCCAAGCCGTCGTTCGCCAAGAAATAGCAAATCTCGGCATCACACCTGTTTGCGCTGTTCGCACTACCGAGAGCTCGGCTACTGTTATTCAGATTCCGGTGTACCCTTCACGCTACCCTTCCCGCTACTGGAACCCTGCTGAATGAAGAACGTCGGATGATAGACCGATCTGCTTTCACTGCTCTCACGCCGGCCACATTGCATGCTACTGTCGCAATCGTTGGACATCCAATTCATCTTGGAACACTGGGACAAGGCGTCGCTTTGAAGGAAATTCTCGCCGCTTTTCTACTCCGTACGATCCACAACCTGCTCCTACTAACGTTCAGGGCCGAAGGTTCAGCCGGTCACAATCACCCCAAGGCCGCTGATCTCTCTCGCCGATTATTTCTCGATCCAGGTCCCCTGCACGACCGGGGCCCTCAACCTCGGGAAACTAGACCATGCAGCTTCCGGAGGTGACGCGGCATTAACGACCCGTTCTGCAAATCCTCTGTTGACGATTCCTACACGCCGCAATATTTTGGACCTTTTGGTGGATGACGTTACCGTTACAGCCCTCATAGACACTGGCGCACAAATTTCAGTCGTGAGCACTGCTCTCTGTATTAAACTGCGAAAATTGATCACGCCTCCTATTAAGTGTGCAGTAATGCTTGCCGATAGGAGCACATCTACCGTTCTCGGCATGTGCACCTCTCGCGTGTGTATTGCTGGGCGCCAGACCGTCGTACTGTTACCGTGCTTGAGCAGTGCCCACATGACGTGATTCTTGGTCTCGACTTTCTCTCTGCGCACTCTGCCCTTATCGACCACTCGACGGGTCTTCTTCAGTTGGAACTGCCTTTTGACGCCGTTGTTGCCCGTGATGCTCGAAGTCGCCTTTGTGCCACCGAGTTCCTGCATCTTCCGCCGCAAGCCGCGACGTACGTGCAGCTTGTGTGTGATCCGCCTGTGCGCGATGGCGAATATGTCGTTTCACCTATTACTGACGTTGTGCTAAAGCACTCCATTGCTGTCCCGCACACCGTGGTGAGAGTACGCCACAACCAGACCCATCTGTTTCTTTTGAACTTTGGTTTCTCCACGAACGTGCTGCCTGCTGGTATTAAACTAGGCGTCATGTCATCGTTGCAAGAGTGTGATATTTCTGAACTGTCGGCTCGGCAATCTACTCCGCACGTCAACTTGCTCACTGCGCCCAACCTGTCAAGCATAGACATTGCCAAAATGATAGCGCCACATTTTTCGCCCCCCGAAGCACAAGAACTCCACCGTCTGTTGATATCCTACGCGGACATATTCGATCTTGACAACCGCCCTTTAGGCCAGAAGTCAGTTGTGACCCATCACATCAACACTGGCGATTCCAACCCAATTCATCGCCGCCCTTACCGCGTCTCCGCTGCCGAACGCTCTGTCATCCAGAAAGAGGTCGAGAAAATGCTCGCCAAAGGCGTCGTCGAACACTCATCTAGTCCGTGGGCATCCCCGGCCGTGCTTGTCAAGAAGAAGGACAACACATGGCGGTTTTGCGTCGACTATAGACATCTCAACAAGGTCACTAAGAAGGACGTTTACCCCTTACCAAGAATAGATGACGCCCTTGACTGCCTTCATGGCGCAAAGTTTTTCTCGTCCAGTGACCTTCAATCTGGTTATTGGCAGATCGCTGTTGACCCACGGGACCGAGAAAAAAAACATTTGTAACCCCCGATGGGTTATACCAATTTAAAGTAATGCCGTTTGGGCTTTGTAATGCGCCGATCACCTTTGAGCGCATGATGGATTCCCTTCTGCGCGGCTTCAAATGGTCTACTTACTTATGCTACTTAGAGGATATAATTGTTTTTTCACCGACGTGCACAAGCCATCTTGTGCGACTGTCCAGTATTCTCCAAGTATTCCGCAACACTGGTCTCCAGCTGAAGTCCTCCAAATGCCGTTTCGGCCGTCGCAAAATAACTGTACTTGGTCACCTCGTTAACGCATCTGGGGTACAGCCCGATCCGGACGAAATTCACGCCGTAACTCAATTTCCCGTGCCCTATTCTCCAAAGGATATCCGGAGCTTCCTTGGTTTGTGCTTCTATTTTCCCCGCTTGATCTGGAATTTCGCCGATATTGCGCGGCCTCTCACCGAGCTTCTTAAAAAAGATGTCCCATTTACTTGGAATTCGCCTCAAAGTGCTGCATTTTCGGCGCTCATTGCAGCCCTCACGACTACGCCAATATTAGCCCACTTTGATCAGACTGCCCCGACAGAAGTTCCTACGGACACGAGTGGCCACGGAATTGGTGCTGTTTTAGCTCAGCGCCAGCATGGACGTGACTGTGTCATCGCCTACGCCAGGTGCCTTTTATCCACTGCTGAGAAGAACTATTCCATCAATGATAGAGAGTGTCTTGCTCTTGTTTGGGTTGTCGCTAAATTTCGCCCGTACCTCTTCGGCTGCATTTTTACTGTTGTAACTGATCATCATGCACTCTGCTAGCTTTCCTCGCTCAAGGATCCCATGGGACGTCTCAGTCGTTGGTCTCTCCGCCTCCAAGAATACACCTTCTCGGTTCGTGTATAAATCTGGTCACCTCCATCAAGACGCCGACTGCCTGTCACGGTATCCAGTGGATCCACCAGACGCCACAGAGAGAGCTACGGAGGCTTGCGTCTTATCAATATCAGACTTTCTTGATATCGCTTCTGAACAACGCCGCGACCCGGATTTACTTCCCATCATAGAAAGCCTGAGTTCCGCTACTTCACTCACTTCTCTGAACTTGTATTTCCTTTATGAAGGTGTTCTCTACCGCCAGAACATGCGCCCTAATGGTCCTGACCGCCTTCTCGTCGTGCCTTCCCATTTGCGAGTAGATGTTCTCCGACAGCTTCATGATGAACCTGCCGCTGGTCACCTGGGAGTCACCCGCACTTATGATCGCGTCCGGCGCCGTTTTTTCTGACCACGCCTATATCGTTCTGTGCAAAAGTATGTCGCCAGCTGCAACCTTTGTCAACGTCGAAAACGACCAACATCGCTTCCAGCTAGCCTTCTTAACCCTAACAAGATCCCTGCTGAACCATTTTACCACGTAGGGCTCGACCTTCTCGGGCCATTTCCCACTCCTGCATCCGGGAACAAATGGGTTGCCGTGGCGACCGACTACGCGAGACGTTACGCGATCACCCGCGCTCTTCCAACCAGCAGCGCTACCGATGTCACCGACTTTCTACTGCATGACATCATATTGCATCACGGTGCTCCTCGACAGTTCGTTACTGACCAAGGCCGATACTTTTTATCTCGCGTCGTCCAGGATATCGTACGTTCCTGTTCCATGAACCACAAGTTCACAACGGCATACCATCCACAAACTAATAGACTTACAGAGCGCCTGAATCGCACTATCACGGACATGTTGTCAATGTATGTTTCTCCAGACCACCGTGACTGGGACGCAACGTTACCCTACGTCACCTTCGCTTACAACTCCTCCAGACATGACACCTCAGGCTATTCCCCGTTCTACCTTCCTTATGGACGGGAACCCTCTCTGCCTCTTGATACACTCCTTCCCGCTGGTTCAAGCTCCCCTGTCACATATGTCCGCGATGCCATAGAGCAAGCCGACGCACCACGACAGATTGCCCGAGAACGACTCATACTTTCTCAAGCCTCTCTGAAAGAACGATACGATCATCACCGCCGCGAAGTTTCGTATGCACCAGGTTCTCTCGTACTCTTGTGGACCCCATGTCGTCACATCGGCCTCTCAGAAAAACTTTTATTTCGCTATGACGGACCGTACAATGTCCTGCGCAAGATCACCAACCTCACCTACGAAATACAGCGAGTCGTCGACGAAGCGCACTCAATGCCACCACCATCCACTGTTGCGCACGTCGTTAGCCGCGGCCTTATGTGTCACCCCCCACTGCCTTTCGTGACAAGCGCCGGGTCTGCGCTTTAACTCCGCGGGGTAGTGCGACAAGGCAGTAGTGGGATTGGGGCATAAAGCGGCAGAGGGTCCCTGTCTGAAAGAAAAGACTACGAAGTGGATAGAGACTGGTCCCAGCCCGCCAGTACACGCAGCGTTCTGCTGTTCGGACGCCATCACCGCTGATCTTCCGCTGAACCGGGCTTCGTTCTGATCCGGGCTCGTCCCTTCGGACTCTTTCGGACGGTGGTTTGGCTGAGTTTTTGGGTGAATTTGACCTGTTGAAACTAGCTGACGTGGCATATTACTTATTTAAGCAATCGAATTAGTGCTAATGTCTAATTCATCTCCTGGCCAAGGGCATAGCCCTTGGTCAGCCTCCTTGCCTAATGATGAATTGCCATTGGAATATTTTTTCCGCAGTGGTGTTGGAAGCATCCCTGTTGCGCTGGTGCCCTCGAGTGGTGGATTTATTAGGCTCAACAACCCGAAGGCGATCCAGGTGGGGTTGCAGGCCATGACGCCGCACTTTCAGCTGATAAGTGATGTTCGTCAGTTCGGAAGAGGTGGTTTGGTATGCAGATCGTCAGATCCTTCGTGCGTTTCTGACATCCTAAAGTGCAAGACATTTGCTTCGGTCCCGGTAAGTGCATTTATCCCGCCTCATTTAGCGTGCACTAAGGGAATTGTACGAGGAGTCGACTCTACATTAACGCCCGCTGAGACTCTGGAAAAGCTGTCTGATGCTGGGGTCATAGCTGTGTACCGATGCAACCGATTAGTTAACGGTGAGAAAGTCCCCACTGAGTCGGTTATTGCTACCTTTGCCGGCACTTCCTGTCCATCCGAGTTGAAAATATGGCCGCTCATTTTCAGAGTCGAACGTCTCGCTTCTCGTCCTCTCCAATGTCAAAACTGTTGGCGTTTTGGTCACAGTGCAGGGGGCTGTAAATCAAATTCACGTTGCCGCATCTGTGGCGATACCCACCCATCGAAGGAGTGCATCGCCGAAATCGAAAAGTGCTGCCTCTGTGCAGGAAATCACGCGGCCGATTATCTGAACTGCACCGCAAGGTCTAATGAAACGCAACTTCTAGAAATCATGGACAGACGTCGTTGCTCGCGGCGAGAAGCAATAACAGTTGTGAAGGATAGAGCCTTTGGATATGCCGGAGTCGCGTCGAGGCACGAACAACTAAGTGAGACGAAGATTCTTAATCTTATTGAGGCTGCAGTAGAAAAGGCGATGTCGAAAGCGCTGGAACACATAGTTACGAGCGTGAGTGAGTGCATCTCTCAAGTGTTTTGCTCACAGATGACACAGCTGGCTTCTGCGATAGCAGTACCGATGGCCAAGTCGGCACCTTGTGCAGTGGAAGTTATACCGAATTTAGCCCCACAGCGACAATCCCGCGAGGAGAAAACCCCAATTTCGTCCGTACCTTCTACGTCGACCCACGTGGAGGATCAGAATGAAATGGACGTATGCCAAGATTTCAGGCGTCAGAAGCGCACTGCATCTCCATTAAAATCTCCTTGCCCAAACACAAAACCCAAAAAGGGCAGCGAAAATGCCAGTGCACTTTTTAAGGAGAGTATTTTAGAAGCTGCCGTTGCTGAAGTGTTTCGCTCGTCAACATAGATACCTTGAAAGTACTACAGTGGAATTGTAGGTCTTTGATTTCTGCTTCTACTGACTTACTTTGCTTAATTAATCAGTTAGATCCGGATATAATCTTATTACAAGAAACCTGGCTTAACCCTGTTAAGAATTATCATTTAAACAATTTTAGAGCATTTCGGTTACACCGTCCATCACTAGGAGGTGGTCTAATTATACTAGTCTCGAATAAATTTTGCCGCACAGCGAGCATAGCTTTTCAGCTTATGGCCACAGACTGTGAAATTTTGGCAATAGACCTCTGTCTGCCTGGGCACCACCCTTTTTCACTTATAAACGCATATTTTCCAACGGGTTTGCATAATACTCAACAATTAGATACTGCCTTAGCTAATTGCAAGAATGATTTCCTTCTGACTGGTGATTTCAACTCACATCATGTTTCATGGGGATCTCGAACAGACCATTCTGGTACTCTTCTGTGGGATTGGATGATTAATAAAAATCTTACCTGCCTAAATGATAGACAGCCTACTTTTATTCGCGGACGGACACGATCGGTATTAGATCTCACGTTTTGCAGCCCAAGTGTTTCAATAAAGTCTTGGAAAACAATTGATTTCTCTTCAAACAGTGACCATCTTCCTGTATACTTTGAAATCTCATGTGCTGTGAAATCTATTGAAAGGACAAAGAAAACATTGATCAATTACAAAAAATTTAAAGACTGCTTGCGTTCCAACATTAGGGCAGTGTCCAGTGGTCAAAATGAAGACCTCGGCAGAAATCTCTGTTCTGCTTTAAAAATCTCCAAGAACACTTCAGAATTTGTAATTGCTTCGTCGTCATCCAAAGTGCCCAACCTAGTAGATGGTGGAATGATGAGTGCACACGAGATTATAGAAGAAGAAAAGCCGCATGGAAAAGACTTATATGTAATCAGAGTCCAAAAAATTGGAAGGATTATCAGTTCATTGCGGCAACATTTAAACGCACTGTATCGCGAGCGAAAGAGCAATATGACCAAGAACATTTCGAGTACCTGTCTAAATCAAATAACAAACGTGCTTTATTCAACTTCCTTCGTGGTAGGACGAAGACCCCTATACCAGGAAACGTTGACTCAGTAGTTTACACCTCACAGGAACTACAGGAATCTTTGAATCAGTTGGCTAAAGAATTAGAAAACAGGTTCTCAACGCATCTTCCTAATTCGGCTTACACAACAACCATCTATGACTACACAGAAATATCGACTTCCGAATTAAATCGGGCTATGGAAAGATTGCCAAATGCAGCACCAGGCCCCGATGGAATAACAAATACAATGCTAAAAATACTTCACAGGGAATATCCGAATGATCTGTTAGGTCTCGTCAATTATTCCCTTAGAAGAGCATGGATCCCTTCTGAATGGAAGATTGCGAAAATTATACCATTGCTTAAGAAACAGGGGGCAGGCTATAATTTAGACAACATACGACCGATAGCCTTAACATCTAATGTAGTAAAACTTATTGAAAGAGTACTTCATGGTCGTATAATTAGGTTCATTAACGAGAAACAACTGTTGAGTTCTTCCCAAATTGGCTTTAGATCTGGATATTCCATATGGCATGCACATGTAGATCTGGAAAGTCGTATTCATATTGCCCGTCACAAAAAGCACTTTGCGGCTTTAGTAACGTTAGACATATGTAAAGCATATGATAGTGTAGAGTATTCTATCTTGACTAATCAGTTATGGAGTCATGGACTTCCACCTCATATAGTAGCATGGGTGACGGAATTTTTAAGTAGAAGAGAATTCTATTGTTATCAAGGCGGTTTCTCTTCCTGTAAGCACAAGCAAACTCGAGGTGTACCTCAGGGGCCAGTACTTTCCCCGGTTTTATTCAACATATTCCTTAGTACCATCCCCATTCATCCAGAAGTGAAAACCTATGTTTATGCCGATGACATTGCTTTCTTTGCTATGTCACATGACTTCCACAGTCTCTACACTATCTTGCAAACATATCTTAATAAAATAGAACATTGGTTGGATGGATTGATGTTGAACCTCAATACCGGTAAATGTGTTATTCTCGTTTTTCCAATTAAAGATCCCGTGCACATATCTATTAATTACAAGCTTCAAGATATCCCACAAGTACAATCATTGAAATATCTTGGAGTTATGTATAATGAGCATCTAAATTGGCGCCCTCACATTGAATACATCGCGACAAAAGCAGTACGCGCGATGGGGGTATTGCGGAGGTTGAGCAATTGCAGATCAGGTATGAGAAGAAAGGCACTTTTGATTATATATAAAATGTATGTCCGACCTGTGTTGGAGTTTGGCTGCATTCTTTTTTCTGGTGCGCCAGCCTACAAACTTCGGCCGCTGGTTCTGTTGGAAAGAGAGGCTTTACGGCTCTGCTTAGGACTTCCAAAGTATACTGCAAATGCAGTGTTATACCTTGAAGCACGAATACCAACCTTATTATGTCGCTTTAACATTCTTACTGTGCAGACCTTTTTACGACTATATGAAGCACCGTTTAACCCTGAACAAATTATTTTTATTTCCAATCCTGACCTATTCTTCTCCGTGCATTGGCCCAGATTTACCAAACCACAAATAGTATTTGTTAAATCGTTACTTGAGCCCCTAAATGTACACGTTCGTGATCTGATTCCTTTAACTGAGCAACAAAATTCTCCAGAAATTGTTTACCATGATATCTTCCCAACTCACGCAAAGCTATTACCTACAGGCATTTTAAATGGTTTATTGCAGGACCATTTAAGTACTCTGCCAACAAATGTCATTATAGCAACGGACGCATCTCAATCACATGAAAAATCAGGCGTTGGAATATATTGCCCCGTACTTGATTGGTCATTTTCACTTCGCTTACCAGACTTTCTTCCTGTCTTTCTGGCTGAATTCATGGCAATAATGTTAGCTTTGCGAAAGGTAAATATTTCCATTCCAGTTGTAGCAGTCATAACTGATTCATTATCAGTGTGCTCTTCTCTGTCCGCATCTGGTCACTCACCTATAGTGAAACTTTTTAAATCGTTGATCCCCTGTCATCTCCGAAGTATTCATTTAATCTGGACACCAGGGCACAAAGGTTTGTTGTTAAACGAAATAGCTGATTCTCTTGCGAAGGCATCCCTTTCGACACCAATTATTCCTATTTTCCCCCATACAGTATACATTACGGTGGCGCGATTTCGCACACTTAAAATCAGGCAAAATTTATCTGACCCTGCACTGACGGCTTCTCCAGAGTACAAACACTTGTTATTTCCCTGGCGCAGTGAACTGACTAAATCAAGGATGATTGAAGTTGTCATCACGAAATTTCGTTGCCGCGTTACCTCCCTCAATTTTTACTTGCATAGATCAGGCATATTGAATTCCCCTATGTGCATTTACTGTAATCAAGAGGAAACGATCAGTCATTTTTTATTACATTGTCGCCGTTTCGATTTATTCAGGCAAAGCATACTAGCACCACCTCTTCAAAGACTGGGCTTGCAACTATCACAGCCTGATCTTCTTTCATTTGGAGCCTCTACACTGGGTTTCAGCCACAGGGATGTTTTATTCGCCGTTCAAGAATACATCACTGCGACTAAACGATTTTCTTGCTAAATTGCTGTCTCAAAATTTTTCTTATTCTTTTTTTCAAACTTGATATCGGTATTTCAAATCAAAATTAAGTTACAAAAAAAATTGTAGGAATGACACAATGCTGAAAGTTTAGGGCAAATTCACCTTAAAATCGGCCAATCCCCTTCTTTGGGTACGAGCCATTTCTACAGGGAAACAACAACAACAACAACAACAGCCCGCCAGTGTGCCAGGCATTGCCGTCGCGTGTAATCATCGTAAATATCTGCAAATATACATTTCCTTGTAAGATTATCGGTTAGAATACCGCAGCTTGTTTATATTTCAGAACGAAAACTGCCTTATTACTTTATGACCTATTGAATCTAAACAACTTTGCAGGCTTCCAGTCATTCTATCGGAAAATGCAGTTACACAGATAGCAAAAGCGGTGACAAATCACTAAATGTTGCAAATGTTATAGCATAGTACTTTAGTTCCAAGTCTAATTGCGCTGGCATCACTGAAGAATCGCATTCACGCATGATATTCTTACTATGGGGCGACTTGCCTAGTATAAAAAGTGCCAAAACTTTTTTGAGCTTCATGTGACAGCACTCCGCTTCGCTCTTGTAAATTCTCCGCAGTTAGCCGCGGTACTTTTTGTCGATCGGCATTGCGAAGCTCCGTTTTAATTCAGCTTTGATATATCAATGCGAGCTTGTGTGTCAAACTTTTCTGGTCGCTACGACGAAGCGAACGTGTCTACAGGCTGTGAACCATGTCAGCTGCTGCGCTTCACCGACGTCCGGCTGCGCAGCCTCTAGCGTGAAAATTCAACGCCAGCAAATCACTTGGAGACTGCCTACGAAGACGGAATAATCTTGCACAGTGTGGGCGTGTTCGCCGGTGAGTGAAAATGCGCTGCTTTGCATCTGAACATGGCCTTTCCATTTTGCATGTGCTACAGTTTTTGTCCTTTCATAGGGCTTTTCGACTTGTACAGCTAATGAGATGGACACCTTGTGAATATTTGAGATTGTTTACTTCGTTGTCACATTCGCTGAAAATATTTTTACTGCTAAAATTTGTAGCCCAGATCACAGCATAAGTTCTACTTGTTTCTGCTCAAAATGAGTCTGCTGCAATATATTCTCATAAATTCAATACACAGAAGAGCCAAGTGAACTTTTCATACTTATACGCATTTGTGCATTTTTCGTAAGTTTGCAATGAAGCATATTACATTTGCATGAACCATATAGTCTATCCAGTCAGGGAGTCACCTAGCTTTGTCCTCTAAAGAAGGTCACTAATGCAAATTTATTTTAATACCATTCACAAGACAAATTCACAAACACACCAATGATATGTCCACCCTACTTTTCTTATATGCAGTGTTCCCATATACATTCTTTTTAGTCGTGCATCACAAACCCGTTCAAGCTTCTTCCAGAGTAACCAGAACTGTTTTTTTTTTCTTACAACCCAACCGCAGCTTCCAAGAAACTGCTCATATCAGTGAACACTGGATGTCTCATCACTCTGAACCTACCTCAAGTCAGCGGGGAACGTGTCATCGCTGAAAGCAAGCTCACGGGCCTAAATCCTCGCAAGGTATGGTTGAAGACATTTTATTTATTAAACATAATTTGTTCAACCATTTCTGTCTTACCCGGCTTATGAGTCTTTTTTTTTCTTCTCAGAAAACTGGACTAAAGAGAGACCATTGATTTCCAAGCTACCCACATCCAGTCGTAAGAAGCTTTACAGTTGCTATAGTGACAACCCCATGCACCACCAATATGCCAGGCGGACAAGTGGAAGCCTTATACTGAAAAGCAGTGATATCGTACGGTATGTTTAAGCTGTACAAAATAGGATGCACAGATTGTTGTTTCTTGCTTTATGAATTACATGTTTGCCGGAAAGGTGCGAGCTTCAAAATTTTTGGACAGTGCATGTCATGGTGTGTACATACTGCACTTCATGCTACATGTCAAACTTTGCATGGAGTATCACATATAACTAGGTGACAAATGGGCTTGTAGTAAATCCTACTTAGCAGCACTTCTTTTTCACATTGTGTATAGATTGCTGTGAATGTAAGGACTGTTGCAAGGCAGTGGTAGGTACAGCTATAGTAGTGTTGAAACAGTTACTGATACCGCGTGCATGTTGGGAGCCACACTATCAAAGTACTAAAAAACTGCGCAAGAACTCGTGCCTTCATTAAGCAAGACAGGTCCTGCAGAGTTAGCAATCGCTAAGCCGAACCATGACAGTAAAATACCTAGAAGAATAAGGAAGAATAAGAATGGGTGGATCACATTCGGCAAGCATTCTCAAATCATGAATGATAATCGGTCACTTCCTCTTAAGAGGAACGTATATAACAGCTGCGTCTTGCCCGTACTTACCTACTGAGGCTTACAAGGAGGGTTCAACTTAAATTGAGGAGACACAGCGAGCGATGAAAAGGGCATTGTTTGGTGTAACGTGAAGACAAGAGAAGAGAGCAGAGTGGGTCAGGGAACAAATCGGTATTAAAGATGTCGTAGTTTAAATCAAGAAGAAGAAATTAACAAAGGCTGGACACGTAGTACGCAGGCAGAATAACCGCTCGTCACTAAGGGTAACTGACTGGATTCACAGAGAAAGAAAACGCATGCATAGAAGACAGAAAGTTAGGTTGGCCAATGATAGTGAAACTTTGTACGTATAACGTGGCAGCAGAAAGCACAGGACCAAGTTGATTGACCGATCATGGGAAAGGCCTTTGTCCTGCAGTGGGTGTAATCAGGCTGATGATACGCCAAAAACAAGCATTGACATGCACGCAAGCAGTGAGCCCTAATGTTGAAACTTATGCCAATACTTAAGCTTCGAAAACATGTTTCTTTACATGACACAGTTAACGAAATCAAAATGAAAAGTAGCATAATTTGCATTCGCTTGCATTTATTTCATTGTGACTCCATGGCTATCATTCCTAGCTTGTCCAAGGGCTCCAGTTGAGCATCCGAAATCTCATCTGCACAGAAATGCTGCTGCTGAGTTGTTTTCTTCCTCTAGTTAATTAAGTTTGGTTTGTTTTTGCAAAACCTTGTGATCACACTGGACAGACTTGTGCGAGCAGCAACAAAAACAAAAGGCTCCCAGTTTGACTTAGCTGTTGTGGATACCTATGTGTTCAAATTGTCGACAGATTTCCTCCAATAGAAATACACAGGGCTGTGCGCTTTTACTTAACCGAGTTCAAATAATGACCTTTTATTGTAACATAATTTGGTCTATGCAAAATACCTGATGTATGACAAGGCATTTTAAAGGTATGTTAATTTTTAACAAAACAATGACTGAGTGCACTTATTAGGTATAATCAAAGTTGGCCAGTGATAATTCGAATGTTTACTAACAGCTATTTTCTTGATATTGCTGAGAAATGTGTAGCCAAAAGGACTAGTCTTTTATGATACGCGTGTTAAAAGTGAGGCGGACAGTTAGGAAGTTGTGAAGAATAAAAATGTAATATCAGGATCTGTCGTTGTTCATTGTTTGAGCCGTGTCTTCGATGACTATGCACTATTGGCACAAAAAAAAGAAAAAAGACTAATTTATCCATCTGCCAATGCAAAGCATAAAAAAATTCAACGTCATTCAAAAAGTAAGGGCCATTTGGTTCCAAGCAAATAAATATTCTTTAGCAGAAGTTTTTATTGGTGGGCCTAATTAGCGAAAACCTACTTCACTTTTCTACAGTGAAGCTAACTGCTAACTTCTTAGTGCTTCTCATACCGTCGCAGTAGTTTCTTTAGTCAATATGAATAAACAATCGCCGCTTGGTAATTGAGCCTGTTGTGAACGGTGATCTTAAATTTCTCACTGTCTTCAAATGGTACCCCGAGCCACTGTTTTGAATAAAAGAAGAGAAAATAATCACACGGTGCTGGCACGAGACAGCAGGGTGAGCAATTAGTGTTCTCTGCCAAAATATTTGATCTTCCCATCGGTTCTGATTGTAGTGTAAGGATGCATATTGTCATGTAGGAGGCCGATTCTGGATGAGAATTGGTGACGTCATCAATGTTTATTGTACCTATTACTGTCAGCTGTACGTGTGGCCCACATTTTATGAAATTAAACTCTAAAAATTCCCTTTTTGACTTTGAATATGGTAGCCGTCATTTTCTAACTGGAGTAAGCAAACTGCTTAATTTTTTTCGTTATTTTTAAAAGAAGTGGTGGCGCCACTGTGTGTTTTCTGCGATTGCGTACGCTATCAAGCGTCGTCACCTGTGAAACAGTGTGTGAAAACAAATCATCCCTGTTTTATCGGTAGCAGTCCAAAAACGCTCATGCACTTGATGTCTTTTAGTGTTTGAGTTGATCGGTAAGCATTTTTAGAACCTAGATTTGTCATATCTGGGTATATCGGCTACAATTGTGCAAATTGTAGTGAGGCCAACAAGGGGAACTTTGCCTTACAGACCAGTGAGTGTTATTCCTCAATCTATTCTAATATCCTGTCCACTTGAACAGTTTGGTTGGTCTGGATGCTTGGCGTGGTGCTCCACTCTTTTTTTACGCATTTGTGCAGCCATTTAGGAAGTCTCAACAATGTGTTTTGACACTTGTTTCACTCTTCACAGTTTTTCTATGAACTATGCAAAACTCCTCGTAAATTGGACAAGCAAGTGATTCTCACACTGCCGCAGGTGGGAGCAACAATATTCGCCAACATTGGTGTCTGCATTCCTCATCGATAAGAAGACTACTGAGCCAGAACAATCGATTTAGTACTTTCGCTGAGAAGTGGCAGATTGTGCTGTACACATAACTCTTCATTCTGATGTGCAAACACCTACAGATTAAGAAATGACCCTTACTTTGTGAATAAACATCGTAGAAACTTTTATTACGCAGATTTGACTGCAATTATTATTCACTGCCTATTTTTCTTACATTTCTACCATGACTTTCAGCATTTCTCAGCTGTCTAGTATTACTAAAGTTCCAGATGTCCCAATTGTATGTGTATATGTGATGTGCAGTGTATTGTGAGTGCTATCCACAGGTGCATAATTTCTTTTTTTACGAATGAGTGCTTTTGGGAGCACCAACAGGCATCTTCCATCTCGTGTGTCAGCTGATCTACAGTAGGCGAGCAAGGGCACGGGTAGATAATTCTCTTGTCATCCGTGACAACTTTGACAGGAATGTTTACTTGCTGAATTTTTTTTTCTCAGGCTTTCATTATTCGCCAAATGTTGCTCAATCAAAGTGCCTGTCACTGCAACCCTTTTACCTCTTTTGAAACGTAAACAAAGTTGCCTTTTCAACATGGTCCTGTAAATGGTGTTTTCCCAGGATGCATTTGCTAACCACAACTGTATGTTGATCTAGTGTGTCGTAAAAAGATCCGATGCACAGGTAAAAACACAGATTCTAAACACAATATCAAGAACAATGCGATATGCAGGGATACCTTGCACAACAGCATGGGGTCGTTTTTTTTAAATTTCAACGTGACGTGCTTCTCGCCAATGCGATGTAAAATATCACATTGCAGCTCAGGCTAATCGTACTGACACTGCACTTTTTCAGAGCATGTATCGTGATAAAGACAGCAGCAGCACAGCACCGAGTACTGTGCAAGGGGTTTCCAGTGTAAATATTGTTGTCTGACTGAACGAGCCAAGAGACAAAGTTGCACAATTTCAGTGGGTAATTTTATTGAACAGATGGCTATCACTGTTGTTTTTTTTCATGTATTGTGCAACTCTGTGAGACAGTGTTCCCTGTTTATATGTATACTGCTGCATTGACGATTGTCAATAAACAATGTAAGCTAACTTGTTTGGCGTGTTTTTTGCCAGCTGAGGCCTCTCGGTCACTTGGCGGCATAGCGCAAATATTTAGAGTAACCTTAGGGTGTCATGTGCGCAAATACCTTCCCACAATAGCAGCAAATAAACCTGCGGGCCCGCACCGCGACCCACCGCACTCGCCACCATAGCAGCCACCATATTGCTTTAGCGCAATGATGATGATGGGCCTACCAGCGCCGTCTCTAGGTCGGATAAGTTAGTTCATAACGCCACCGCTACCCTTATTTTCGTTGCACTGTCAAAGTTACAGTTTCCCTTCTCTAAATGGTATTGTATAGGTGTTGTGTGGTTCGGTGAAGTAATTGCAAGGTAGCGTTGCTGAGCGCCTTTTGCCCTTACATGTTTACTCGTTTAACAAACGTAATTTCTGGACGAGCATGTTGATTTCGGCATTGTTAAAACAAAACTTCTTAAAAAACAATTTTTGCCTCTTAGTTCTACTGTTGAAAAAAATCTCTCTGGGTGGCATGAAACAGCAACAAAAAAAAAGAAGTTGGGCTCGAAAAGGATCTGCTTTTAATAATAATTTATCTTTACTGTATCTTTATGGTCCTTTAGTTCACACGAGACACTGTTACGTGGTAGAGCCAACCACACAAATTCTCTACCTTATCTAGCCATCTTCGGCCTCTCGACCTGCTAACACATGCAAGCGAGTTATCTATGGAAATGCTTTACGCATGTATGGTTCACGGTGGTTTGCAGCATTTCCTGAAACAAAACATTTTTCGTGGCTTTGCCCAAGTCTTCTTCGGTTCACATATTGGTCTATTACGGCAGTTGTTTCTCGACATATGAATGCGTCATTTAGGATCGAGTGCCTGTCAGAGTTATCCACATTGCGGGTAATGTCAGGTACTTCAGAACCGTGACGATCATGCTGCAATCAGGAAGATGGGGTGGAAACGATATAGACCATAATGTACTATTACCCACAATATAGAAAATCCACGCGCAAATATAGGTGCACCTTCCTTGTTGTCGTAACACTTCCATTCTAACTCTAACTTCCCTCACACCGATAACTGCACCGTGGCAATATGTCGGACCGCTATGATTCGAGGTCCGGATTCGAATATCTCCAAAGTATTGTGGTGTTGGCTACACCACTTGAACATCTTTTCACGCGCATATTAACGTACATGTCAACGAATGAAAATGGTTCAGCCTACCTCACTAATATCACGCTCTGCATCGCTCAAAACAAAGTGCATTCACGAGGTATACTCACTAAGTAAATTGCCTGCGACTACAGAAAAAAAGAAGTATGCTCGTTGTGCGCGTCGAAAGCCATTGCCTATTCACTTCAGAGTAGTTACGCGTTCGGCAGAACTGCGCAGTGCATATTTACAAACGAAGGTGAGTAAGAAAAATAGACGAGGTAGGGAATCGGGGGTGTGGCTTCAGCTCAGAATAGCTTTGTTGAGGCATTTCCCCTAAGATCAGAAAATCAAACAATACCTAGGATTAGCCAAGTGACACTTCGCAGACTTTTCTGCGTGATCTCTTGTATTGCGTAACAAAATGATCTGTGTTTATCAAGAAACTTCTATTGATCAGTAATGTGAAAGCCGTATTGATAGCCCACTCAATTTCTGTGTTATTCAGCAACTTTATCATTTGTGAAAGCAGGCGGTTCACTTTTTAAAACACTTTACCTTTAGCAATACTCAATGTACCTTAAATACGTAGGAGGAGGAAGATAGTTTGCGACGTAAACACGCGTGGCGTGTGCCGGAGCCGACGTTCAGACTTGTCTTTTTGCAGCCTAGAAAAATGCAAGTTCGATTGCCGAAACTTTCGCTACAGCACACATGCCGTATTATCGCCCCCTCCCCAATTTCAGTACACCTAAAAACATACCCCTGAAAAGGTTTAGCATAATGTGAAATTTGCAACTTAGGTAACTGGGTTGAAGTGCATAACAGCTCTCGGGTTGATTATTCACAATACCCGATGATAGCTGTGCAGCTGTACCGTTTCGCTGAAACAGGAGAGTTCGTTTGCCAGCTTCAGTGGTCGCTTTTGCGACATGCAGAAACGCCAATGTATTAAGGGGCTCTTCAGAGAGCCCTGTGTAGTCAAATAAACAACTAGTAGGTATTTTGTTTATTCCAAGAGGTTAGTAGACCACAACTTTCTACAAAAAACTCGAAACATGACACTTCATGAACATGCACTGTATCTTGTTGATAATAACTTTATGTATTATGCGAAACCCACTGCAATAGCCAAGTGCTGTAGGTCTTGTAGCTGTGTTAGAAAGCAAGGAACACAATTGGAGGTGGGCGTTCAGGTTTGTTGGCTTTTTGACCATTTAACCAGGTCCTGCGTCAGTATGAGTGCTTCAGTGCTAGTGCAAAAGCCTGCTGATACCTATGTATCTCAAAGGCGCATTTGTAGGAAAAAGGTGATGAAAATGATTCCACAGAATATTTTTGCAAGCATCAGAAGTTCAAAGCAAAATACAGTCGTGGTGATGTGAAATCACGTTTACTGCACCTATGGAAAAACGAAAGAAAACATTCATTACAGAGTGCGTGTCGATAGCAGGATCGTAAATAGGTAAAAGTGCGTTCATTGATGAGCGCACGACACACTTGTGTCTGTGGCTTTTCGTTGGAACAATTGTTCGGCTCCTCAGTTTAGTTCATTCTGTCGCAGTATCCGACAAAAGTTACGTATTGCTGACGACATTTTAGATTGAAAGCTTCAGTGACAAGCACTTCATTTCCGCGCTGATTTTGAGCATGTGCTAATCTGCCATCCTTACTTCCTAGGGTGAAATAAAGTCCACACAATTGTTTTCATTGGTAAACCGACGACTCCACGCATACTTTGAGCACGTACAGTTCACTATCAGTATCCGAGTGGTCGGGTTCGCGTAAGTGACGCGATGTAGCTCTGCAGAGACCATCAACAATTTCTCTAAGCGTTCCTTTTTTCCGTGACTGTACACACCGTCAGTTCCAAAACAATATCCAATGACGGCACAACAAAGTCATTCACTACGTGTTTAATGTTCTTCTTCAAGAGAGTTTATACTGCACAAGCTCATGGACAAGGTTATTGGCCATACAATAGCTAGGGCTTGTCGCGTTAGCGTAGCTTGGATACGCACGCTTTTTTCATAATATAACTTGCATGGTTAAGATGTCAGTGTACTACGCATGCAACTTGTCTATTCACCTCGAGATCAAGCGGAGCCACCGCCTGGTGGCGACTGGCTCAAGCGCGCCTAGTGGTAATTGCTCTCTGAGTCGCCTGCTAGCCACGTAGGAATAGTATGTGTCTGTGCGTCATTTTATTTGTCAAAATGCCATTCATCACGCTCTGTTGGCGCAAGACTAATTGCTTACACGTTTTCCTAGCTTGAAATGTAGAAACGTTTGAGATTGTTCAGCTGTATATGCACTGTAGTAAGATCAGTTCATGTACTTGCCGAGAGTGCTGCGTATCGTCGTCATATCCTCCTTCGATTGCCAGGATCATTTCGACGTAGTTTCCTCTTCCTAGTTGAAAAACATCGTAAAGTGCGCTTGGCATTGTCCGAAACATGACTAATGTTAATTATTGTTTGAATACTGCTTTTTAGTGACGCGGCGAGAAACAAGGTTTTGCATTGTAATAACCATGGCGCTATCACTTATTGCTTGTGCGACGAGCTTAAATTGTGCTTAAGATAACCTCTTATTGTGCGGTCATAGTCACACAGCAGCGAAATATTTCTGTCAAGTAAATTTCGGCATCTGATATGCACAAATTGTTCTTTTCGAAGAATAGCAAATGTAATTAACCGGAGGTGAATTAATGTGAGTTTCCGTTCGCAATTGTAACGCAAATTTATAAAGGAATACTCGTGCGCCTATATTTGGGTTCCATTTCAAGTATCCAATGGTCAAAATCAATTTGGGTGGCGTGCCTCATACCTAACTGGTAATATTTTACGCAAAACATCATCTTATCATACATTTTGTTGGGCGCTCTTGTGGCGTTGTTATTGGCTGACGGAAAAAGAAGACTTTATCAGCTTGAAAAAAAATGCTTTTCCCTCATCAAATAAACAAGTTTCTCTTCCATCATTGTCATCCAGATAATCAATCAAAGGAGGTTGGGTGTGAAACTGTTCTTTTTTAAATTGGTATAGGATAAGAACAAAGTATTTAAAGCACTCTCAGCCACGTGGCACTCCTGAACAAACATTAAACTGTCCTACGTTCATTTTATTAAAAGCTTAGTACAAAAAATATTTGAATGCATGTTAGCGGTTATTTTAGCTGCAGCACTGAAGAATACCAGAGATCTTTCTCTTCATTTAGTATTCAAGACCAACATGCACGAATAATAACTGACTCGTACTACAGCAGTGCACGGTAGACGGCAGATAAGCTCCACACTTAAAAAAAATACAACAAACGTCTCACAGTGCAAAAGCCCAGAAAGTCACCAAGCGTGAACATCCCTTTTATTCGTAGATTGCGTTTCTCCCACGGGTAGTGGTAACGTTCAGTGAGACCCGTGCATCCAGTCTGAAAAATACAGCATATGCCGGGTTTTTTTTAATGCAGATTTTTTTTCACAAACTATAGTAGGTAGGCACTCGTCAGTTTCACAGCCAATTTCTAGACCGGGGTGGAAAGTGTTTGGCACTAATTAGGTCGCTCCGGAATGAAATACTGAAATAAAATGGTCGAAATAGTTTTTTATTGTCACTCAGGGCAGGGGGGGGGGGGGGGGTTTATATAGCGAAGTTGTTCTACGTTACAGATTACGGCGAGCCCAGTTTTCATAAATTGAAGATATTTCTTGTGGTTGCAGAGATCCAACTTCAAATTGTCAGACCACGGTGCCGGAGAAACTGAAACTCACCAAGTGCGTTAGTTTCGACGCACTCGGATAGTTTCGGCGCACATGGTGCGTTAGGCTCGGTTTCTCCAGCACCGTGGTTGGAAAATTTGAAGTTGGATCTCTGCAACCACAAGAAATGTCTTGAATTTTTAAAACTGGGCTTACCATAATTTGTAACGTAGAACAACTTTGTTATAGAAACAACCACTCCGATAGTGACATTAAATAGTTATTTCAATATTTTTTCAAATAATCAATACTAAGTGATCTAATTAGTGAAAACAACTTTCCACCTCGGCCCAGAAATCGCCTGGGAAAACGACAAGTGGAAAAGTTTGTATTGCCTAAAGCAATTACTGCACCTCCCCGAAAGTAATTCTGAGGGAATGCAAATGCATTTATTCCGCTGAGAGAGGTTACCGTTGCCATCAGACACTCGCCTGCACTGACTTCTGCCATCGCCTTGAGAGGCGCCCAGCCAGCGAATGTTCGAGAATGAGGAGAGAGCGGACGAGAGAGAGGGGCGCCAGCATTCTTGGCTCAGCACTGGCGTTCCAAAGCCGTGTCTCGAGCACACATTACCAGATGTTCATGAGAGGCGCCCAGCCAGCGAACGCCTGAGAGCGAGGCGCGAGCGGACGGGAAGTGGGGCACAGGGAGGAGAGAGAATGCACGGCAAGAAAAGGAGCGGCGAAGCACTGCACCTACCCTCTCCAACACTCCCTCGCAACACATATTCTGCTAGAGGCGAGGATAAGCGCGCGCCCGCAGCTCTTTCAATAGGAGAGGGCGCGAGAGCGGAGGAGACACCTGCCGGTGCGCGGATACCGCCGCGGACACGTCAGATGCCTGACATAGCCCGGCTAAGAAATGAATTCGCACTTAAAGAACACCCTGTATAATACGAGGACTAGCAGTATACGCATTTTATTCGCCGACAATCGCCTCGCAGCACTCAGAAAAAAAGCGCCACGTACTTGAAAAAAGCGTACTTGCGAGTGTGCAACGCCGGCCGCCCATCCACACTAGCGTGGAGACGGTGCTGCCCCCTATAGCCCGATCAAGTCGCGAATAATAATGAAGGCGACACTTTTGCATATGCCATGGAAAAAATGCCTAATATATAGATCAAATATTCAATCCCTTTACTCTACAGTTGAAAGTCGCGACTACGGCACCACATATTCCCGTGAAGTATAAAGGGACTCTAAAGAGCAAAACGACTTTCCGGGTAATAACAAAATACAATTCAGAGTCCCGATAACAACAACCTTATTACGACATGACGCTTCGTAAGCGGGAAGACGCGCTAGTAGAAAATATGGGTGGCCACGCCACCTCGAGATTTCCGCACCTAAGGCCGAGGCGCAAGAATTTTCGAAAGCGTCTATTGGGTCCTCCGTAGCTTTAAATCAATAAAAACTTACATTGCAATCTACTGGTGCCGTATATTTAGCACACGATGTTTCAGAAAACTTTATTGAGATATAGCCTCAAAAAGGCCACAAACAAATTTTGAAATTTCTTACGTCATGCGTGGAGCTTTTGGCGCGGAATCAGAAAATAATACTTTAACCTTAAATTCTTTGCTAATATTGAACTTAGGAAAGACAAACATGTGGCATTAGAGTTCTCAGAGTGCAGTATGTCTAAACTAAGTCACTGTTCCTGTTTAGCCTGAAGAAATGATTCGGCATCTAAACTACGCGTAAGAGCGACCATTGAATGTCCCGATCAATATCGCTTGTGTGCCCTGCCAAAGTCCAGAAAAAATCAAGGACCCTGGTCACCATTCCCGATTTTAGTGAAATGTGTTGTAGACCCAGGCAGTAGCGCCAATATTTTGTCGAAAAAATTATTAGCCTGCAAAAATTAACTATACATTATGACAATTAAAAACAACTTTCTTTAAATTTCGCAAGTACTGAGACTTCAGAGAACGTAAGTAAAAATCAATGCACTTGTAAACCACGATATTTGACGTCTTTGAAGAACAAGTGATAGACAATGTTGTGTCTATCACTTTAGGGGAAAATCACATATAGACTTTAGGGGAAAATCACAAACATGGCAAACTACAAAATACCTGTATTTCAGGAATTTATCGCTCCATGCAATTTAAACTAAAGATAATAAAACTGAGTAAATATTACCTTTGTTAATTTTGCTTTTAATTTCAATATTTGTGTGCTTTCGTATTTTTGTTTATTTTTAATAGAAATACAACATTTTTTTTTATTTTGGGGTGGAACGTTAGTGGTTTACCAAAAGTGGTTTACCAGTTTGAGAATCCTTTCCTCGAAAAGGCCACAAACAAATTTTATTCATTTTCTCTGACTGAAGTAACGGACTTCATCTACCATTCTGTGTAAAGAAAAAAGAAACATTCCGTTGCTTTAGCTGTCAACAAGTTGAAAGACGTCACATGAGGCCAAGTCCACCTTGCGGCCACGCCGTTGGTTATAAGCTGGAAATCGGATATAATTTGCTGAAATATGTGTACGCAGTATAAGCAAAAAAAAGCAACTTCCTCACAAAAAATGCACCACCAGTTTTCATGGTACAGCAAGCTTTGTCTTGCAATCAGCCACTTGGCGAATCCGCGTAAGAAGGCGGCTCGATGCTGCGGGCATTCACGTTAGAGAAGTGCCGCTGCGATGCTGGACGAACTCCGCTTGTGCGTCAAAACTGCGCACCAAGGCCGCATCTGACAGATGATGCATAAGTGTGAAACGTAAACGCTGACTAGTAGAATGACGATATTATAAAAAAACTGAGCCACCAATTTCGCAGTGAGCGCCTTCAGTAGCCTGCAGCAAGCAGGTATTTTCAACCCGTCCTCTTATGACCGAGGCTGCAAAATATGGTGATAAACGTGTACCTTACGTTGAAGAGTATCTCTGCCGAGGCACAAAGATGCAGCATTGTAAACTGCCTACTTGATTAAAGCTAAACACTTCGACACAATCCTGGTAACGACAAAGTGGCGCCAGTGTTCTGATACGAAAATGACAGCAACTGCAGAAAGGGTTCTTCGAGAATCATGGGCATGAACGACAGCTTTCTTTATATGTCGCCTGTTTGTCTTTGTTTTATATGGTGCTGATAAAGGGAACATAATTGTTGCAGGTCATCAAAAGTGAAGAAGCAATACATGAGTGTAAGGCACTCTGCCAGATTTGCGGCCGATTTCTCATTGTATAATATGGCCCTTGCACTTGCCAGTGTTTAAGTTTCAGCTATGAGTCATCTGTCAAATGCGGCCTCTGCGCTCCATCGCCGAAGCGACATTTGTGTAATGTGAACGCCCGCAGTATTGAGCAGCCTCACGCCGCGGATATGTCAAGCGGCTGTTCGCAAGACAATGGTTGCTGCACCGTGCAAACTCACGGTACATTTGTTATTATAGAGTTGAATATTTGTGCTTACATTGCATTAAATACTTCCAGCAACTTATACCCGATTTTTCACTCTTAACGAGCATTGTGGCCACAAGGCCTACTTGGTCACATTCGATGGGTTACTACTTAATAACAGCTAAAGCAACGACACGTTTTTTAAACACAGTATTGTAGATGAGGTCCTCTGCAGAGATATTTGAAAAATGAATATGGTCCTTTCTTCGATAATTATTTTTATACTTCATAGTTTTTGTAAAAACTACTTGGGTTTCGTCACAGTTATACAGTTGTAGCAACGTGATAGCGACCAGCAAGCTGTCATCGCTGGTTTATTGAAAGGACGAAGGCGTACAACTTATGAAGGATGGAAGCGACATGCCAAATCAGAGCAGCGGCCGTGGCAAGATATATATAGACTGGTAGCGAAAGCTCCATAGAAGTCCATACATTAAAAAAAATGGCGGCTGATCAGCTGCTCGTGGGGCTTTGCATCATCTCTGTTAGGAGAAAACACTTTCGGTGCAATAAAAATTAAAGCGGAAGTGACGTAATATTTGGTAAACAATTTACGTCATTTTGTGTGCCCTAGCGCAAAATTTTATCTCAGATTACTTTTCATGGGCCCCTGATCGCTTAGAAGTCGCGCTAAGAAGATCACCGGCGAGTCACCGACAAGTGTACTGCAGGTCAACACCAGCTAATCTAATACGGACTCATTACTAAATATTGATATTTAAGTGTACTACCTTTCCCTTTGTCTCAGTTTTCAAGAAAACTTATTCTTATAACTTTTATTCGCTATTCGTGGATCTTCCACCGATGCATTAAGGGAACCAACAGCGTAGCAGCGTAGACATGACATAACTGCAGCGGGGCTTATTTGTGTCCCACATACCCAGGTTCTTTAGCGTGCACAATACTTGTGATCTTCTGTTTTAACAGGAAGAAATGATGCCTAGTCACGCCAGAATGATTACATTTTAGTTTTATTCAATGGTCCCAATAACTGAAATTTATTGCGCTGCACAAAATGGTAATAAGAAGAAAAAAATCCGTGGACACTCCTTCTGCTATGTGTTTTTTTTTTTTGCATTATGCTCCGAGAAATTACCGGTACGTACGCGAAAGAAAACATGCGAATTGTACCGTGGTAGATAACTTGGCAATCTGCTCACCGATAACACGAATAGTAGGCACTGCATGCGCAAGAAGGAAACTGGGCAGCAGGATTATTGATGGGTGAAAGTCTAGCGAGCAGTGCATTCCGAACCATTATCCTTGCGTCTTATCTAGAAGACATACGTCACCAGGCATTCATTTGTTGCTAATGCATCCTTGCACAGCGCATTGCTTTCGCGGCTACCGGAGAAAGCACTCGGCGTTAAATGGGATAGGCATCGTTCCGCTGCCCGTTTAACACTGCACTGAAGACGTTTACCAAAGATAAGACGCGCCTAACAATTTCGCGCACAACAAAGAAAGCAAGCAAGCACAAAACACTGAAAAGTAAAACGCGTGAAGGGGTGTCTCTTCGCAGACAAAATTCACGAGTGGGCCTAGCCTTTATACCTATGTAGTGCCAGGGCTGCACTGAGTAAAAATAGCGTGAGCAGAGGGCGCTAGAAAAAATACTTTTCGTAATAATAAAAACCATCATAATTGTTTTGTTCATTACACTTAAATAACATTGTTGGAGAAAATAAATCTAATTTGTAAAACCTATTGATAGCTTTGACTTTCAATGAAACTTTATTTTTACACTAGTAGTGTTTGTTCCCTTCATACATAGTCGCGCTTCAATCGCAGCTGCCATAACTCCTCATGCTGATGTCACTGGCAATAGCTTCTGAACCGCTTTTCGCCCGAGCTTTCGTGACCTATTTAAATCGACTCTGGCCGCGGCGTCCAACCAGCCAGAAGCATGATGATGATGATGATGATGAACATTCAGCTTTGCTCACACTCACCTACAAAGGGGGATCGGCCAAGAACCAGGTGGCAGGATCATCAAGTGTGCTAAGTCAGGCATTCAGGTAGTCTCGTAGCCGTAGATAATAACAATAGGCTAACAGGGTAATCTCTTTGTTGCCCTTGTGTACTCGCACACAGCAGAGAAAATTTCCATGTGGCTATAACCTAATGTAATCCCTCCGAAGGATAAAATTAGTTCCACGTTTCTTTTTAAACCTAGCTACGAACGTTCTAGGCGCCTCACGTCACGAGCCACCGGAACTCGTCGCCTTTTTTCTCCACACTGCTCGCCGCCACTAGCGCTACCCCACAAGCGCTTCCCACTTAGCGTGTTACGTGTCAAAAAAATAAAGGAATGTAAATAATGTAGGAAGAACATATAAACCCTATGAACATGTGCAGCAGTTCTTAAAATGCCCACTGGGAAGGCCAAATGTCGTCGAGATGGAAGGCTGAGTCCGACAATTCCGGTGGACGGCACTCGAAACCACGCGGCACGTGAGGACCCCGATGGTTGCGCATCGCTAGCAGCAGTAAGCAAAGCAGAGTGGAGCGTTGGAGATGCTTCCGGTGGAAGTGGAGTGAATTTCGTGGTGTGCGCGCCACCAATCGTCATGCATTGAAGCTTCTTGAGCGCCAACAACTGTACGTCTGTGAAAAACTCGATGTGTGTTTTGGCTGGAGCACGAGTCATGCGCGGTGCATAGGTATGATGTTGCCTCTGCTAACCTGATGGCAACACGATGGCGGTAATGAGGAGTGGCTGTTCACGACACTGGATAGTGTCGGTGATATGGGTTGGCAACAAAACGTGCGCATTGCCTGCTCAGAAAAATCAGACGATGTAGAGGCAAGCGTATCTTGGAAACCCTGGCTGCCTCTTGAGGCGTGAAGGTAAAGTTGTGATCTATCCGGCAGTCTACAAGCGTTTGAGCAGCAGGCGCCTCTATGTTGGAAAAACTCACGCCGTTCAGAGACAGCAGGCTTTCTGTCTATGGTAGGATTGTTGTCGCGGGCAGGCCGGCTAGAAAAAAAGATTACAAGCGGCGGTGGCTCGTGGCGCGAGGCGCCTAGAACTTGCGTATGCTTCTGGCTGGCTGGACGCCTCAGCCACTGCTCGAGTTCGGCACCTCGTTTCCTTCCTCAATGATTTGTCTTCATCTGCTCATTAAACCACCATCGATGGCTCGTCTACATCGGACGTCGTCATTTCGCTACGTAAAAGAAGGCGTTATAAAAGCACGACTTGTATTTAAAAAGCAAGCGAGGCTTTCAAAGTTGATATGTACGAAGTTTCATTACCCTCAGGTAAAGCTAACTGTAGCAATAAATTTCTGAAATGCAGCTGTTTTGTGCAGTTCGTTATGTCTGAAACTTTTCAGCTCCTAAGGCTAAGCTTTTCAACAAGTAATAAAAAATGATTGCCTCAGAAAATTGTGTATTATTTGTTCTTTAATAAGTCCACCATTTTCTATTTCCGTGCGCTCAAAATTTCAGCAATCGTGGAGTTTGTGAAAAGGGTTTCCCCATCAAAATGTGTACATGTTCTTTTTTTCAGGTGAACCAAATTTCTTTCCACAAAACAGTCTTCGATATCATTGTTCCTCTAATAATGCCTAGGCCCACAGTCAATTTGATGAAATTCGGGAATGGCAACCATAACCATTTGTTCGATCTTATCCTGACACAACTTCACATAGATGCAAAGAATTCTTTGGTTTCGCAAAGGATAAGAAACGCCAATGTTTCATTCCATTCGATCATGTAATTCTACAAACAACTTGATGTAAAGCCTAGAAATAATCTTCAAAAATCAGCAAACAAATAAAAATCTATTGTTTGTAGTATACACCTTGAAAATGAACATACGAAAACACTGAACGGCGCTACACAGGTCATGCCACGTTTATGGCCAGAATAACATTTCGCAACAAATGTCATGGACGAGCTGGCACATACTCTGACCGACCCGAACTGAGTGTTCATGATTTATAGTCAGTGACGCCATTACGCTTTGCTAATACCATCGATAATTGCTCCGAGAACTCCGGTTTTCCGCCAAGTTCGCATATAGCCAACCCAGAACGATGTCCTTCAACGTCACAACGTAATGCACGTGTAATACTCATTCCTTCTTGTGGGTGTTTATAAAGGGCACATTTATGCGCAGGCATAACGTGCAAGCAACAACTTGAGCCACGGTATCTGCTTACATATAAATGGGACATCCAGAGCAGAATATTCTCATGACGTTGGTGACGAAGATGTTGCCTGTAGGAATACGTGTATTTGTATAGGCAAACACTCGTCTAAACCGAATACAAATACCTGGAAGAGCTCATTGTTGAATCTCGAAAAAAACTGCAAACTGTTTTCGCTTTCTAAACAATCACTATATTTTGTTAAGCCTGCGTTCGCTTGGAGGCGTGAGGATGGGAAATAACTCACAAACGGTCATTTGGAGTACACTGTTTGATATTATTTCATTTTACTTACCTTGAAGACTGCGTTTATGGGTAAGATATAGGGGCGGTTAAAAGATTAGTACAATAAAAGCGGGTCTCATGGTGCGATGCATGTTGGCAACGTGACCAAAAATTTTGTATGACTTTTTATGTGCTGCGGTGAGGCAGGTTGCTCCAGTCTTTGGAAGCTCAAGGAAAAAATGAGGCTTGAAATGGTACTGTTCGTGTTCATGGACGGGTTACTTGCAGTGGATGGCTCCTGCGCAATGAAGTGCGGGACGTGATGTAAGGTGGGTGGTTCAGGGAGCTGTACAGCAATTTTTGAAAGAGAGGGAGTGTGCCAACACGATGACAAAAAGCGACGAATGACAAGTTCGATTTCTCCTTAAAGGGGGAATGCTGACGTTATATGAATATATAGAATAAATTAATCTTGTGGCACGATTCTGAAGTGATTCGAGTGCATTGATGATGTCACGTGCATAGTCTAGTAAAGGCCATGGGATAAAGTTAAGCCTAAGAACTTATATGTGAGATCTCATTCAACCAGGATGTTTGCGATTGAATAGGGTGAAAAGAATGCGTTACACCTGCGAGAAATAGAAACAAATTTGGCTTTTTTAGGGTTAAAGGTCATTTACCAATGAATGCACCAGTTATGTACGTTGTCGACGTTGTTATTAAGTGCTTTTTGTTATGAAATCTTAGTTACAGTATGATAAATTATGCAGTCATCGGCGAACATACGAATATGACATGATACATGCGTTCGCAAATGATTGAAGTATATGAGGAAAAGAAGTGGTCCCAAGACGGAGCCTTGGAGGACGCCTGAGGGGATGGGAAGGGGCTTGGACGAGCGGTTAAGTACAAGAACAAACTGGGAACAGTTAGTTAGGAATTGTTTAATTCATTGTATTACATGAACGTCTAATTGCAACAGGGATAATTTCATTAGTGGACGGTTATGAGGTAGTGTAATGAGGGCTTCAGAGTTGTCTAGAAATATTACGTCTCTTTGGACATTGTTATCAAGATTAGCGAGGAGGTCATGAAAGTAGATGGCTAGTTGTGTCTCACAAGGAAGTTCCTTACGGAAACCATGTTGTGAAGAATCAAGTTTACTGAATCTAAAAAAAAAACATGATATGCGAGTATTTGACATGTTACATGAATTTGCAAAGGACGCTAGTCAAGGAAATGGGAAGGTAAGGTAAAGGGGAGTCTTTTTTACCTCTTTCGAAGACTGGAACGACCTTTCCCACTTTCTGATCACATGGCAAAGTATTTGTAGAGAATGACTGTGAACACAGAAGGGTCAGTAATGGTGCAGATATGTACTTGGTCTTTTTTAGAACCTTCGAGTTGATTTGGTCTACACCTGATGAAGTACAGAGTTTTGTTTTTTCAATTATTGATAGTATGCTCGCAGTAGAGCATATTACTGGTGGCATGTGTGTTGATATGATAGTATGTAGCGGAATGACTGGAGTGCCAGTTTTTTTCTTGTGAACATGAAAACAAAAGCGTTTCTATAAATATATCTACTTTCGTCATCCATCGCTGTGGCACCTTTTGCATTCGTTATGCTGATAGAGCGTGTTTATTGGGGATTTAGGACGCGCCAAACTGTTGGGGATCACGAAAAGAAAGGTTTTTTCAGCATTGCGAATGGCACTAAGGTAGGCGTTCTCTGCAATGTAATAACTCGACCACACCTCAGTGCTCCTAAGACGCGTGGCTAACCGAAAGTGACGTTTCTTTTTGTTTTCTGAGCTTTTTATAGCTTTCATGAACCATGGCTTGTTGTGATTTGTGTGCATTGTTAGTTTAGAAATATATTTGTTTACGAGTTCGTTCACCTTGTTTCCAAATAGCGTATAGTTCTCCTGAAACAATTCGTGGAGAATAATGATTGGAACACTGAGAAGGAATCGCTCAACTTATTGTTCATGGCTTCGTGATTGCCCTTGTCGTACAGAAGTATAGTTTTGTTCGACTGTAGTTTATCGCATCAGTTGGAAGGTGAAGGCGGCGTGTATTACTTTATGATCACTTACTTCGCGGAGGTAATTCAATTATGATAGACTGCCGGGTAGGCTGCTTTGTACAAGGTCAAGTATGCTAAAGGGGGCGCCTTTTAACCCACGTGGGCTCCAATACAAATTGAGTTATAGTGTGATTACGGCACGCATTAACAAGATGTTTAGTGGCTTCATTCCCTGTGACTAAAGCAGAATCATTACTCCAATTTTTTGGTGGGCAATTACAATCCTGAAAAGGCAAGATATCTGCTTTTGGCTGTTTTTTGCTAAGATCACTCTCCACATTATTAGGTTTATGTGCAAAATTAGGTGTGTTATGTAGTGGCCTGTAGCAAACACCCCAGAGGACTGTCTGTGGGGAGGCGTGGTAAGTAAGCCATATTATTTCTAGGTTAGTTTCGACTGCAGCGAGTCAGCACGATACATCATGATGGGCGGCAGTAAGCATGCACGCCACCTCCCCTTGAGGCTTTTCGATCTTTTCCATAAAGACAGAAGTTCGGCAGGTCTACAAAAACCTCTGTATTGGTAATGTCAGCAATCAACCACGTTTCAGTTAATGTTAGTAAGTTGCTTTAGACGACGACCCAAGATTAGACAGAATATCGATTTTAGGAAGAAACTTCGTGGATTGGCGTATATCACTGAAAAGCAAAGACTGGCTCATTGTGTTACTGATAGGCGGGGGAGTTACTTGCGGCAAGACTACTGCTAATGTACTTATTTCACTCTCTTTGTGTGCTCTTCGTAGACATAGCTCTTATTTCCAATGAACAGGATATTATAACGCAGGTAGTAGGGTGGTGATTTGCTTTTTGCAAAAGCAAATAAGTGTCGGCGAGCAATTCGGATATTTCTGGTGAAGTATTCACCTATGATGAAGCTTGTCCTTTTGGATTTCATTTTAGTTTCATTTATTAACACTGTCAGCTTGGTAGGACTTTTACAGGAGTGGAAGATAAAAGGTAAACATACTGGCATTTTACGTACAGAAATAAAAAAATCGCAGATCCCATGTACAGAGAGCATCGATGATATGCGAAGCACGAAGGAGGAAGCGTAATATGTCACTTTAAAATCCCAACGACGTTACGAAGTGTAAGTAAATTACGCCATACACGACTTCCGTGTCACGATTGTCATGTTTGGATGTATCGTTTACCTTCGTCAACTATCCACGCCCCGTGATGCCAAATTTAGTATATGTGAAGCTAGTGAAACGGCCGCGAGCACACTATGAAAGTGGTATGTTGTCATGTTCATACATGACACGCGTGTCATGATAATCATGTTTGCACCAGTCATGTACTTTCGTCTTTAGTTTACGTAAGTTAACACTAAATTTGGTATATGTGGAGCAAGCAAAACGGCCGCGAGCGCATCATGAAAGACCCAATATACTCCCATGTGGTTGGTGGTGGACCGAGCCTCTCGAAACCCACACTGGTTTGGGTCAAGTAGGCCACTAATTTCAAGGAAGTGCATCAGGCGCCTGTTAATCATTTTCTCAAAGACCTTGCAAAACAGCTGGTTAACGCTATTGGCCTGTAGGTGGAAACTGAGGCCGGGTCCTTGCCTTGTTTTAAAATTGGGATAACGATAGCTTCCTTCCAGGCTGAGGGTAGCTCGCCGGAAGACCATATCGCATTGTACAGAGATAGGAGCGCTTTCTGGGTTTCAGTGGGCAGGTGTTTTAACATTTCATATGCCACGCGTTCCGGGCCTGGGGTAGATTTATTGCAGCAGGTAAGTGAGGCTTGCAGTTCAGCCAAACAGAAATGTTCATTGCATGTCTCATGTGTTGTAGGTTTGCGTTCTAATCTCTGTTTTTTTTTTATTCTGGTTTTGTATCGTTGGAACGCTTTACTATAGTGTGATAAGCTGGAGACCTGCTGGAGGTGCGCCCCAATAGTGTTTGCTTGGTCTTCCAAGCTCTCCCTTTGTGTGTTCACTAGAGGAAGTGTGTGTACTTGTCGTCCTGCTACCTTACTAACCATGCTCCAGACTCTCGCCTCATCTGCGTATGAATTAATGACTGATAAGAATTTATGCCAACATTCAATTCTCGCCTGTCGGCACACCCTCCTTCCTTGCGACTTGATTTTCATAAAGTTTATAAGATTCTCGGCTGTAGGCGAGTCTCTAAGCAACTTCCATGCCTTATTTTGTTCTTTGCGCGCGTTACGGCCCTCATTATTTCACAATGGGCTCGTCATTAGCCTAACGGTCCACAAGTTTCTGGTATACATTTAGTTGCAGCATCAATCAAAAAAGCTGTCAGGTAGCTCACAGCAGCTTCTACGCTTAACCCCTCCATGTCAGTCCAAGTTAGGAGAGTCATTTTTTGATACTGTCCCCAATCCGCTTTGCCGGTGAGCCATTTGAGAACCTGTGCAGGACATATAATTGTTATTGATATGCTGATAACGATAGGAAAATGGTCACTGCCGTATGAATTATTAACGACTTTCCATCTAAGTTGAGGCAGGAGTGATGGGGATGTCATGCTGACGTCTATGGCTGAGTGCGTATTGTTCGCGATGTTGTAATATGTTGGCTCTTTCCAATTCAGAAGGCACGCACCGGAAAAAAAAGAAACTGTTCAATCAGGCGACCTCGCGCATCGCAGCGGGAGTCACGCCATAGGCTACTATGAGCATTAAAGTTTCTAGGACAAGATACGGCTCTCGAAGTTCAGCTATCAGCGACTGAAACTCGTGTTCAGTCAGTTGATTGTGTGGCAGTATGTATATACTGCAAATTGTTACCAATTTGTTGAAGGTGACAGCTCTGACAGCTACTGCTTCCAGGGATGTCTGAAGGGGTAAAAGTGTACAGGCTGTTCCTTGAATAACGATTATGGCAACACCACCTGATAAGGCAACAGCATCATCTCGGTCTTTCCGAAAGATAACGTAATTTCGAAGGAAGTTAGTGAGTCTTGATTTTAAGTGTGTTTCTTGCACGCACAGCACTTTTAGTGTATGTTTGTGTAAAAGTTCTTGGATATCGCCGAGGTTCCTCAGTAGGCCTCTCACGGACCACTGTATTATATGTTCATTTTAAAGATGTGTGGTGCTGTGTGTACAAGAAGTGTCACTTCAGGTTACAGGGCCTTTTGGTGCCCCGTAATTAAACGTTTTTTTTTTCTTTCTGGGCGTGCTCCAAAGAGTTGCGCCTATCCTTCGGCGTCTGAGGCGCCGGAGGAGTGGGACTTGTATCCATCACCTCCTGCGAGGTGGCGGATGGTGCCTGATGAGCAGGCACATTCACAGAACTTTCGGACGCAACTGCAGGTGCAGTGGTCCGGGTTCCGGCAAACTCTGAAGTCTGCTGAACCTGTTTGGCAGGAGGCGGAGCTGCACAGGCTACTCCAGCCTTGGGCGCAGATGCCGCAACCGCAGTCACACTTCGTGTGACATTCACAGACGCGGACAGATGTGGCGCGGCGCCCTGGCGCGTCCCATCTGCAAAAGAAGGAGAGTGCTTGTTATGAAGGGAGAAGCGCTGGCGCTAATTATGTGTTTTGTTCTATTATGTATGAGAAGCGCTAATTATGTGTTTTGTTGGTGTTTCTTTTTTGTCTCGTCGTATGGCTATTCTTTGAACCTTCACTACATTCTGGTCTTGGCAGCCTTCCAATAATTCACTCTCTGATAATCCAAGAAGGTCGTCATCAGAGATTACACCGCGGACTGTGTTCTAGGAACTGTGGGGGCCTACGAAAACGGGAAACGGGGACATGGCCAAATGCTACCAGTTTAGGTAAATTGTCATATTGCAGCTTGTCGCAAACCTCCAAAAGGAGGTCGCCGCTTCCCAACTTGGTTACACGATATCCTGGGCCGAATGCTTCTGTGAGTGTTTTTGAGACAAGAAAGGTTGAGATTGCTTGATCTGTTTTGTTTTCTTTGTGGCTATGTATGACATGAAACTTAGGGAAAGACTGCTTTAGTTTTGAAAGGAGGAACGGGTCTTCGGTGCGCCACCTTTTCGGGCGGTGATCAGGGAGAGGAGAGAAAAAGATAGCCATACAGATTGTTTAAAGTTCGGCGGCGAAGGTGGCCACCCACCACCGATCCCAACAAGGGGACGCTACAAGGTTGAAGAGTAAACACTTGTAGAAATCAGCCATGCATCATTGCTATAACCAAATATAACTACCCAAGGTTGGGCAACTACACAAGGTTAACCCTTGCCGCCTGGAGAATGGAATTAAACAGAAGTGAGGAAGTGACAGGAGAGATTGAAACAGATAAAAAGACGAAGATCAGGGGAAAGAGAGAGAAAGGAAAAGGCGATACCGATTTCCCTTGGGAGGATCTGTGGTAAAATACTTCATTGCTACGAAGAATGCTTGGGTTCAATTCCAGCTGAGACCCTAACATTTATTCTTTGCATTTGTGCGGTTGACGCTACCGATTTCGGCCATTTCTTAACGCTCGCTCGTTAAAATTGCCCATAGGTGTTCCCGTCACTCCTCGGTAGACACTAAGTGTCAATCACCTGTTCTACATACCCACATACCAGCGGCAAATACCCACCCGTGGGTATGTGCCACTGTTTGGCGGGACGTGTTTGACGACGTACGTGACGAAAATGTGACTTTATTGAGATCTTCAGCAGCGCGTTTTATTCGTCGAACCATCTTACCCTCCCATGCTAATTTTGGTCCACGCCAAGTTAAGTGGGTGAACACGAGTGCCCCTAAACGTAAGCGGATAGATAGATAGATAGATAGATAGATAGATAGATAGATAGATAGATAGATAGATAGATAGATAGATAGATAGATAGATAGATAGATAGATAGATAGATAGATAGATAGATAGATAGATAGATAGATAGATAGATAGATAGATAGATAGATAGATAGATAGATAGATAGATACGCTCAAAGTCGCTGAATTTCCCTAAGAATTGCTTCGCGTTAAAAAAAACCTTATAGATTCAAAAAGCATGCACAAGAGAAATAAAGCTTAATCAATGGGGTCGAACTTCCAGGTAGTCATTAATTATATTTAAAAATGCCTAAGGTAGGCGAGGTTACAACCTGATCGGGTAGCAAGTTCTATTGAGCTATGGTTTAAGGGAAAAAGCCCAATTTAAACCAATTATTTCGGGGAAATGGCGGGAAAATATACATGCTTTGACGATGTCTAGAAGTTTTGTTGTGTTTATTTCAAAGTATTCATCCTGGTTTATTTTTATCTTGTGGTGTATAATTTTATAGAGACACTTCAATCGCTTGAAAGAGCTTCGGACCTCGATCGGCAAAAGGTCAGCACGTTTGCACCACTCGGAAGGTGAGTTGTGCAACTAAAAAGGTGACGCCAAAGCGGCAGCCGTTTCCGACGGAATTACTAACAAACACTCAGAAATTTCGAAGATAAATCGATAATGAAACTCAAGGAGTACGTCAACGCATGCTGGAAAAGAGGACGGGTGCAACAACAATTGAAGACTGTGCACGTTACTGCGGATACCGAACCCGAGCAAGCAGCAGTAGCTAGCGAACCTCAGGCCTATTTCACTCACCTCATGCCTGTGAGAGGTAGTAGAGCTCGTGGTTCTCACAAGCCTGACCAATCAATTCGCATACCACGACCTGCTTCCACACACGATGTTGGGGTTCAAGAAGGATCTTCACGCAGGATGCGATGCTACAGCAAAAACACCGAGAGATAAATAGCTCAGCGAGGTTCACCAAGGACACAGCTACTTGGACTGGACCTGAAGAAGGCCATTGAGAGCGTCACGCACTCAACGGCACTGGCCGAAATACGGGAAATCGGCGCCGGTGGACGAACATACAACCATGCTCGCGTTTTTTTTTTTTTCTGTGAAGAATAAGGTCAAGTTTACATTCGCTGAGCTTACTTTCGAGGAAATATAGTTGGGTAGCGCCGGTACACCGTAAAGATCTCTCATGTAACCTACGTTTTTCAACATAGCTCTCTTGGGGTTGCCAGTTAAGCTTAAAAAATGGAATAATTACAGCCTTAACGCCGACGGCACTACGTTGTGGGTTAAAAAGGGCTGCGACGGGCACAGAGAACTGATGCTGCAACGTTTGATCCAGACTGTTGAGCAGTACCTAGAGAACACTGGCCTGAGTTGCTCTGAGGAAAGATCAGAAGGTTTGAATTTGAATTTGAATTGAAGTTTATTTCTTTCTGATACAGAAAGAGGTTTAATTTACGAACCCCCTGTGAAGGCATGAGAAGAAACACGGCGGCGTCAACAATGAAGATCCTGGTAAAATACATACGACTAACGACGTCCGACGGGCTACCCGGGCGAATGCTATAGGTAATATACGCGTTCTCGGCTTATACATCGCGGCAAGCGGCCACAACAGCTCGACCAGCACAAGACAAGACGGAGTTGTAACTACGGCCTTCAAATTACTGAGACGCTTAGCAAACCGCAAGAGCGCAACGAAAGAGGGCGATCTGACAAGGCTAGTTCAGGCCTTCGAGATTAGACGAACAATGTATGTAGCACCCTACCTCAAGGGGCAGGTAGTGGAGAAGGCAAGGATTGGGGACATAACAAGGAAAGCTAGCAAACAGGCGATATGGCTACCGATCAACACAAGAACAAGTAGGGTGCTCGATCTGGGTCTAATCAATATGCAGGGGGAATTTATAAAGGCACACATTATAGTGCAGTACCGACGCCTTTCTTAGGGCATAATGGGCCGATACATACCAGATACGTTTGAAGTCAGTTTTCATGCTCAGCATGATTTGAAACTTAGTGTACCAAGCAATGTCAACGATAGGTTAGTCATCTTTCATTTGCCAAAGAACATGTACACTGATTACCACCGAGTAGACGGGAAAAGAAAGCATGGAACATACAAAGTACGAGAAATGTGGAGACGCCGTGTTCGTGGGAGCGGCCACGTAAGCGCGCAAGTTTGGCTTCGCAGTTGTGGTAACAGGTAGTGAGAACACTTGCAAGACTTCATGGTTAGCACGAATGACAGGGGTACCATGGTGGGAGTGGCTATAGCATTCACTGTGGCCACCCCTGCGGCTGAAGTTGTAATTAGCCACTACCAGACGGCACTCCGCTACACAGCCAACGGCCGTTTCTCCCCCGAGGTGTTGCGGCTTTTACTTTAGGGCAAACCAAAAATAGGCCTATTGTATGTGCGCCCACCTACAACAACTCGCCATGCCGGCTTTGCTCGAAAGCCTTCGGACGAAACCGCTACCGTCAATATTGATACAGCATCGGCTGCGGCTTCCGTTGAGGAGTGGGAGTGGGCGCATCGCCTCACCAGTGTAAGGGAAATCCCGCAGCATTACAGAGTGGCAAGGTATGAATTTCCGCCACCACACGAAAAAACTGAACAAAAAGGCGTTCCCGAGGTGACTGCAGCAGAACGGAACGTTTTCAAGCCCATTGATTCTGTACTGCGGAGACCTTTCTTCGTCAAGCTACATACTTTACTAGACCAGGTAAACCACGGTGCATGCGATAGGCGAGTGTGACGGAGGTGGGGTGTAATACGGGGATGCAGCCTCGAACCGAGCCCGATGGGACATTAGACTGCTCAGCCATGCCCTCGAGGACCGACTATGGGCCATCCAGCGTGCTGAGACAGGCGCCAGTGCTCAAGGGCTTGAGAGCGGTACCTAGACCAGAATATTTGCTCATATTCCCGAATAGCACACCGGGACTTTTATATGCGAAGCATTTCTTGGCGAACTTCAGCGACTTTGAGCGTATCTATCTATCTATCTATCTATCTATCTATCTATCTATCTATCTATCTATCTATCTATCTATCTATTATCTAGCCGCCTACGACATTTAGCTCTCCTGGCGTTCTCGATAACATTACCAATACCAAAATTTGTACGACATAACAGGACTACTCATATGACGAGCATAAATGACTAGTCATATCTTCAAAATCATGACATGCATGTCATGATTTTCATGATTTACATTGCATGGCCTTGCTGCTCTTGCGGAGGTTTTGTTTACATGAGATTTTGCAAAACTGGAATGATGTGACATGACTCCATAACGAACATAGGTGACAGACCCTAACGCAGAAATCATGACATTCATGTCCTAATTTTCATGTTATCAGTAGTCATAACTACACGCCCCGCTCATGGTGTGCTCCCCCTCGTTTCGCTAGCGTCACATAAACCAAATTTGGTACTACGGGACGTGAATGGATGACGAAGGTACACGACTGGTACAAACATCATAATCATGACATTCGTGGCGTGTAAGAACAGGGCTACATGCAACGCTCATGATACGCTCGCGGCCGTTTCGCTGGCTTCACATATACCAAATTTGGGGTTACGTGACGTCAATATAGATAACGAATGTATATATATGACCAGTGCAAACATGATATACATGACATGAGGGTCATGTAAAACTTGACTACATGTTACGTTCCTAGCCTGCTCACGCCCATTTCGGTAGCTTCATATATACCATATTTGGTATCACGTGTCATGAATAGACGACGAAGGTAAATGACACGTGTAAACATGATAATCGTGATATGCGTGTCATGTAAAACATGACTACATGCTACAGTCATAGCGTGCTCGTGGCTGTTTCTCCAGCTCCACATATACGAAATTTGGTGATACCTGGCGTGAAAATACGACGAAGGGAAATGTCACATCCAACATTCACACTTCATAATCATGGCACAAAAGTCATGTACGGCGCAATTTGCGTCAACTGCGTAATGTTTTGCTCATTTTAAAGTGACATATCGACCTTCCTCATTCGTGCTTCGCATATTGTCGATTCCCACAGTACGTCAGATCTGCCTTTTTTTTCACTGAAATCTTCTCCTTCTTCTTCAATAGCACCATTTGTGTGACTGATGGCATCTCAAGAGGAGCCGAGTTTAATCAGGAAAATACATCTCTACACTCAAGAAGCCTGGTTAACCACCGCTATCAACAAGCCGACCAACAACGACCACCTCCTGGCTTTGCGGGAAACCCGTGGAGACGCTATGGGAGCAGCCAAAGTTGTATGTACAAATGCCTTATACTTCGGAACAAATATATGCCTTCTCTCTCTGTTTTCTCACTATAATTCTGCTTAACCAGGCATTTTTTTCCAGTGATTACCTTTTGCTGCGCTTGCTGCACATTCGCGAAATTGGTATATTTATGTGAGTTAAGTTACACAAAATTGTTGAAGATGCACCTTTCTTCACGTGGTCAGCGCAAATGTCTCCCTATACTGCATTTAACAACGAATGATAACATGATAATTTTTAGTAAAGCGATTGCCACCATCACATCTACGATGATGTTTATGAATGTTTTGCTATGGTCATCTCGTAAGCAGCTACGCCCAAATATGCGTGTGAAACTGCCTTGTAGCAATTTATCAGCCTCGAAAAACCTGTTCAATAAAGTTTGCAGGCTAGAGAAAGTTCCTCGTTTACGCCGTGTCGGTCCACAAACTTCCGTTAAGCACAGCCATTTGTTTTTCGTTCCGTTTCGAAAGCGAATTACTATAAGACCAAGGTGCCTTTCATGCTCGGGAGAAATTAGGCCGTGGTAATTCAAGGCCGCGATGAGCCGATGGCAGAAAAGGCAATAAGGAGAAAGCGCGTTAACAACCACCGTAATTTTCTGCTCGAGTGCCGCAACGGCGATGTGCAAGATTTATTAGCCACAAACGTCGGTCCTCACGGCTCTCGGTGCATCCCGGGGTATGTGTGTTTGAAAAAAAAAAGACAGCTGCACGTAAAGCAGAGGCAGTATATTAGAATGCGAGGCAGCAGACAGATTGAGGCAACGAACAAATGAACGCGTGTACATCTCTGGCTGGTCAGTCGAGCCGGCACCAAGCAGTCAGCGTTTCTGCGTCTCGAGCGCAATCTTTGTCAACCCTGTGGGTGAGGAAAAAAGAAAGGAAAAAGGCCCGGGGCCTGTAGCCACCTAGCGTCATCGGGACGGAGAACCTGTACACGGTCTATGCGGCCATAGAGCGCGCATGCGCGCGTTTGGCGCCACGCTTTTGTGTCCAAGGTTGCCTAAGTGATTTCCGAGGCGAGCGGCCAAGAATACCACCGGGCGTCTTATGTCTATTGGGCGCGCTAATTGATACACGCGCGCGCATGTGTGTGTAGTTTATAGGGATCCCGCAGGCGCAGACCACACGCATGTATGCGGTCACGATAAGGACGCGACATAAAAGCGCGCGACGCTAGAATTACACGACTCGACGGGACCACGTCACGCACTGCACTGTCTCAGCTACTACGAGCGGCACACTTGTACACGTTTGGAGGTTAAAGCTGAGATCAGTGCTGTGAAATGGGCGCGCGCGTGGAAACTGTAGCCGGTACACGAAGGAAGCATAAATGAAGCGAATCTGTGTCACTGCTTCACAAGTACATCTATGCGTGTCGATTCTGGCCAATGTTTCACGGGTTCCTATAAAACGGAAGCAGGACAATCTATGTTGCACTCCAGGGCAGACATTGCGGCGCATACTCATTGAAAACATTCGGCCACTCGTATACGCTGCGGATAGGCACAAGTATCTGGAGCGCCATGGAAATATATTGCCAGAACTTGGAGGTAATTAATTCTTCGTGCCTAACCGACCCATTTTGCCCACGGACACAGCGTGCTTGTCGAGGACAAGTATCGTTTCCTTCCGGACATCTTGAATAAGTGGAGACTAGACCGATTTCCCCAAAACTTCTGAAACACGAATAAGATTTAATCGATGGTATTGTCGCGAAGTTGCATAGCTAAGTTAGCAGGTAACCCTTCGTATGCAACATCAGTTACTGTTTTCAACTTCAGTGACTTGGCTCTTTGGCAATGTGTAAACTTATTTGCATCAGTGACGTAGTTTTCTGATTCGTCTGAACTTTTCCGTCTGTACTGACGATGGTGTCTATTTCGACAAATTGGTAATCATTTATTGCTATACCTAATAGCGCCCCGCTTACCAGGTGGGGATATCACTGTACAAACACAGTTTCTGCAGTTGATGCATTTCTGTCCTCATCTTCCAGGCACTGCACAAAAACATATAAATAAACTTTGAACTCCCAACATCAATTGTCTCCATGATGGTGCTCTGTTTTTAGGCCCAATTGATGGATACCACACTGTCTGTCATCACAAACAGCTGGCATAACGGATGTTTCTTGTTAACGTTCTAATGGGAGCCACCGTTACTGTTTGTTTAATACAATATTGCCCCATCCACTTACAACTGCTTCGGGTTCATTTGCATGGTTGTTTCAGAAAAGCTACTCCTCAAGAAACTGTGACATGCCGCCCCAGAAAATAGGGGCAACGTAGGTGAAATTTTCACAACTGGTCTGTTTTATTAATAATTATTCTTTCACAGTTTTGTTGATAAAAGTGCAGCAGAGACCCGAGTCAGAGAGAAGCTCTTCTGTGCAACCAGAATACGTGAACAGCTGAAAGATAAACACTGTATTCTGTTTACCCCTTCGTCGGTTTAATGCATTGAACCGCATATTACCGTGAACTTTCATTGCCAAAACCTGCCATACAATAAGCAAACTGGTTGTAATTGTGATTTTGGAATCAGTATAGACATCGCATCTATCCCTGAACGCCTTTGTCAGTAATGAGGAAAGGGTTGTTTTGGGCCCGGAAACTGCCACTCCTGAAGAACTATTCAGGAAAATCTCAAAGGGAGTGACAATGACCTAAACATTACCAGAAAGGAGATAGGGACTCACATAGCTGATGGAGATTTTGAACGAAAAAGCTTTTAATGAAAACTCTAATGACACAACCAGCACCATTCCATTGGACGTTGTTTCTATACAATCGGAAAAAAAGAAACTGAGTAATGCTGCAAATTTTGCAAGATTAGACCTGAGGGCAAGTTCCAACAGCTAGGCTAATCCTAATTTGCGGGAACGTCTTGCAAGAAAAATTGCGTGGTACAATGTGCGTAACCAACAACGCAAGCTTAGACTTCGTCGGTACACGGAACTCTACGAGTGTCTGGAGCCAACGGTGACTTCACAAGCCAGAGCTAGCGAAATCACATGACGCTGCAACCTTTAGTTTCTGTTAACTCTGCTTCCGCAAGAGGTGCCGAGAAGATTGCCTTCTTTTAGTTCAAGCAACCACCAGTGCTCCATAATTAAGCCTCCAGAAGAGCACTAAGTTGGGTAGTTGGTTGGCGATGCTTCCCTTATAATTTAACCAGTTTACTGCGTCAGTACCAACTCGCACACACAGAAAGTGGAAGAAAGATTTCCACAGGCTGGGAACTAAATCTTAATTGAGTGAAAGATTGCAAATGTAGAGTGAACATGAAGAGCCTCCACGAACTTATTGCCGAAAAAATCTCACCTTAACGCTTCAGTCACCAAGTCACAGTCTTATAATCGCGGGCTTCAATCTCCCTTCAGCCATTGGGCCACAGTCACGAAATTCAGTTCCGCTGGGGCCGGTACATAAAAAGAGGTAGAAAAAGAGGAAAAAGAGGTGCGGTTACATTTTGCTAGGAAAACGCTGCCGTTTGAAAGAACAGTTTCCTATATCTCTTATATAGATCATTGCTAAACTATATTTGGTGCCATAATTCGTACAACATGTCGATATCCATCGCTAAAATGACTCAAATCTTAACGTCGAATGTGAAGTGAAATTTCGGTTTTACTATTATGCTTCAAAACAAGGTGACATATGGGATGATTCACAGAGACAATGCTGCAAGCCAGTCTGGCTTGTGTAGCTGACGAACATACTTGATTTGGGGCGAATACATTTATGAGCGGGCCGCAGCCAAGAGCCTCGCGGGCAGTTTGTTTTAGACCCCATTTCAAGACACTGCCCTTCCAAGTCGGAAAGCAGCAATGACGAGTCGCTAACACACCCAAACGTTTTCCTAATTGCCAAGGTCCCCTACAGCTCTCGTGTATTGTGGTCTTTAAGACGATGCACAACCTTCGACACTTACAGAAGTGGGTACCCAGCATTTTTTTGTCACCTTATCACACTTGCGTGCTGTGCTTCTTCACGCTCGGATATACACCGTATGAATGAAAAGTATGCCAGTGTCGCTGCAGAAATTGAACCCTAGTATTCTGCGTAGATATCAAGTAGTCTACCTCAGCTCTGTGTGTTTAGAAAAAAGTAATAATTTAGAGTAAAGGTACCCGACTATGGGAGAGCAAAGCGCTGTCCCGCACCTTGACACTTCTCGTCAAAGAAATCCTTACGTTCGTGAAACATCACGTGTGGTTGCAGTGCTGGCTATAGAAATTAATAAACATTGCAAATGTACTCTTATTATACAGGTTAACGTCAGGTGCAGTTAGGTGTTATCCGCGATAGTTGATTCAAGTAGCACTGTCCAGTGCTATCATCCTGGAGAGCACCAGAACTTCGCATCATCTTACCACTTTTATTGTTGCTAATATCCATGTTGCTGTTGGCATCGTTAAGCAACTGTAAAGAAGCGGTTGTGTAAAACATATGCAGCTCTTTAACGCATGTCTGTGCGTGCATCTGTACACATATTTATCGCCACTTCGTAACGTCTCCCTGAATAAATCATCGCAACACAGTCACCTTCCATCCGCATGCTTCACATCACATCGAACCTGAAGGTACGTGGCGTCTGCCGATTTTTTCCTGGGTCAGATTTTGTCGTAAATACATGGTACCCACAAATAGAAACTTTTCCTTGAGATTATCTATGCATAATAAACTAAATATTTGTCAGAGGGAGACGCATGTCAGAGGCCAAAGTTTATAGCGACATTTTAGAAAAAATATAGACTACAGTATTATTAGCAATGCACGACCATAAACAATCATTCTATCATCTGGCAGAAAATTCTTATTCGGGGAAATTATTCAATCAATCAATCAATGTTTCTTTATTACCATCAGAAATGTACATTGTGAGTAAGTGCGCAGGAGGAGGCCCCAAGGTAATAATCCACAGGCGGGAATCCCATGTTAATACAATGGAAATCTAAAATATGAATAACGAAAGAGCAAGTCACAGAACATTTCGAACTTTTTTTTTACAAAACAAAGCAAGTTAATAAAAATTAGCAAAATGCAGCAGTTATATGTTTAATAGAGACTTTTTTCAATTTTCTCCTAAAAACATGAATGTGCATTAGGTCTTTTACATCATGTTATAAAGAATTCCATAATAAAATTGATGAAAAAAACAATGCTCATTTTTCCATAATTAGTGCGAACTTTAGGCACTAAGAGGTTATGGGCGACCGCGAATCTAATATTACTGGAATTATCCAACAAGGTAATAGAAAATATGTCGATAGTGAGAGCAGTGGAAAACTTTGAAAAAAAACACACACAAATTATAAATGTACATTTGGGAGGTGGGTAATACGTCAAGCTGGCAAAAAATCGCATGTGATGGCGCTTGACGTGAAGCAAAAGTTATGAGTCGAATCGCTTGTTTTTGCAATACCTGTAACGGCCAAATGTGCACCTAATATGAATTACCCCATGATGTAATGCAATAACTGAGATGACTGTGTATGAATGAATAATACAATGCCTTCAGAGTTTTGATGGTAAAACACATTCGTGACTTGACCAATGCCCTGATACCGTACAAAATCTTTTTACAAACAGAATTGATACGTTGCTGAAATTTCAGATGTGTGTCCATTATAACTCCTAAAAATGAGGTATGATCACTTAAAGAAATAACTACTGAGTTCACATAAAGGAAAGGAATGAATGCTAGTTTTTTGTTTGGTGAATCAAAAAGCATAACACAGGTTTTGGAAGGAATAATCAACAATCTATTATTGTTGCATGAGTCAACAAGACAATTACGGTCAGCTTGAAGTCTTGACACGAGAGTCGCTAAATCCAAGTGATGAGAAAAGAGAGTCGTGTCATCAGCGTAATGTAAACAAGAAGAATAATTAAGGCAACGTGGTAAATCATTTATGAATAATAAAAATAATAACGGACCCAATATTGAACCTTGCGGAACACCTCTTGTAATGGGGTTGGGATTGGATGTAAAATTTTCGACCAAGACCACCTGAAACCTGTTAAGAAGAAAGCTCTGTAATAGCGTTAATGCGGGACCATGCAGTTATGCCATAGTACTGGAGTTAGCGAAATAGGATGAAATAATCAATTCTGTCAAATGCTTTTGTAAAGTCGACGAAGACTAATTTTGCGATGTTACCATTATCAATCAATGTTTCTTTATTACCATCAGAAATGTACATTGTGAGTAAGTGCGCAGGAGGAGGCCCCAAGGTAATAATCCACAGGCGGGAATCCCATGTTAATACAATGGAAATCTAAAATATGAATAACGAAAGAGCAAGTCACAGAACATTTCGAACTTTTTTTTTACAAAACAAAGCAAGTTAATAAAAATTAGCAAAATGCAGCAGTTATATGTTTAATAGAGACTTTTTTCAATTTTCTCCTAAAAACATGAATGTGCATTAGGTCTTTTACATCATGTTATAAAGAATTCCATAATAAAATTGATGAAAAAAACAATGCTCATTTTTCCATAATTAGTGCGAACTTTAGGCACTAAGAGGTTATGGGCGACCGCGAATCTAATATTACTGGAATTATCCAACAAGGTAATAGGAAATATGTCGATAGTGAGAGCAGTGGAAAACTTTGAAAAAAAAAAAACACACACACATTATAAATGTACATTTGGGAGGTGGGTAATACGTCAAGCTGGCAAAAAATCGCATGTGATGGCGCTTGACGTGAAGCAAAAGTTATGAGTCGAATCGCTTGTTTTTGCAATACCTGTAACGGCCAAATGTGCACCTAATATGAATTACCCCATGATGTAATGCAATAACTGAGATGACTGTGTATGAATGAATAATACAATGCCTTCAGAGTTTTGATGGTAAAACACATTCGTGACTTGACCAATGCTCTGATACCGTACAAAATCTTTTTACAAACAGAATTGATACGTTGCTGAAATTTCAGATGTGTGTCCATTATAACTCCTAAAAATGAGGTATGATCACTTAAAGAAATAACTACTGAGTTCACATAAAGGAAAGGAATGAATGCTAGTTTTTTGTTTGGTGAATCAAAAAGCATAACACAGGTTTTGGAAGGAATAATCAACAATCTATTATTGTTGCATGAGTCAACAAGACAATTACGGTCAGCTTGAAGTCTTGACACGAGAGTCGCTAAATCCAAGTGATGAGAAAAGAGAGTCGTGTCATCAGCGTAATGTAAACAAGAAGAATAATTAAGGCAACGTGGTAAATCATTTATGAATAATAAAAATAATAACGGACCCAATATTGAACCTTGCGGAACACCTCTTGTAATGGGGTTGGGATTGGATGTAAAATTTTCGACCAAGACCACCTGAAACCTGTTAAGAAGAAAGCTCTGTAATAGCGTTAATGCGGGACCATGCAGTTATGCCATAGTACTGGAGTTAGCGAAATAGGATGAAATAATCAATTCTGTCAAATGCTTTTGTAAAGTCGACGAAGACTAATTTTGCGATGTTACCATTATCAATGAATGATATGATTATGTCATTGAAACACGAAATTGCAGTATCAGTGGAAAGACCAGCCCTAAAACAAGCTGACAAGGAGAAAGTATGTTAAATTTGCTTAAATATTTAGATATTCCCATTTCAATTAGTTTTCCCCAAACTTTATCCAGGGAGAGAAAGACAGATAGTGGCCTGTAATTGCACATGCTGAGGGGATCACCTTTTTTTATATACTGGTACTACCTTCGCAACATTTAATTTATCCGGGAAAACACCGTTCTTCAAACAGCGGTTAAAAAAGTGGCTGAATATTGGCGCTACAAGAGATCTTACAAGTTTATTGTGCTTTGAATGGATGTTGTCTAACCCAGCTCCGGTAGCTTTTAATCCAGAAATAACTGAGGAAATTTCAGAAGCACATGTAGGAAGAAGAAACATCGACTGAGGGCTGTGAGAAAACGGAGGTACATAGTCTGAGGAGAAGGGGACTGCAAGGCTAGTGGAAAAGTGTACATTAAAGACGTTGGCCACGTCACTGGCCGCAGTGAGGGTGACGTTGTCGACACGAATAGAGGTCGCTTTTCTGCACGCCTCAGTGGAATTAAAAAATTCTTTTAAAAGCTGCCATTTTTTTTCCCTGAGTTATGTCCACAATTCTGTAGTTCTTGCTTATAATAACTTGGTTTAACCTTTCTCAAAAGTGTACCTAATGGGCTGGAGTAAGTTTTATAGCGTGATTTCAAGCATGAAATAAAAGGCTGACGTTTCGTCTTGTTTATATAGGTTCTCTTTTTTGCGAAGAGATCGTATCAGTGATTTTGATAACCAAGGGCACCTGGGAGCGAAGTAGCGTCTGTTAGATGATTGCAATGTAGTTGAACGCTCAACTGCTGAATAAATAGCGTCGTAGAACCTGGTCAAGGCCTCTTTAGGATCGTTTGCGGCATATACACTGGACCAATCTTCATCGGCAATGCGCATGCAGTACTTGTCCGAATCAAAGCGATACTTTTGACGTATTATGTTGCTACAAGTGATGACCTGTTCAAAATATAGGAATACAGGAAAGTGATCTGGGATGTCACTCTCAATGACACCAGCATGACTGACGTCATCAATGTTTGTGAGGATGTGATTGATTCATGACTGTGAGCCATTATCAGAACAGCGTGTTGGTACAAATATTAGCGATTTAAACCCAGAACTATAAAAACAAGTCTTATACTTGAAAGCAGAATGGTTAGAGGAATCTAGTAAATCAAAGTTCATATCGCCCATAATTATTATATTCTTGCGCTCAGCAGTAAGTTTATCAAGCAAGCGATGAAGCGCATTACAAAAAGCATATGGGTCACTGGAAGGGGATTGATAGACAGTAGCAAGAATAGTTTTTGTAACTAAAACGTAACTTGAAAACAGAAACTTCAGCAAAACTTTGGGCTAATCTTGTAATTTGAAAAAAAAAAGACAAGCCTTGCCTATAGGAGCAAAGGACACCGCTGGAGATCGAAGTGCGGCTGTCACTCTGACGTAGTAAACGACATCACGTTACTCACCTATGCCCTCGTCAGTGCAGCGCGCTTGCTTTCCACCCCGAGTCAGTTTTTTTCTAATTTGAAGTTTTTATATGCAAATACATACGCTCGTCGCCGCAAAGCCAGACGCATTCGAGTGTGCCTAAGAGGGCCACTCACCAGGCTCCCTAATTCTAAAGAAAGAGCACAATATTTTTTCTTAATGATTCTCGTTCTTCTTGGCACACTACTGTGACGAAGACTGTAGTTTCCGTGACGTCTACGGTGTCCATGCTCTGACTCATTGATATGCGCGAAATGACACATGTGATTTGTCTCCTACACTGCTTTGCCAGGCAGGCACCCATTCATTCTTCTTTGTTTCGTATGAATATCGTGCACAAGCAACCAATCAAACGTCATTTTTTGTGTGCTTACAACTGCGCAAGCGGCGATAACAGCGTGCAGCCGAGAAGCGCTAAAGCCCGACAGGCTGTGGCGCTTAGTGCTGATATCGCTCCCAGGCATTCAAGAACTAAGGGGCGAGAAGCATGCATCGTGTGTATGAATGAGAGACGAAAATCACCCCCTCGTCTTTTTACGCAGGGTCGTGAGTGGTCCTTTAATGTGAATGAGCCCTTCAAAAACGTCGCAGCACCGACACAGTTGACTGATAAAACTGAAATATATGAAACGATTCGGAATTCAACCTCAGTTGTGCATCTTACTCAGCGGTCAGTTTTTTTGCGTTTGTGCATTAACATGTGTGAAATTGGAGATAATATGTTCGGTATGTATGATGGTGTACTACGCGGATATGCAGGCATAACAATTGGTTGCATTTATTTGCACCAGGCTTAAATGAACAATTTTTTAAACATAAAATTACAACAACTATTCTGTTGGGCCCTTGTATATATGTTTAACCGTACGCTTGTGGTGCTTTCTGTCGCAAGCGCATATCAGTGGCACTCTTTCTTGACGTAAAGGGTGCATATGATAATGTAGCTCACGATTCCATCCTCACTTCTCTCGCAGCAATGGGCATTGGTGGACGAAGGTTTCAATGGATAAAAGAGTATATAACTGGCAGGGGTTTCTTTGCGCAACCAGATGAGGGTAAAACTGCTGAACATTACACGTACTACGGAGTACCTCAGGGGGGTGTTTTAAGCCCCACATTGTTCAATGTTGTTCTCATTGGTCTGGTGAAGGTTCGGCCAAAGTCGTTGTGCCTATTCATATACACCGATGATATTTGTCTCTGGAGTGCTGCAGTTACTCGCCCTCAGGTGCGTGCACGAATATAGTGGGCAGCAACCCTAACAACAGCCTACCTTCAGAAACAAGGCCTAACTATATCAACTGTGCGTTTACACCCAAATCAACGACGCCATACCCTGTTTACATCAATGGGCAGAGTGTCAAATATGCACGGATGCATCGTTTCCTGGGCATAATAATCGACAGAAGTCTCTAGTGGAGCCCACATTGTGCGTACTTGAAGAAGAGACTGCTATCTATTGTGCATATAATGAAATTCATGTGCGGGAAAGCATGGGGAACTTCTGTGACCTCCATGCTACAGCTGTAGAGGGCCCTATTTCTGGGTCTATTGGTCTACAGCTTGCCGGTACTGACTAACACTTGCAAATCCAATACTTATTCATTGGAGAGTTTGCAGGGTCAGGCGCTGCGTATCTGCATATGACTGCCTCGATGCGCTTCTACTTATGCCACAATCGTGCTTGCCAAAGACCATCCGGTCAGGACATATAGAGCTGTGGATTGCCTCAGAGCGCACATTCGACATGCTAGCCATGTCCCCGACCACCACTTGGCCCTTCTACCCTCCGGAAGACCACGTGCTACGTTTTCAGACGTCATAGCCAAGCGCCTAAACAGCATACCATTAGGATATACGGCAGTTACGAGAAGGGCATGTCCTTTGTGGTGCCTCGACCAGCCGCAAGTACGTCTTGAAATTCCGGGTATCAAAAAGAAGAGCAATCACTCCAGAGTAGCATTGAAGCAAGCAACACTGCTAGTATTATAACAGTTGTACTTGGACCGAACGCAGATATACACTGATGGGTCCGTCTCATCCAGCAGCTCATCAGGTGCCGCTGTAATTCCGGCTGCAACAATGACATTCAAATTTAAGTTGTCGCATATGACTACATCTACGGCATCAGAGCTTGCTGCTATAAGGGCTGTTTTACAATATCTCGTTCAAGAGCGTCCAGGAAAATGAGTCATATTCTGTGATTCAAAGGCAGCGCTTCAGAGTTTGCAGTCTGCCATGCGTAGGAGGAATCATGAACAATTGGTACATGAAATAAGACATTGCCATCATGAAGCTCTGGCACGAGGGCATGATAACATATATCAATGGCTGCGTGGACATATCGGTATTACCGGAAATCATGCAGCCGATGATGCAGCCCACTCAGCCCATGAAGAAACCCATGTGGTCCCGATTCCTCTATCAATGAATGATGCAGCAAGACAACTTTACCTGCTGACTCGAGATCTTACACGCACGTTCTGGTCGTCTACCAGCTTCCAAAGGTGTCAATTATATGAACTGGATCTTTCGCTCAAGATAAGGCTACCATCACAACTTTCTCGCTCCGATGCGACACTCTTATTCCGCCTTTGGTTGGGTGTTGCATTCACAAAGGTGTACTTCTTTCGCACTGGTATGGCAGACACCTCTACATGTGATTACTGCGGAGCTGAAGAGACCATTGAACACGTCCTGTGCAGCTCCGCTTTCTATGACACACAGCGATGCCCTCCGGATGGTTTTGAATCAACTTGACTCCAGAATATTTTGTGTGCAGAAGATTCTAGGACCTTGAGCATTTGCCTCAGTTGTGCAGAAAGCGACTAAAGCACTGCTCTTTTACCTAAAGTCAACAAACCTGAGCGACCACCTGTAGACTGTGTGTGCTCCTCTGAGTGTGCTCGTGATTGTGTGTACCTTCTTATCTCTCTACAACCTCTTTTCTCCCCTTCATGCCTTCCCCAGTGCAGGGTAGCAAACCGGAAGGGCGTCTGGTTTACCTCCCTGCGTTTCCTTGCATCTTTATCTCTCTCTCTTGTGGTGGTTTCTACTTCTTGGCCTGGTGTGAGTTTTCGTACATACGCTCACACCAAGAAGCAGCGGGATGCATGTTCCATTAAGCCGAGAAGGCTCAAACAATCCAGGAATGATTATTGGGTGTGCGGCAAGCACGTTCGCGAAAATATGTCGCTCGTTCTCTGTCTTGTGTATCTGGTGTTGCACTGTAAACAAGTTCAGGATGGGTCTCAACCAACTGGCCCTACTTATCGTCTTACTGAAATATTTTGTGAAGTGCGTTGGTGTAGAAATCATGTGAGTGTGACGTGGGACTTTCGGGGAATGTACTCATAGGAATCAGCAACGTTTATTCACACCAGGCCGAAAGGCCTTTTCCAGCCATCTGCAGCTCAGGATCACTGAAAACAAGATACGATAATAATACTAATACTAATACTAATAATAATAATAATAATAATAATAATAATAATAATATTACAGAAAGTGATTGTTGCAACGTTCGCACGTCCAATCACGTCAGTGAATACACCCTGCAGAGAGAAGCGCGTGTAGTTAAATCAAGGAATAAAGAAACAAATTATATGTGGGTGGAGTTTCACCTATTGAAATATATGTCTTATAAATAATCGTTCACAAATAATCCTGGTGAAAGCAACAGACAACAAAAACCATGGTTGTTGTGAAGAGTAATGTTGTTGCAAGCAAAACACTCTAGACACCTTTATGAAAGCTCAAGCGAACTCATTAACTAATGACAAAGCATCCTTTCCCTTCGGTCACTAGAGACCGCTCTCAAAACTATACGGTGAGGTGGTGCTGTGAATTCTGCATGGCAGTTCGTACTGATCAAAATGTTACGTCTCGGCACTTTCCGCGCAAAAGCAAAACACAGGTGTGCGCCATCGTGCTTGCCTCATTAAACGTGAACGTTCACGCAATGTGAAAATCTTTCGATTTGCAGCTATAATACAAACGCAGCCGACAATAGTGAAGCGAGAACATCCACGGAAGAACAGCCTGAATTATGGGAGTTGTAGAACACTTCACACCGCTGGTACCCAGTGATGTTCTTTTATACGTCACAGAAAAATTCCGGCAAATGACGCTACGGTATTTCTTCGACTCCAATATCTCCTATTTGATGTTACGTTTCTCAAAATATACGAGTTTCAGTTTTCGTTTATTACGATTCAACTTACAAGAAATGGGACAAAAAAACGCAGATGACGGTTCCTAAGTCATTGACTGCAAATGGGACCATAGGTTAAAAACAGACGCTGGCTGTGCAGTAGAGAGTATTTGATCCACATTTATGAGGAACACAGGATAATAACTGCATGCAGTGGCTCTTAGAAAAACATGCTTGAGCCCACTCACGCTTGCTCAGGGCATGAGCATGGGCAACAAAAGAGAATATATATATATATATATATAGCAACCTGGGCAAAGCATTAAAAGACAGTATAAAGAAAGCAAAAGATCACTACTATAACGTCACTTTAGAAAACTTCTTGCTGTCCTACCCAGCAAAATTCTGGCAGCATTTTGCCCCAAAAAAGAAGCGTTTTTATAATATGTGTGGGTATGGTAACTAACAAAGAAACTATCGCAGAATCAATTAACACGTTTTTTTGTTCCATGTTTACTGATGACGATGGGAGAAGGCCATATTCAAAAGCGTTTCGTGATATCCCACCAATAGGTGACCTTGCAATATCTGAGGAAGGAATCTTGTCTCTGCTTCTTAACATAGCTCCCGAAAAAAACGCCTGGTATTGATAGCATACCTAACGCGTTCCTTGTGAGGTATGCACTCTAAAAAAAGAGCGAGTAAAAAGGGTGCCTTTTTGTCCCAAAATAATAATCGTCATCTATATTGCGTTCCATGCTTGCGCTATCGCCCCGCCCCCGGCACCATTAGTCACGATCGACATGCCCATTATCAGGTTTACATTGCATTCTCGATAGGAAAGTGGCCAGCGCCGAGTTTTCAAGAAAGGAAGCGCACGCAAGTCTGATGACGATTATTGTTGTGGGACAAAGAGACACTCTTTTTACTGGATATTTTTTTAGGGTGTGCTGAAAGGTGCTGGAAGTTTTTGTGCATCATTTTTCAGAAGTCACTGTCACAGCACGCGCTTCTCCATGACTGGAAGTTCAGAAAAAATATCCCTATACCCAAATCGCCTAACACTTCTCTCGTCTCTGCCTATAGAGGTGTTAGAACATATCAAGCACCTTTCAGTTTTTCTCGAAGAAAATAATTTAATCAATGACTGACAACACGACTTCAAAATGGATTCTCAACCATCACACAACTGTTGGAAACCGTTCATGACATTGCAGATATTCTAGATAGGCAAGACCAGATTGACATGATATTCCTAGACTTTGAAAAAGCATTTGATGGCGTGTCGCATCCAAAACATCTCGCAAAACTTAAACCTATACTAAAAAACCTTACAATAAATTCATGAATTCAGGCCTATATTTCTTATCAAAATCAAATAGTTCCTATAGATAACGTCCAGTCTGATTCACGACCGGTGAAATCGGGAATCCCTCAGGGCTCAGTGCTCGGGCTGCTTTATTTATTTTTATTGACGACATTGACAATGACTTCCCGGTTTCTATTAAGTTATTTGCACATGATTGCATTCTTTATCAGGAAATACGTAATGCAGACAATCAGGTTCTTTTAAACACAGCGTTAACGAAAATATCTTCTTGGTGTGCAGTGTGGCAAATGAAGATTAATGAAAAAGAAACAGTTGCTATGACCATTACGCGCAAGCGGCTTCCTTTGAAACACTCATATTCCATCAATGGTCAAAAGCTATCGTTTGTTAAAACCTATAAATATTTGGGGGTTGCATTAAGTGCACATTTCAGGTGGAATGAGCATGCTGCCTACATTGAAAAGAAAGCTTAACAGAAACTAGCATTTCTAAGACGTTCTTTGCGCAAATCTACCCCGAAATTGAAATTGACTGCGTATAAAACTTTTATCCATCAGATCCTCGAGTACACATCTGTGGTTTGTGACCCTCATAACCAAGTAAATATTAAAACACTTCAAATGTTTCAAAGAAAATCAATCCGATTTGTATATAATTGCTACAGTGCTGTTACTTCACCCATTGAACTGTTAAAAAAAGCTGACCTGGATACATTGCAGGCAAGAAGGCAACACGATCTATTGAAGTACATGTTTCTACTTTACCACGACAAGCTATACATAGACAAGCACGCGTGCATAGGAACGGCTCACCGCCAGTCAACTCGTTCTGAGCATCCAAAAAATTGAAGGAGTATTCCTGTAAAACAAAAGCTTTTAAAAACTCATTTTTCCCGCGCACTGTCACTAATTGGAATGCTCTTTCGAAACCGTTCAGTCGTTCATGGGAAAACTTAAACACCAGCAACCCACTTGACTTTGACCTTTCTTTGCACTTCGCCCTCTGTTATTCCACCGCACATCCTGAACAGGCTTCCATTTATGTTCCACTTTCTGTCACTTTTTTCATATCGATGCGTTGTACTTTGATATGTTGCCGATTTTCGAACTGGTATATGATGTCTGTTTTTTAGTTGTGTATGAACATATATTTGTTGTCATAGTTTTTTTACGTTTTCTTTTCTTTTTTCTGTACGTGTGCGCGTAAACCATTACAATTGTGTAAGTACTGGCGTTTTACATTGATGCACTAGTTCTTGATGGTGTAGCTCTGCGTGACATGTTTCCTTTCCTGTTGTATTTGCATATTTGTTTCGTTGTATGTATTACCCACCCCTGCCTAAGGCCTCATGTGTGAGCTGGCAGTACTTCTGAAATATATATATACATATATATATGTATGTATATATATATATATATATATATATATATATATATATATATATATATATATATATATATATATATATATATATATATATATATATATATATATATATATATATATAGCTGGCATATGTATATTAAAAATCCTTTCGCCGGCTGGGCAGCCAGCGAGAGGACCACGTGCCGTGTCTCCGAGACACCTGGCACAGACGGTCATTATTGTATACGACGAAGCAACGTGACTGCGAATGCACTATTTTTTCTGAACAATCGAACTGACTGCCTCAGTATAAGAAGCTCCGCAAAAGCGTTTTTTGTTAATATTCCAAGGCTCTTACGGAGATCGAGCACTCGGTGCGGCGCGTGACCTAGATGAAACTAAATGTTGCGCTATACTACGTTCTGAATCAAGCCATCCCTTAAAACATCGGCGTCGGTGGTTCAGTGGTAGAATACTCGCCTGCCACGCGGGTGGCCCGGGTTCGATTCCCGGCCGACGCATGTTTTCTTTTAAATTTCTCTTTTGAGACATTCCGATTCTGAACAATATCTTGGCTGAGTAGTGCATACATAGGTGCATAAAACAGAAAAAAATAAGAAGTAAAAACTAATCAATGAGTTTGTTTCCACATGTGTTTTGAAGAATCAAGCAAAACCAAAATGCTACCGACGTTATAATTTCAAATATAATTTTCGTTTATAATTTCGTTATAATTTCGTTATAATTGCGAATTCTCGAATCACACATAGAATCAATTTGCATGGGTAAAAAAAAGAAACACACGTGGAACTTAACAAGGCACACTTGAGAAGGCTTCGTGCTACAGCTGTGATTGATTCGAATTGCGATAGTGAACTTTGTCTCATTTTGATCGTACAATCTGTCCTAAGTATTATCTTTTTGCTTAAAAAATACTACTTTAAACATTTGACAAGTGCCGTCAATGTAGATTGAGTAAGCGACCTTCTCATTTGGCAGCGCAACTAGACAAATACGCAAAAAAGGTGTGACTAGCCGATCTTGTGCTGACTTTATATTAGTTCAATAAATAATTTTAGATGACATACACCATTTCGATGAGTTATAGCAGGTAAGCCACTTTGCGAGATCGAGTAAATGTTAAACTTGGCCGTACGTATTGTTGACAGAATCTGACAGAGAATCCGACGCCGGTTCAGTGACCTAAATTAAGCCTGTGGACGGGCAGTGACCGAGGCAATCCTTGGCGGCCTGGACAACGGCGTCGGTGGTTCAGTGGTAGAATACTCGCCTGCCACGCGGGTGGCCCGGGTTCGATTCCCGGCCGACGCACTTTTTTCTATTTTTTTATTTTTTTCAGTACTTCCGGCGTAAAACGAAACGTGCATGAAGAAAACCTGAATCATAACTCAAGGTAGCTGGTGACTATTTCACTCAAAGGGACAAACATACGAAGATTTGGGCTGTGCTTTTGCGAGAGTTATGATGCGTCACTATTTACTTGGCATGATCGGCAAGATCGCGATTTGAGTACGGGCTGTTGTCGCTGCATTGTATAACACACGCGGAATGCGATGGCACTGCATTAAACTAAAATATATGTTTCCTTTAAAAACACTCACCTCGTACAATTTATCATGGTGTCACATACTGAAGTGTTTTTGTAGCCTGGCCGTTGCTATAGAGCGCGTGAAACCTCCTTGATTCTTTTATGTTCCCCAATGTCTCGTCAATTAAGGACTTTTGAAATCACATAGGAGGAGGTCGGAAAACTTACAAATCAGTTTGTTAGGGACATTGACAATGATAGCATTGTAAGCGATTTATTTATTATTTAAAAAAACAAACCAAATATTTGTAAAGGCGGTGACGTTTACTGGCATTTTTATAACACAGAAAAACGTAGAGCGCCGTCATATATGTATGTTGCTGATGAACAAAGTTGTGCTAAACGCAGAGTGTACTTCAACCTCACAACTCATTGGATGTCTTTTCTGTTTAACTTTTTGGGCGTAATTTTCTCACTTCGCTGTCACAGCAGTTGAATACATGCATGTATCAAAGTTGTCCGAAAGATATTCGGTGCAGATAACGTCAGAAAAGATCAAAGAAGTGGTGAAATGAGTGATTCTTTACTAGGCTTCTGCACAGAGTGTGAATAATTTTACGCATGATTTTATCCTTCACGTGTGAGTTGCATGACGACCAATATGTTTTTGGTAGTCTGATGAGTAAACATGTCTATTACTAACCCCCCCACCTTAGACCAAGTGATCATGTCATAATGACGCTATCATAATGTAACAACAGTGAATCCATCGAACGCCTCAAAAAAAGAATACGTGGGCTTCTGTACCACATCATTCACGTGCTGCGTTTCGCTCAATGTCACCATGCGGCGACACACTTAGGCAAGCCCGTTGTCTTTGAGGACTAGAGGCTGAAGGTGTTGCGGTTTCTGTCGACATGTTGTGAGAAGCCAGGGTGCTGATAGCTATGTTTGAAACGCAAATGCTCCGTTGGTTTGTGTAATCATTTGTGTTTAGGTTCTAATCGTTTGTTTTTTGCTTGGTATAAAGGTTACGTGTACAGCGAAACTTCTCGCTAAATATTACCAACGTCAGTTTTCTGTGTGCGGTATAGAAATATATGTAGGGGGGGGGGGTATAATATTTTTGTAAAGTTGTAGCAGACTATAGTGTTCTGAACAATGCACCACAACAAAAATTATTCTAACCAGACACATTTTGAAACTATAACACGTCTCACACAATGAATAAAAAATACTCTGTAGAACGCGGCTTCGATACCACACAGGGCTCGAAGCATTACTGGCCCATGGCTTACTCAACACGCAGGGTTGATGATATAGCTGAAGTAGTGGTTCAGAACAGCAGTTGCCAAAATATGTAAGTATGTAAAAGATTTCTTAGGACATGGGGCATCGGCTGTACGCTTTCCTGTTGCGGTCGACGGACGCTGCAAAACGGCTCCACTTGTGGTTTTTGTCGGCACGTGCTGCATTGCAGTATTACCTTGGCAAACATCACCTGAGGTACCTGGCCTACGTGAAAGTGCGCTACAGTGATCCGGTGTCTAAGGTTCATGGATGATAGAGAGACCTCACGGGTGTCACCTATAGCTTGTGCTATCTCTCAGAAAAAAACTATAAAAGGAACTGCTGAGCATCACCTCCAGGATGGTGGGCGCGCGGCGCGCTCCTCTCCGGCTGGGCCAGTAGCTTCGCTCCCCAGCAAAACCAATGAGTTTCGCCCCGCACGCCCGGGTACCACGAGGGAAGAATTCGCTGTGGATTCCGGTAGTGGCTGACACTGCAGCAGAAAGCAGAGGGCACGAGATCACAGCGTGGGCTTTTTTTTTTTTTGCGTACGAACAAAAATTACCATCAGAAACTACTGATTGCACTGAAGGCAGGCATTTATTTTATATTTCTGCATTTATTTTGGTGCATTTTACAAATAAAGCCCTGGCCACTGCTAAATTTTTCTGTTATGTATTAGTGTAAGCAGATATCAGTTATATTGTGACAGAATTACTTTTGTGTCATTACAGTTAGTTTTGTCTCGGTTCTAAATACCTCAATTGTATATAGTATTCATTCTTTATGGAGACGTGTATGAGCAAACACTGGGCTAATTATCGACGTTGAAGCATATTGCGCTCCTATCGTGACGTTCATTTTACCATTTCATCCTGTATGGATCATGTCACTGAATTAAGGTCATAGTAATTTTGCAAGAAAATTGTAGAAGGCTTTGATTAGACAATATACACTTACTGCCCACGTTATTAACAGTGAAAGGGCTGATTTGGCGTTGTCTACTTGTCCTTCACCTCTATTTTGATTATGCTTTGGTAGCACAATGGCGCTGTGAGTATCGTAATCATTTATTGTACTCTCAAAGGAGCACGCGTGAAAAACAGCGTCTTTCTGAAGAAAACTGAGCATTCGTCAAGGTAGAGTACTCATTAAAGAAAAATTCGGATTTTCATTGCTATGTAACGCACAAGTTTTCTTACAAGATAACCAAACTATGAACGTGTGTTGCATTCTCCTTGAGTAAGCAAAATATTTTGGCGTTCATTCTTGCATTGCCCAACTTATTCACTGCACGTCGTAAACCTCACAGTGCGAATTGGTGATCATAAGTGACAAAAACGTCCCTGTAACCAGCCCGTGGTCGTCGCAGAACCGACGACGTACTTCAGTCAAGGCGTGGTCCTCCCTGTCGCTTGCTACTGTGGCAAAATGTATGTAAACTGGTAGCGTTAATTTTATAAAAACCCATTTGCTCATTATTTGGCGGCTCGTTGCCATCGTAGCCATCCGCGTATGAGAGGACAACTAATAGCAAACAAAAAGTAAAAATGAAACATGACGTCGAAACCAAACGTGGTAGCGACGTCCTGCATTTGGCCTGCATGGCGCGCAATTGATTTTATTTAGATTGCTGACCTCTAACGCGCCCTTGCTCGCTGACTGCGTGCGCGAGAGAAAAGAAAGACGAACAAAAATTTTTAAGGAAGCAGGTATACGCTATTTGCGAAATAGCGTATACTAGCAACTTGCACTGTCAACTTTACAGATGAATAAAGTGGGAAATCACGAGCATGATAGTACAATAATTGAAAAGTCACGTTGCCCAATCACAGAAACCACTGAAGTGAGACAGCAGCCTTGAGAATATTGGTTTGACAGCCGTAAAGTACAGCGTCCTGTTGTTTCACGTGTCGCATTCACCGTCACCAAAGTCTGAGTGCCAGCGAAGGCAGTCAGTTGTGATGGAAGCGGCAATTTACACATTCATTTTCAGAGCTAGTCAAGCTCTAAAATGTCAGGCTAATCAACCGCACATAGGCAAATAAACTACAAAACTTTGTAAATGAATTTCAAAAATTTCTTCGCAAAGCTCACTTCACTTGCCAGAATTATTGGCAACACTGTCTGTGTGACGTCATGTTTGGCATGTCAACGGAAGTGACGCAGCTGATGCCAACTTTACTTTGACCGCGACAGTGTTTATTGTGGTGGCCACAAGGCGACGGCGGAGGTGTTTGGCACGGGTATTGCAGAGGAAAGCTTTCTTACTTCCTGGGTGGTGTTTGGCCGGTGCTTCGAAACCTCCCCGCCAAAGTGAGCGATGCCTCGCTGACCCGGCCATGCGCCGAACTGAACACAAGCCCAGATAGCAGATTTTATGGACACAGCCCCCCCCCCTCTTCCCCCATTTAGGACCTTCTACCAAAAAAATTAGGTAATCAGCCATTTAAGCCACTGTAAGATGACCTGTAAAGCAAATGTATAGGGAACTTTGGCATACGTAAAATTACGACTATTTGAAAAAAAATATTGTATCAAGTTTTGGTTTGGGTTCTTTCTCGTCTCCTCACCTAGTCACGCTTTAGTTGTCAGTGGTCGAGAGCTGATGCCAGTGGCAATGTTTTCGACTCCTTGATCAGAGTTTCGTGACCTTTGAAATTTGACCATGACTGCGGCGCGACGGCAGGTAGTTGGAAACAGCAATTGATGAAACTTCCCGGGTGAGTGCGAAGCGTTGTTTGCTATTCGAGCGCGGCTTTCGCGCCAGCTGTGATTACATCAGCACACTTGCGAGAATTCATGAAACGGTGTTAAAATGAAAAGCAGTCCTAGTCGCTTTTCGCTGTAGAAAGAACAGAACACTTGAACTTTTTTTCCACGAAGACTCATCATACATATGACGAACGACGTCCTTTCAATGACCTTGCAATAACTGTCACAAGCCCTATCAGAGGCTTATTACATACCATAATCGAGTTTATAATTAGCAACAATGTGATCGCCACAAGTGCATTTATGGGAAGAAAGTGCAGCACAGCAGCTGTTGTGCCACGCGGCAGTCTCGCAGGCTCGGAGGAATGATTCCAACTAATCATGAGTGAGATTTGCCCCTTATACCAGCCACGGTGGCCTATAGTGCGTTATGGCGCTCGACTGCCCACCCGAGGTTCACGGGACCGAACCGAGGCTACCACGGCCGTGCTTTTGATTGAGGCGAAAATTCCCGAAGCCCGTTTATTTAGATTCAGGTGCATGGTAAAGACCCCTAGGTGGTGAATTTCAGGGGTATCACAATCATAGCATGGTTTTGACACGTTAAACCCGACAAGTTATCATTTTAGCTTTGCCTCGTGTTATTATTAAAGTATACACAATACGGATTATTGTTTAGCAAAATTGCGTGGTGTGTGGAGTACCACAGCAGCTTTTCACATGAGTGGTGTTTCAGTGTGCTATTTCTTGAAAGTACTGAATGAAGCGTGAAGACACGCAGGAATTTGTCCTAACTTTACTGCTCTATGCGAATGAGCCACTGAATATACGTAGGACAATAATCAAAAGAAGGTATATGCAAAATAAATCAAGATTTCAATTTGTGGACAGCTTTGTGTATGCTTTGCTTATGTATATTTCTTTAATATACAGTATCGCAGGCTTATTTCAGTAATTATGATCTGGTGAAGACTACTGCCACACTGCACAATATAAGAATTATGTATAGTGATTAGTGTAACGAAGTGGCTCTTCTTTCGACATTAAAACGTGATTACCGGTCACATGCTCTTCGATATAAAAGTGCGCGACCCTTCCAATCTACCAATGGGCTTGACCAGCAGGTCTCTCAACTGCAACAAATAACAAAACGAATGCGTTTTATTAATCTCATATTAAATGTTGTGGACAATGAATGAATGTTACAACGGTAAAGTAAACAGCGCATAGCAACTATTTAATCCGTAGTTTAACTCTGAAACATGAAGCAGTAGCTACACTTCTTCGACTCTTGCTTCAGAGCTCGACGTTTTCAGTTGTTGCTGTTTGCACTGATGTACATGTTAGGAATCATTGCGTTGACTGTAATATTGCTCGAGTAGCCTTATTCCTAAAAGTGCTGTTTTTCGGGCAAGCTGAAAATTCCTACTTGGAAGAGTAGCTCTTCATAGAAATGCCAAGGCTCGACCAGGAACAGCCTTGCTGCTAAAAAACGACTCTCAATAGATAGCTTCTTGTACATCTATTTTGAAACACAGCGCCTATCGTAATACAGCGCTAATTGAGAAGTTAATGGAGCGCTATTGCATAGTTCTTTGTGTAGTTTCAAGGCCCGTGCTATGTTTTTTTGTATTGTCGTTTTTGTGTAGTCGTTGGCGTAGTTATTAATCCTACGCTAAATCCTACAATAAGGTTGTTATTGTATAGATTTTGGTGTAATTACAACTCTACACCTAATACGTAGAGTCGTTCGCTACGCGGAGCCTGGTGGATTGCGTCGTACGGGCAACACAGCTATCCCCTCGACATTCGCGCCCTTGCCGAAGTGGTGGCGCCCTCTCGGGATGCTTAAGAATCGTTTCTTGCTACTTCACGTAAACTGTAGTGATTGAATCTTGTTTGCTGCTGTGGTGTATTTTATTTCAAACTTTGCTCGTTTGTTTTGTGCAGGTTATGAGAATTTTTGTTAGCCTTGTTTTCAAACCACTATTTAGAAATGTGTGATCATGCCACTTGAGACAACTGACGGGAGCGCTTACTTTGTTTATAGAAGACAAGAAACACCACAAAGAGCAGGGCAACGAAGCCAAGATGGACTTATTGGTGAAGCATAAATAGTTTTATTTATTTAGTTAGTTATTTATTTATTCATTCATTCATTCATTTATTCATTTATTTATTTGTAAGACATTACCATTACCTTGTAGTTAAGCCCGTTGTAGTGGTTCACAGTAGTGAATAACGTCATTGAACTTCTCGATAAAAACAGTAGCAGAACCTGTAGGAAAACAAGAAAAAGTATACAACGTAAGAGCAACTCACTTAAAAATAAACATAAAGGAAAAGACATAAAATGTAAAGCAAGAAACTTTGATTAATAAACTGCAAGGTATTGATAGAAGTTCTTGTATACTTTCTAGACTAGTGGGAAAATGCACATACTTAGATATACTGTCCCTCAGGTGGCCTAACCTACTTTAAACAAAAAGCGTTATAATGCAATTTTAATGCGATAGTTTCAAAGAGATCTTTTCGCAGAAATCACGACGCTGGCGTTGTTGAATCTCATTGGAATATCATCATATCCACATGACCGAGAAATTAAGCGTCTTTGCGCGATAGAAAAATGGAGAAAGGTGCTAATATAATGACTAATACAACATTATGGCTCTGCGTCTGGACTCATCCCGAAGCACTTGCGTGGCAAGCGGGTGTTCTACCACATAGCCACACCTCTGTTTTTTTTATTACTTTAGCTGATGATACAATAATAGTAGAGTGCAAAGAGAGTACTTGCAGAAGTAACAAACAGAATTGTTACATAGTGAATAAATTTCCATTATATCGACATTTCGAGCCGCTTTGAGACTGAGTATTTATTTTAGTCTTCCATAACGTTCGTGGCCATTAGGCGGAAATATTCACGTATGGGCAGTGTACTGATGTCAACATGTCAGACTGCCATGCACTTTTTCCAGATACTGTGAAAGCCGAGCAGCATAGACGTAGCATAAGGTGCTCCATCATTTTCTTCAATAACTGGTAAATATCACAGCTCTGCCGCAAATGCGAAGCAATGAACGTCACAGTAACAAATTCGAAGTTCGCGCACAGAATAGCAAGCAGATTGAAACATTACCCGCGTTTCTCTCGCACAAATGACGCACAAAACGTTCACACGGGCACTGATGAACGCGAATAAACGTCCTAGTTGTTACTTCGCTGGCTCTGAAAAGCGCGCCTTTTTCACAAACGGACACTGTGAAGCAATTGAGGTGACCTTTGTGCGCCCAGTGACTACAACAGAATCATACCGGTAAAAGTCCAAAGCCAGCCAAGACTTACGATCCTCCACACCGCGAGATATGGGCGCGAGTGAGCATAAGCCCACCTCCTCTCTGCGGGGCAAAGTACGCGTGAGAGAGGAGAGCACGCGCCGCCGCGTTGTGACGATGTGGCGACGAACGCTCATTCCACTATCTTGCTGGTAATGCTAAAGCACAATTGTTCCCGCCCCCCCCTTCCCGAGATGCCCATTACCAGCAGTAAGTGGTAGATATGAATAGCTAGCCTTTTGAATGGTGAAGAACGAGCTCATCAGTGGATCAGTGACGCCTCACATTCACGTCTCAGGGGTCCCGCGTTCAATTTCGTGGGCCGGAGACTTTTTCTGCATTGTTTTTCTTTCTTGCGTTTTCATATATATATATTTATGTATATATATACATATATATATATATATATATATACATATATATATATATATATATATACATATATATATATATATATATATATATATATATATATATATATATATATATATATATATGTATATATATATATATATATATATATATATATATATATATATATATATATATATATATATATATATATATATATATATATATATACGTGACTGACAGCGACGTTGACACCAGCGGCAAAACCCAGCCAGATTGTCCGTAGAATTTCTATCGCAAAAAAAACAAAAAAACACCTGATCATGTAGGCATCTACTGGTAAATAGTTTTTGATAGTTCTCTGCAGAGTGTCCCAAAAGAACACACCTTGCCAACAATACAGAAAAATGTTCAATTGTTTCAGGTTTAAGACAGAGAATAGTGCGTTGCCCATGGTACAAACAGACGCTTTTCGTGCATCAACGTTATAACTTCTAAACTTCCTGTATAGAGCTTAAAGAAACATGATTTTTACCTAGATGGGACAGCCATCTTTTTATTCGGTCCCGTACATTTTTGGCCGCGTCCAAGAGAATACAAACTTTTGTAAATTGGAACCAGTAAAACAATGTCAAAAAGGTCTCTATACTACTTTTTTCGTTTTACATCCGCTAAATGCTTGCTAGGAAAACGTGCCAATAAAGTTTGCATGCACCTACGACTTCTCTTAGATAACAATAAAGCGCCCCATACACGTACCCCGAGGTGACAATGAGTGCGCGTAGAACAATTTCAACCCTCAGGTGAAAAACTGCATGTAGAAACAGATTCCTTGTGTCCCGCATAAACATAAAACGACTTACGACCTGCCTTAAAAACAAGTGTGACAGACTGAGACCACCAAACCGAACACGGCGAAAAATATTAGTGAAACCTTGTGAATTTACAGCAAATAACTCCCTCTGCTTTGAATTTCAATGAAAGTAACCTTCATGCTTCACAAACGAACACGTGTTTACATGCTTCACAATACAACATGAAAAAAATTCGGCAAATCCCACGTACCTGGATATCGACGTTATGAGAAGCATGCGGAGGGAAGGTGACCGTGTTTCAATTTTATATTCAGTGACATTCGTTTATTCGTTTATTAGTACCTAAAGGGTCACGAGGGACATTACATGAGGGTTGGGCAAAAAACTATGTCATAAAATGACGCTAAATATATGTACATATGTTGCACACACAGACACATGTTGAAGAGTTGCAGATGTATATATAACCATCTTTGCACTTGCGTGAAGATGCCAGCTGGGACATGCGCATTAGCCACACGAGAAGCTGATATGAAGCGTTTATCTTCGCAAGGATGCTGGGCCTGGACATACATAAATAAACATAACTTTACATAAGTTACGTAAATTAACTTCAGAGCGCGGCAACTAACAACAATTTACGTTAACCCGACGTGACGGCCGTATCAAAGGAGTACATACGTAACGTTTGTAAAATTGGGTAGGCAGCACTGCAACCACTATTCACGTTTCATGAAGATTAGCGTCTATTTGAAAAGTAGTTCCGAGGCCTGGTGTAGCTCTTTCGTAAAATGCTTCCTTGCCACGCAGAATGCTTGGGTTTGATTCCAACTGGGACCCTTACGTTTTTTCTTTGCATTCGTTGGGTCGACGCTACCGATGTCGGTTATTTCTTAACCCGAGCGCATTAAAATTGGTCATGCGTGTTCTCATCGTTCTTGGGTAGATACTAAGTGTCTATCACCAGTGGCACATACCCGCATACCAGCGGCCCATATCCTTCCGTGGGTATGTGCCACTGTCTGTCGGGAAGTGTTTGACGACGTACGCGACGGAATTCATGTCTTGACCAGCGTGTCACATTCTTCAAAACATCTTACCCTTTCATGCTATATTTTGCTTCACGGCAAGTTGAGGAGGTGACCACGAGAGCACCCAAACGTAAGCGGCTAGATAGATAGATAGATAGATAGATAGATAGATAGATAGATAGATAGATAGATAGATAGATAGATAGATAGATAGATAGACAGATAGATAGACAGATAGATAGATAAATAGATAGATGGATAGATAGATAGATAGATAGATAGATAGATAGATAGATAGATAGATAGATAGATAGATAGATAGATAGATAGATAGATAGATAGATAGATAGATAGATAGATAGATAGATAGATAGATAGATAGATAGATAGATAGATAGATAGATAGATAGATAGATAGATAGATAGATAGATAGATACGCTCAATGTCGCCGAAGTTCGCTAAGAAATGCGAAGGAAATGCTTCGCATTTCTTACGGCCGTAGTAATGAGTAGTACAAGCGTACATTGTCATCAGGCTCCAGAACATGGGATTATCATAATGACTTCATGTTTAAAGCCAGTCGCCCACAACGAAAGGCACACACGCTACTGCACCTTCAAGGCCACATAGTGGGTGCATAGCAAGTTCAAAATTATGTCATTCACGAAGTGTTTTAAGTACACACCCTGAACAGAATGTCGCTATTGCGTTCAAATCTTAAAGGATCCCACAATTTTATTCCCTCCTTCTAAAAGATATGGGCCGTGCAAACGGACTAAAATGAAAGTCACGACACCACCTCCATGTTGCCATGTTTCCACTTCCTGTTCCTTTTGGAATGAATAGGTACCAACTAGTTCAACTATGTTTAATTTTTGTTTTATTCCTCTCCCAGGTGGGCCTCTGATTGGCCTCCACCACCTTATCCGAGACCGAGACCCTGTCGTTACGTTTAAAAATAAACGTTACTGCATTTCCTTGGGTCTCTTATATTTAAATATATTACCTGAGTAAAGTAATCCCAAAGAATGTTAGCGGACTCCAGAATAAATGAGACGATTGTATTGAATGCTATAACCTTGGCGTGCTGTGCTTGTTTTATTTGTTTTTAGTTTATGTACAAGTTGTGTGGGCAGTGAGATTTCTTTTTAGATAATATATATGGGATTGATTTTGTGTGGACAAGTAATATCTGTGCGCGAATTATATATTTTTGCACAAGTTGAAAGTTTATTCTCAATAATGTATCGCAACGAGCAGTTGTGCTGACCAGCACAATTTATAAATGGGTAAATATCTTGAATGGTGAAAACACTGGGTATAACATTATTGCTTCAATACCACTGGAATAACACACTGTAAATACCACGTAGGGTGTGAACTCGTACTGGCAAGTGGCTCAATTGAAACGCTGCCTTTTTCGCAATGCTCGAATTAAGTATGCAAGACGTCTAGAGCTGGATGACCAACTATGGTGACCCCCTTACGTATATCAGTGTAGTCTATGTTATGCGCAGCAATGTACCATTTTAAGCGTGTTGCTGTGGCACAGATTAAATGCCTGGTGAAGTTACAGACAGACGTGTGACAAGTAGGCACAGATTTTGTTTGGAGTCTGCACCTGCGTGTCCCACATATGTTTGTTATGCTTCATCTCCAGTTCTAAAGAATACATAAGTAGCCACTGGAGAATTATGCAAAATCTATTGAAAATGGCTGAATAGCTTTAGGAGCATAGCGATGACGATAATTTGGGAGGAATTCCATGATAACATCCCCCATCTCTAGCTGCATCCGAACAGACTATCTTGTTTTCTTACGCAAAGAGAGGAAAATTGCGTAAAGTTACTAAATGAAAGAAGTTTAACATAGTACTACCCCTTACGAATAGCTCCACTGGGACATGCTTCAATCTTCATATGGACATTTCATGCTAGTCATGTTCCAACCGCATGGTACAACGCACTGCATGGTGAGCTCGACAACTAATAATTCTGAAGCGGAAGCTATACGCCTTGAAGAATAGTGTACAGAATTTCGAAAGGCCGACAATGTGTGCGACGTAGCAGTGTTTATCGCGCCTTGAATGCACTATTCTTTCTGAACAATTTATCTTACCGCCCAGGTATATTTCGCACCGTAAAATTGTTTGTCTCCACTTACAATGGCATTCTGAAAACGCGCAGCCGTCGCGTTGGGAGGAACTAGATTAAGCTAGATGTTGCGCAATCACACGTTCAACTTAGAAAGCGCTGCACGTAGGCGTCGGTGGTTCAGTGGTAGAATACTCGCCTGCCACGCGGGTGGCCCGGGTTCGATTCCCGGCCGACGCACTCTCTCTGTTCAATTTTTATATTTTTTGCGGGAGCCATTCTTTAAGCTTCATCATCAGGCCATTCGCGGCCACCTAACAACAAGCCCTTGAGGAAAATTGTTATTCATTACTTCAGGCGCTGGTTGACAATGTCACCCTAAATAAATGAATTTATGAAGTTTATATACAAAACTTTGGGCCCTCCTTTATCATTTTCATGAGGCATTTGTAATGCATGGTTACGTAAGTTGATACATGGCGTAACAGGTTAGGCTTTGACGTGGCGCTGTGGTGCTTCAATATTTCAAAACAGGAATACAGAAAAGTATCATTACTTTATTTTTCGCTGCAGAACTTTGTGATATGGAGTAGCCGAGGCAATACGCACCTCAATCTTTCCACAGCAAAACAGTTAAAACAGACCAGGAATACAGAAAAGAACGCAGAATATATTAAAAAGAGAAAAAAATCTATAATACAAATTGAGACATCAAATAAAATGTCTCCAACTGTCCGAATGCCCATCTGTCTCAAATTATGTATTGCAGTGTATCACCAGAATATAACCAGTGCATATAGTGGAGTACTAGGGGTCATTATTCGGTCCCTCCTTTCTTTCGCATCGTTTTATTCGCCTATCTTTCTCTCCATTTATAATGTAGCCAACCCGACGTTTTCAACGTAAGTTTTACTGCTTTCTCTTAGTTTTAATTTTCTGTCTTCCTTCAGATAAGGACTAGAACATCAGTGATTCGACATATGCGCAGTGCATCCTGGCACGGAGGCTAGCTAATCAGTGCCAAATTGAATGCGAAAGAATTTCACTACACAATTTTGGCTCAATTTTGGAAAGAGAGAAATAACATTATTTATAATAAAGCTTTGACAATCCCGAAAAATTACGTGATTCCGAGTATACAATAATATATTTCACTTAAGTAAATAAATCATGAACTTGATTGCAAGAGTATTGTCCATAAAATAGGAACTTTACCTTGAGATAACCAACAAACTACGTAGCCAACAATTGTCATCCATTGTAAATTACATTACTTTGTCACGTAAAAATGAGCGCCGATCTACGTTGGTTCTTTTTATTAACACACTGAAGAAAAAAATACAGCAAGAAGAGTATACGAACACAGAGTTGCAGAAAACCATTAAGTTATTTTTCATCTTGTATTATTTATTTATTTTTGTCGTTTTCAAACATTTATCTATTTTCTGCTTCTCTGTGAAATTTCGTCTTTTTTTGAAGGCAGGTTTCTTAATTAAACATTTCCCTCAATTAGTTGAGCAAGTTATGATCTCCGAAGAAGGAGAAATTTTCTTCTTCGTGTGATGGTGTACACTTCTTAAAGTGAACAGCTGTTTTTGGAGCGTCAGCGCTACATATTAACTCCAATTTTTTTTCATGAGATGACGCTTACAAAGGCTACCTAATCGCTGTGGTTTTAAGAGCATTGCCCAGTTTGCGTGCATTGGGGAACTTACTAACTGCCTTGACGCTGATGTAGAAATAGCGCTGCGATGTTACGGACATCAATCACAGCAAAGTAGACGAAGAAAGTGCTTAATAGCGCAAACGACAGAAGAGGATAGAAGAGACAAGAACAGAGTGCTGAACTAACAACCAAATTTATTGCAATTGACCACTGCGATATATAGGAAAACAATATCTGCGCATAACCATGCAACATCAGCAAAATCGGACATACATGTGCCAAACTTTCCATTTAATAAACAGCCAGTCATATCAGGGGACCTTAGATAATGATAACGAAATTCGCAGTGTGCAGAAAAATCGAAGGTACGCTAACCCAGGAAGCACCAAATTGTTGAATGTAGAAGGCTTCGCTGATCTCGCGCTCGCGCTGATTTTTATATCGCCCCATAATCATACACTTGTCCAAAATTGGCTGGCAGCCACACTTTTTACAATGGTCCACCAAGTGGCTGGGAACAGAGCCTTTTAGAAAGTAAGCGTGCTCCCTCAAGCGATCATTAATGCATCGGCCTGTTTGGCTAATGTAACAGAGCCCGCATGTAAACGATACCTTGTATACAATCGCTAAAGCACATTCAACATAGCGCGCAGCGTGTTTCTTAGTCCATTCTTCGTTCCTTAGGTCCTTCAATATTAACTCTGCGACATAGCCCAGCGAGCTTGTCGCGTGCGCAGAACACAACTCGTACACCTATTTTGCCAGCAACCTTCTTTAGCCTATGGGAAACCTCGTGTATGTAGGGAATAACAGCCATGCTGGAATGTGATTTGTTGAGTAGGCTGTTGCTTTGTCCCTTCTCAGGCACTCTTAGTGACGTAAGGAGAGTCTCGGCGATTGACGTTAGCAGGGGATTAGGATAACCTGCTTGTTGAAGGCGACGAACTTAGAAAAACTACATTATATTTGGTGGTGACAAGAGCAAGTTAGAGCTGCCTTTAGTCAAGAAAAAGCGATGCCACAGAATCGAAATTTGGGCTAGTTGGATATGCACGGTATAACTGTCGGTTCAAGCGCACGAATAAACAGAAAGGAAGCGAGGACAAGTGCATTGTTTTTTGATAGCCTGTTTATATATTCTTCTCTTTCTCATAACCAGTTTAGCTGCGAGAAAGCGCTTGTCCGCTCTTCCTTTCTGTTTATTCGTGCACTTGAACCGACAGGTATACCAAGCGATGCCACGCTTGACTAGCTTAGACCGGGCGGACGTAAAAAGAAGAAGGCTTTTCTTTGAGCGTGGCTTGTACCGCCAACAGACATGGTTAACCAAAAAAAGCATGGTGGTATTTTTTGCTTGCCCAGGTGGCATTTTGCAACCCAGGCGCAACATTTTGCAACCAAGGTGGCATTTTTAGCTTGCCGGATGGCCCAAAGCTGGTCGGCCAGCTCATAGCTGGTGAGTGCCGCCTCCCAGTGGTACCGCAGCGGACGCTGCCGATCCGCAATAGTGGTTGCAGCCGCGGCGGTGGCCTGCCCCTGCCCTCGCGCGGTGGTAGCAGCAGCAATTGGCCTTCTAGTTCATCTCTGCTTAACATGCGTCGCGAAGGGAGCGCGAAATTTTATTTACAACATGCACGAAGTACATTGTAAAAAATCAGCTTAGAAAAAAAGCTGTTAGCATACAGTGGAAGCTAGGGAGCCGGTAGTAGGCAACAGCAGCAGTGCAGACATGAGCAGTAAGTAGAAAAAATGTGTTTCGTTGTTGTAGCTTAATTATTGCAACACGTTCTTCTTTGGTTATATACACAGACACACACATGCACACACACACACACACACACATATATATATATATATATATATATATATATATATATATATATATATATATATATATATGCGCGCTCAGTTTTAACAGGACAAAATACGTGTGAATAATATGACCGCCAAAAAAGTATTTTTCTGCTACAATGCAAAAATGAGTATGAAAAGATGCAGCAGTGAAAAAAATAAAAAAAGAGCATGCATGTTATGAATACATTGTAAACAATTTCAAGTTTTACGCATAAATCTGAAATTATTCAAAGCGAACGACATCAAGCAAATGCGTCCATGATAATAACGTTTCTGTATTTATGCGTTTCTGTAATTGATTTAAATGGTTGGGTACATTATAGCTCTGGTTTTGAGAGTACTAGTTTGTTAGATGGCGCTTTACTAACCACCTTTCGTATGATCGTATAATTTGGGTGTTGGGTCTTCTGCGAGAGCTGGGAAATAGTTTACAAAGTGCGCATTTTATTTATCAGCTAAATGCAGCTGATCTAGGAGGTAGTATGCGTAAATATCTTAGTCAGCAATATTTATGTTTTTTTGAAACAGCGCTATTGTGCGATGTAAGCAATAAACCTTATTGATTCAACAAATAGCTTTCATTTCAAGCAGAAATAGGCTGTTATTATTCTGTTTTGCAGCTTTAGCCCATACTAAGATTTATTATCTTATATGTGATCGGAAAAAGGAATCGTGAAGTTAGAACATTACACAAGGCGAGAACATATGTCGACGTTTAAAAAAAAAACGAAAAGTGCAGCATACCACTTATTTGAGGTCTATGTGTGAGGTCTATGTGTGAGTTCCACAGTATCTGTCTCGAAAACACAACACTCTAGGTTTTGTGTTCCTGCGCCACATCAAGACAGTGGCAGCCTATGTCTAAATCTGTGTAAAACACACAATTGTTTTTAGCAGCGAAAACAAGAGCTTTTGATTTTTTGACGTTGATTTGTAGACTGTTGCACCAGAACCACTCGTGTACTTTGGACAGCACATTATTTGCTTGTGTGAACACGTCTGGTTGGGTATCAGATGAGACAAACAGGCTATTGTCATCTGCGTACAAAACAAAACCTGTCGAATTCTCAATAAAATATGTGTCATTTATCTATGCGTTAAATGAAAAGGACTCCAAGATGCTTTTTTGGGGCACACCACTCAGTAATTGGCGGAAAGTTGACGCCTATCTATTTACAACTAGAACTATTATTCGCCTACCTAGCTCTTTCATGGAAGGATTTTAACTTCATTGAACACTGCTGCAGCCCCATGTATAGTAGTAACATTTACTAGAGTTCAAAAGCAGCTCCCGTCTTGTGTAGGAAAAATTTTGTCTGTAATACTTCTTCAATTTTGTGCTTTGGAAACTAACAATCGTTGAGCTTCTACGCAGTGGATCTCAGGTGCATAATTACGCTTACGCACTGAAATATTATAATAATGACGCCGAACACCCCTTTCATAAGCCGTTAGGACGTCTTGTGCCTGCAAGTGATTTTACAGGGAAGTGAACAAGCAAATAAAAGAAAACTTGAAGCATACACTGAACAAGTGGTCTCGAAAAATCAGTTTCAGAGAAGTTCATGGCAATCGCTTTCTTTAATATTTCACCTAGCTACTTACAAATATGTTTATTCGCAACTGATTTTTGCACAGCATTCGCTGCCCGCATGCAACGTCTTGTGATTTTAGCCCACCCAAGCCTTCGGGTGGCTTATAATCGTTTATGACGAATAGTTTTGACGCAAGATGTTTCGCTCAGTATATACTGGTCCAGACGATAGAACTATTTAAGAGCGTTTTCGCAGGATAAGTGCGATAATCAAGACGGTGGAGGAATTTGTATTTTAGCATACTTTGAAAAACTTGTGTCAGACTACGAATCCTTCTGTGTCACACTGTTTTTTACATGCGTTAGTTCTTGTACTGTATAGGTTTACATTAGTCCTACGGCTATAGATGGAACTATCACAAAGGAACTTTTTTTTATGAGGACTGCGTGTAATAATTATTGCAATATCTTTCAGACACTCTTAAAACTAATGTAATCATAGTTACTGACAATACATTTGTCATTTGAACCTTCATGTGATAAAAGTGCAGTCAGCAGCCGTTATGTCACGCAGTAGCCCCACGGCCTCGCAGGAAGAATTCTCGCAAAAAAAGAGCTTTGTGCCCTGTACATGCAAGGGTAGTTTATTGGTTATAATGCTCGACTGCTAACCCACGCGTTGCAGGATTGAATTCTGACTGCGGAGGTCCTATTTTTGATCACAGTGAAAATGACCTAATCTCGTATACGAAGATTCAGGTGCTAGTTAAAGAACGACTTGTGGGCTAAATTTCCTGAGCCCTCTACTACGGTGATTTTCATAATCAAAATGTGGTTCTGGGGCATTTAAGCCCCATCAAGTATATTATACACATTGTTACACGTTTATTCTTCCGAGCATCGTTCATCCGGATCGCGCGCGTGGTTTGGTTTAACGGCGATCGACTGGTATTTCATACATCATCACAGCTTTGAAAACTATTTTGCGATGCCTTACATCTTCATAGAGAAATGATGGCTTTACCTTCTGGTGCAGTTTCGTATTGAAATTAAGAACCACTTCTCTAATGGAGCACGCCAGCATTCCCTTTTGCTCAGCATGGCAACAGCTCGTGGGCTCCGTTTCACTTTTTGAGCACCTGTACGTCACTCTCAGCACGGTTTTACTGAAGGCCAGTGAAAAGTGCCTCAGCTGTCAGCCCATGTCACCGCATTCCTTAAGTAGAGGTTGTTGATGAAGTTTCGCTGACAGACTTAGCATTCGTTCTTGCCTAGACGTTCCTGCCCTTGGCCTAGTGTACCAATGGCATCCTTTTCAACGAATCGGTAACGCAGGTTTGAAAGCAGCGCTTGCCTGTGTCTAAGACAAGGTTCACATTGAACTGACACCAAGTTGTCGGCTTCCTGTAAATCTTGCGCGGAGAAGATTAGGGTCGACAATGTTGTTGCTTCCTGCCTCGTGTTTTCTTCTTACAGCGGTTGAGTGAGTGCTTTCCCAGCCACTCCGAGTAGCGGACGCGCGTGTATAGCCTTGCACGCCAAGCTGATGTTTTCGTTCTTCGCGAAACCGTAACGTGGGACCGTTCGCGTACACAAGAGCCAATTAGAACTAGCCAGGCACCTTCTGTCATTCATCCAGCTACTTGGGAAACTCCGCATACGGTTGCACACTGAATTTTTTCGAATGAATTTCAGTGTTCTCTGGAACTCAATAATCGCGAAGACAGCTAGTGGAACGTGAGAAAGGCTGACGCAGTAAGAACAGCGCCTATATGACCAGCTGATGGCAGAGGGACGTACAGTATACTAACGAAGTGAAATGCCTAAATATCGGACTCACAAGCTCCGACACTTGATGGCCCGCTCTATTTCTGCCAAATCCCGCCATTGTGAACTCGGCTCGTAGATACTTAAAGAATTTGCGATGTTTGTAGTGCCAATGTCACTTCTTGAAGAAACTTCTTGGGCCCATGACTGAATACTTCCGCCAAGACGGTAGATATTAATCAAGAGTGCCGTATGAGTTCGCCAAAACGCAATTTAATACTTGACAAAGCCCTGTAATCAGTCCCTCTTATTCTATGCATCAAGAGTTTCATATGCGTAGTGGATATACACGAACATAATCGGAAGCACATGGATTGAGATGATGCTGAATTGAATAACTGAGAGACAAAAAAGTGTCAGACCTACTTCATATCCAGCGCCCGTCTATATGTCGGCTATGAGATGTTGCCTCCTCACGACTTCGTTGGAACGCTCGATGGTCTATTCTGCTACGGCGAAACATCCTTGGTGTAGCGGTATCTACGAAGACCATTTCTTTGCGAAGCTCTTTATTTTTGTTTTTACTCTGCTTTGCCTTCTCTTTGTGTCGTGCACGCGGAGCATATTTTTGGGTAATGCTGTTACTTAGAGCTTAATTAGTGTGTCTCCGGGAATGTCACCTTTGGTGCCACAATGTGTGTGATAAGTGATGGATACTTTATACGTTTAGAGACAACAGCAAGGCATTCTATAACTGAAATAAAAAAATTTTAATTAGAAAACTAGATGACAATGGTATCTGTGGCATCGCCAGCTGTTATAGATTGTGCCTTTCTACACGGACTCAGTGCATTGCCATTAAAGAGCTCTGCTAGGTATATAGGGAAAATAAAGCAGGAGTACCGCAAGGTAGCGTATAAGGACCGACTTATTTAATGTCTGCAAGTGATATCACTTAAAGTTTTAGGAATGCACCCATTGTTCTGTGCGCTCATAAAGCATGTTTGTGTGTCTCTGGCCAAGAACTTGATAATATTTTGAAGAAATCTCACATTATTCTTTCTAATATATCAGTATTATCTCCTTATAACACGTTAGGAATAAAAAGCTAAGAATCAAAGGCATACTATGAGGAGCTAGAGGCAAGCAGTCTTGTTTCAACTTAAAATTATTCTTTGAATTTCTGGATAAACCAAAATATTGGGCGATACGTTTTCAGAACATCTTATTGGACACTTCACGTTGAACTAGTCGAAAAATTATTGTCATCTGGCGCAAGTGGGCTGTCTCCTGTTGGCACATTTTTCCGGGGAGAGTGAAATTGCAGATATGGTATATTACTTATTTCAATCGCATCTTAACTGTTCTGCGCTTGTGTGGGTGATCCCCACAATAGGTAGTATTTGTGCATTTGTTCAACTTCAAAAACGCACGTTTCGATATATAGCGAGTGTACAAATTTTTTCATTGTTGCGCCACTTTTCCAAAGCCTAATATATTTCGCGTGGAACGTTTTCACGAATACCGACTTTTTTATTGATTTTGTTTTAGCTCCAACAACGTCGTATCTTTCCTAAAATATACATCAAGATTTTCACACGAAAAACCTTACTCGCGCGCTCGTGGCCAAGACATTGTGACTGATGTCATACAGGCGCACAAATTACTTCATACTGTCACTGAAACATATAACGGCAACCGTTGCTCAATAAAATGGAAACAGAAGATTTATTCCAAACACTTTGGCACACAAAAATTACGGAATACTTTTGCAAGCATAAATGGAGGTGTAAACAAAACAGTTTCTCACAATTTCCAATTTACGTCTTTTTAATTTTTCTTCCGATCAATCTTTCAATAATAATTGTGGGTTTAACGTCCGAAAACCACCAAATGATTATGAGAGGTGCAATAGTAAAGCGCTTCAGAAATTTCGGCCACCTGGTCTTTCTGCAAAGTGCACCAAAACGTAAGCACACAGACCTCAAGCATTTTCGCCTTCATTGAAAATCGAGCTGCCGTGGCCGGCATTCGATCTCCTGACCTCCGGGTCAGCAGCCGAGTGCCTTAGATAGACCTCTGTGGTGGGTTCTGTATTTCAATCAACAGCCATGTTTATAATAGTGATTTTAGTAGTGTTGTAAATACCACTGGTTTTTTGTGTAAAACAAGGTATTTTGACATTTTCTCTCACTGAATGTATTACATTTCCATATTTACAATATATTGTGTTACATTTAAATTCTGCATTTTGCCTGAATACTTGCTGAACATGTGTATGTATGCTAGTTTTGATGTTACATTCGTCACGTGAAGGGCCATCGGGCTCTTTTGAGCCATGAGATGCAGCTTTTCGCCTAAAACTTTCCCATGCATTTCGTTAGAAAATCAAAACATTCTGTTCTTCAGTTGTTATTATGCGCTGTATCTACCGAACTTTGTCTTAGATTGACGCTCATAATATGCAATACGTTTCAAGTGTACCAGCCAAAAATTTTTTAAATAATTTATTCAAAAAGCTTGTAACCATTTTCTTTTTTATCTTTTCTGTATACGTGACGAAAACTTTCCCGAGCAAAACCTTGTGAGTTCCCCATAACACGCAAAATAATCTTGTCAGGGACAACACAAGGCCTTTAGGACCAGTAGTGGCGGTGAAATCTTGCTTCTGTCTTTCCAGTGGCCATTTGTGGAATGCCACAGCAGGCCCTGCATTGTAGTTAAGAGACATGCAGCATTTTATGGTTGCTCCAAAGGGAACCTGAAAAATACATAGGGTGAAAAGTTGAAGGTCCCCCAGTAAGCGTGCCGCTATTAAACGTTTCTGATGTGACTCTCTGTGTTTCCGCAGTAACACAGAGTAGTGAAAGCATTAGCAGCCATTAGCGTAAGTTGCTTCCGGAAGCATGACGTGCCTTTAACTTTGTAAGGTCTTCCGGCCGGATACGGCACGTTCACGCGAGGAATTTCTCAGACCCCCACCAAGCAAGAGCGGAAGGTAAGGATACATGATCAACAATGCCTAGTGGCTGGTTGTGGTGGACCTCAGCGACTCATTGTGTATGCATACCAAAGCAAGGATGTCGGCCCTTGAAGGTCAATGCACCATCATGGGTAGGATTTATGACGAATATTTGCATTACATCGCAACAATTGAGTCACGCATCATGAGAAAAAAAACGAGTAAGAGGAAACCTCGCCATTGATTACCTTTCATTCAGGCCTTCAGTGTGTGAGATGAATGTGTCCGCCAATGTCTATTCAAACCTACGCGAGTGCCTCATAATTTTATAGCATCCTTCGAAGTCCAGGATATATACAGATATGGTTATACACCTTGGTATCAAAGCAAGGAATGCTTTGTCGGCGCAAGAACTTGTTTGATGACCACGCACAAAGACGCACTTTCCAAATTCATCATATTACCAATGGTGATGAACCTAAAGAAGGAAGGTCAAGTTTGTGCATGTGCTGTCAAAAAATTTGTCGGGCACCTGCAACAACCTAATAAAAAATTTCTTAACGATGTTGAAGACCAGGAAAATAGTCAAACTTACCCTTCCATATTCAAATAAGAATACACAAAAGTTCAAGCAATGTGTTTATTTTGCTTCTTACTCAATTGTATTTATCCCAGAGAGAAAAGTGACATTGGGGCACGGTACACTGAACTCGCCTCCTTTGTTAAAATTATGAAGCCCACGAGTTTGATAACTGCTTTTCACAGTGACGATACCAAGAAGCAGAGGTGGTCTAATTACTGTCCGTATTCAACAAATACCAAATCTATATATGGGGCAGCGTAACTTAGGTCAGCAAAACACGAATCATTATTATGAAAACTTTTCATGGTAGCGTTTACTAGTAGCTTACGGCTCATCTCAACCCTGGGTAAGGCGCACACACAAACACGAAAAAACAGAAACAAACGCTAACATGGCAGGCTCCTACTCGCAACTACCGTTTATTGGAAAGAGAAGCAAATACTTACATATCGCTTCTGTGACAGACCTCGATAGTGAAACAGTCTGAAACTAAAACAGTCTCAAATGCATCCAGTCTTCAAGAGATTCAATGCGTAGTAGTGCGATTACCCGCTTTACTGAGAGCCGTCATTGTAATTTACCTCAGATCCTCAGATCAATTGTTCCCAAGTCAACGCTGTACAATGAACAATTGGCGTAGAGAAATTTGAAGGGCCCACATTTTCCATGTTGTAGCAACGTGTGCTACTCTGTGAATGCAGTGTTCTTTGTTTTGCCGCCTCGGTGTATTTTGCGCTGCAGAAGCAATTGTCGCGGCCTACCACGGCGCCAAGAGAACGAGCATTCGGCGCTGCGAATGACCTATATAAAGGTGGACGTTGCGCAATCACACGATCAGCTTTGCATGCGCTAGACGTCGGCGTCGGTGGTTCAGTGGTAGAATACTCGCCTGCCACGTGGGTGGCCCGGGTTCGATTCCCGGCCGACGCAGTATTTTTTTTTTCGTAACGCCACCTATTCTTTGCCACAATTTTGTTATCACTCACAGTGTTGTAACACTAAACATGCGTGGCGAACTTCAGTTATCGATAAAGATGGTAAACGAGCTTGCCCCAAAATGGAAAGAAAGACACTCAGGTTCGGGCTGCTGTCGTTGAAGAATATTACGCCATACATACGTGACATGACAGCTCAGTGACTTTAGTATAGTATTGTCCAGCTCGAAGGTTGAAAAATACACCAAAATCATTTTAAAAATTAACAGTTTCAAATATACAATTGAATACTAAGAAGCCAAAAAATAAACACGAAAGTTCAGCCATAACCATGTGTCATACATATTTTTCTGAAATCATTTACCTCAATTTTGCCATATGAAACCTGCGCAGAGCGTCACCCTTATTTTGTATTAGGCAGCATTCGAATCGTTAGCACTTCTTGAAACTTACATTCTTTTTTCTCTTTTTATTGTTCTCCTTTTGCTATATTCGAGAGTGGGACATACACTTTTCTAGTTAACCTTCATGACTTCTGACTTTTTGTTTGATTCCTTGCTTTCTAAATCCAATAGATTAACATAAGTTATTCACCGAATCTTCACAGCGTCCCTGGCATCGAGGCTGCTCAATCTGTCACAATGCGAATGCAAATTACGTGTAAGAGATCCTTTGCATTCATCTTTTGCACCATTCAATGTATCATTACTCGTCTCTGAAACAAATAAATTCAATGAATGATATTCTTTTTTCTCCTTACTCAATAGTACTGATGAGTGTATGCTACTAAGAGCTCACACACTAGATTTATTTTTTTTTTGCAAGATGTACTGTAAACAAAGTAATACCCTCTTTATTATTTCTCCCTCGACGAGCTCTTGTGCTGTGTGATTTCGACATTTATGAGTGGTTCCACTTCTTACAGCTTCCCTTGAAAGAGAGCTTTTTTTGTCATGTGTAATTATTAGGTATTATTACCGTAACGTCAGCGTTGAAACACCCAGTATACAGTACAATGGTCAATATGTTTAAAAAATGGTTATGAAAACTGCCAAAAACGCTTGGACGTGGTCACGGAGTAGGTGTTATTACGAACGGTGTTGTGTTTTGCACATACATTGTTGTTTTCATCCCACTTCGTTATTATCTGCGATGAAATGACACGGCTACCACCCTTGGAGTGTCAGCCGCATCGCTTTGGCTTGAATATTGCCTAGTGGCACATTTCAAATTGACAGTTCCATTACCTAATTTGTTGCAATTTCTCTAGTGAGTTTTATTCACTCAATCAACACTTCAGTGAGTGAATCATCAAGGCCAACATTGTTGGAAAGGACTTGCAAAACCAGCAGCTTATTTTAGGTTCTAACCGGATCACATCGACAACTCTATGCTGCTCAGATAAATTTGTAATGTAACAAAAATATTGCAACAACAGTGTTTTTTGGCGCATCATTGGAAACGACCACGTCGAGACTAGTGTCAGATAAAGTTCAAAACCTATCTAGTCTCACCAACTAATATTTGGAAATCGCACCACGTATGCCGAAAATTACTTGGTTTAAAAATACTATGGACCATCTCACCGAACGCTGATGGGATGCGAAGTAGCAGTTCTGGTCACGGCATTGACCCGGTTGAAACGGGCGTCGACTCGGGTGCAGGAAGAACAGTTTTAAAGAAGCTCTGTGTAGCGTTTTACTTATTATTTATGTATTATTTATGTATTTTTATTGATTATTATTTATTTATTATCCCAGGCTCAACATACATTACAGAGGGGAGTGCTAAAAAATGCAATAACGAAACAAGTTTGTAAATACCAGAGGCAATACAATTTTTCTGGTTATACAATACCAGATTAAAACAGAAAAAAAGAAAAAAAATGAAAATGGGAAATATCTAATTGGCATATAGCAAAACAGAAAGATACAATCTTTTTTTAAAGGATAAAAATAACTTTTCTAAGTATACAAAAAGCGTTGCTACACTTCAGTTGAACAGGTACAACATATACTAGTAACAGTGAAATCTTATTTATATAAGTGTTTAAGATGAAAACTACTACCAGGTACTCAAAAAAATTGGTTAATAAAGTCGCAAAGGCGTCACGGATCTGAAACTGTTACAAACGATTTGGGAAGGCAATTCCAATCGCGTGATGTGCGTGGTACGTATGGTTGTCGAAATGACTCTGTTTAAGACGTTGAGATTCTAACTTTATGAGCCTGATCTAAATGATGAGTAACGTAATGCAGCGGAAGGATTTGTGAATCGCGTAAGTATGAGTGGTGATAAACTCTATGAGAAAGGGTTAAGCGGAGCATATTACGGCGAGAAGCAAGTGAAGGTAACTGAAGGTTAGATTTAATTAGTGTGATGCTCATGTTCCGATTTTAATTAGCAGTTATGAAGCGAACAGAGTTATTTTGTACCATTTCTAATGCATGCACCTAACTATTGTGGCATGAATACCACATTGATGCCACATATTCAATTTGAGTACGAACTAGTATTTATACAGCATTAGTTTGACAGAATAATGTGATTTTTTGAAGCTACGACAAAGATATCCGACCATGCTATCAGCGTTACAAACAACATATTTAATATGAAAATTCCATGTCAGGTCGATACTGATATGGACTCCGAGGTACTTGTATGAGGTCACACTGTCTAATTGTGTGTTATGAAGGTTTTAAGTAGGTAAAGTGGTGATATTCCTTGACACGCGCATTATTTACATTTTTTACTGTTTAATTCCATGAGCCAGGTGTTACACCAGTGAAGGAAAGCAGTAAGGTCCGATTGAAAAAGGGCAACGTAGTAAGGTCCAGTTATTTCACGAAAAATTCCGCAATCATCGGCAGAAAAGATGAACAGATGAGTTGACGCAAGATGACACATCGATATTATAGATTAGAAAAAGAATTTGATCAAGAACGGAGCCCCACGAGAATTTATCGCACATTCCTTGGAATTACTTTCATTAGCCGAGACAAATTGTGAGCGGTTAGTGAGGAAACTTTCAATCCAGGTTACAAGGCAGGGGTTCAGGTTAAGTAGTCGCAATTTATAAATGAGCAGTTTGTGGCACGCCTTGTCAAAAGCTTAAGAAAAATCGTGGAAAATGCAGTCGGCGAGCAAACTGTTGTCAGGAATGGTGTTTAGTTTATGTACAAAAGGGGTTAATTGAGTTTTGCAAGAGTATGATTTATGAAACCCATGTTGCGATTGAGTGAAAAATGAGTGTGACTCTAAATTATTTGCAAGGTAAGAAGTTAAAACGTGTTCTAATATTTCACACGGTATACTAGTGAGGGAAATGGTATGTAGTTTAAAGGAGAATGCTCATTACCTGATTTGTGGATTGGAACTACCTTCCCGACTTTCCGCTCAGATGGCAGAGCACCGTCGTTGAGAGACTATTGAAACTTTTTACTTAGTATTATGGATGAATAACAAACAGTATTTTGGAAGAATTTGACGTGTATTTGATCGCTACGCGGTGCCGATGATGGTTTCAGTGGCCTAATAATGCTTGCAACATCATCGTAGCTGAAAATGGCAGGAAAGATATAATCGGAGCCTTATGGTTTCACATGGGGAGCGTTGGTGGTGGCGGGTAAAGAAACATAATGTTTGCACAGCGCAAGACGACAAGTAGTTACGACGTAACTGCTCGTTGTTGATTCCCAATCACCAACTAGCACAAGCATCTCTCTTATCAGGTAAAGAAAACGTTTTTGAAAAAAGTTTTTCAGAGCATTGGTCGGTTGGTATAGCGTTACCGCTAAGATCGGTAAGTATTGTAATATTGATTGATTGATTTGTGGGGTTTAACGTCCCAAAACCACCATATGATTATGAGAGACGCCGTAGTGGAGGACTCCGGAAACTTCGACCACCTGGGGTTCTTTAACGTGCGCCCAAATCTGAGCACACGGGCCTACAACATTTCCGCCTCCATCGGAAATGCAGCCGCCGCAGCCGGGATTTGAACCCGCGACTATTGTAATATTGAGTATTGATCACTCTCCAAAATTGTTTTAGGTTTGGACTTCAATATTTTAGGTAATTAGTTGCTTAGAAGACAATCTTTGACAACATTTAGGGCCTGCACCTATTCATCAGCGCATTGCTTGTAAGCTGACCAACAAGTCCTGTTATTACGAAGTTTAGCCAACATTAAAATACGTTTTTTTAGTAAACAAGCGTTTAGGCTGGTGATTAAACCACGTTTATTTTTTAAGTTGAAGCAGATCGCGTAAGCAGAAATGTACTTATCTGTTAGTTCCATAACCTTAGCAAGTAATATGCTGCAGTTCGACTGAATGTCGAGATAGACGAAATGACTCAAGAAATCATCAAAAAATACAGCAAGTTCATTGTTGATGGTAAGAAACTTGGCCTTGTTGTAATCTCGTAGTGCCTTAGTCGTTTTAACCGCTTTGGATTGCGCAAGGCAAGCTTTAAACGAGAGAAGGCTATCATCACTTATTCCAGGCAGGTATGCCACATCAGAAACAAGATCAGGTTCCGTGGTCACTACAAGATCGAGCTTATTTGAAACAAATGGTGTTATCCTTGTTTGCTCTATAATCAACTGTGCTAGATAAAAAGTACTGCACAGTTCTAAGAAGTCTTGCGTCATAGTCTGTACATGAGTTTGGGTACACTGCGACGGGACCATATTTCGATAAGATATTAGGAATATTGAAATCACCAAGAAGGAAAATTTGCTGTGTGGTGTAATCGGAACAACACTATTATTTGCATAATCCAAATCACACACAAACGTTGTAGTGAGACTTAGGGGTGATAACAAACACCCAAAATTATTTTTTGGTAGGCTAGTGGTACGAATGCCCATACAATCTCCAAGCTTGATGCAGTTTGAATGCAGTCTGAAAGCAACCTATTATTTATTGCCAAAATCATGGTATGACCAGAACAATAATGTGGTCACAATGGTAAATAGAGAAATCCGGTGAGTTGGCCGATAAATCAAGGTCCCTGATTTCTGTGACTGCGATTATATTCGATTCGCATGTATCAAGTGCTGAAACCAACAAACGGATAATGTTTCTGATATTAGTAAAAAGAAAAGATATATTGAGTGGTTCATGTTTGCTGACGCTGTCGCGCTCCTATTTCACCACATGATTGGCCTGCCCGGTACCAGGTGCGCACTGCGAAACATGTTTTGTGTCGCCGGCCGTAGCGGTGGGTGGTCGTAATGATTCGACTTCTTTTACACATTGGCTTATCGAGTCGTAGATGGACTGCTTCTTGTTCATGATTAACTTTATGTAACGCACTTCATATGTGTTTACGCCAAGTTGATTTCCTGCAAACTCGAATACTTTTCGTCTCACATCACGTGTGGCTTCACAGAAACATTTGGTCACACTTATATCTTTCTCTTTAAGGGATACTCGCACAGAAAGCACTTTTTCTTTAGATTTGTAGACTGGAAACTTAACAGTTATTGGTCGACATTTGGTTGGTGCGTACGAACCCCACCAATGAGCCCGCTCAATGGCGTTGTCTGGTAGCGCATCGAGCGTGCTTGTTAGGATGGACTTTATCTTGGATTTTAATTGTTGCCACGATTCTTGGAATACCTTGGGAGATTACGTTATTGGGCCGGGCCTTAGTACGCTTGTCAGGGCCCGGATTAGCATCAATATCACCAGAGGAAAATGACGGGTAAACAAGCGAAAAACAGTGTATGCATTGTCGGCAATTGCTTCGTGGCACAGAAGCACAATCAAACTTTGGTTATCACTTTTCTTAGCATACAGGGAGCACAGTTTACACACCTGTAAAATGCAGAAACGTGGAATTTCCAGCATGCTGTCTCAGTGCATGCCTCCCTGCCCACTGAAGAAGCTGTTGCAGCGCCACCCACTTAAGTCCAGTGCTGGTAGGGACGTCATCGTAGAAAAAGGCCATGCACAGATGGTTGGGCTGATCATGCTTGCATCAGAGTTTGCTTTCTTTCCGTGCTGGGAGTAAGGCGGCTGGTAACGACGACTGTAGAGCGGAAGCAGCCACACAACCATGGAACACGACGGAACTTCCAAAGCTGGCTGCAGCCCCAGGAGTAAACGTTTGTTTGAAACGCAAAGACGCGGGAGGCACGACGCGTTGAAGACGTTTGCGCTCGGCTTCCTTGGCTTGCTTCTCATTGCTGTTACCCAAGCGCCGTCTGTATTCTTGAACGCGATCGGTGTTCTTGACTCGCACGTCGTCGATGTCGCTGGTCTTCCACTGCCGACCGTTTTGTTCGGCTTCCCTGGTTAACACCTCGTTGGTGTTGGCATCGCCATTCGCGAACGCGATCAATTTCGCTAACCCTAGCAACGCCGGCGACATCAAGGAAAGGTTATGCGCACAACAGCGGGAAGCATGCCGCGACGGTGTCTCGCTCGTCGGCGCGATTTTGCGGTGAGCAGCGACTCGCTGTCCACATCATCGGCGCCGCGAGACTCTCCAAGCGCGCACCCACAGGCCCGCGGCTTCTTCTCACCGACAGATGAAGAGAGGTTCCGTGGGTGAGATTATGCCTACGTAAGGAATTGGCTCGAGCGTTTCGAGAAAAGGAGAGGGTGAAGCGAGAAAGAGCTGACGCATGGTGGCTGCACGGCAAGCGAAAGAGAGACGTCACCGCGCACTGCTAAGAGGGCGTGACCTACTTGGCACCGCTCCAACACTTGCCGCAAGAGTAGCACTGCTAACGGAGGGACAGCGTTACACAGGCTAGTCAAAGAGGTTCTTCGTATCTGAAAATAGTTCGAATGTACAGATCAATGTGCTAGGGCACCTAACAAACCACTACTGCAGGTGTGGATGTGCACCAGAATTTCAGAGGAGCAGCTTCTGTTCTTTGGGTACCTCGACGCAAAATTTTTGGTCTGTTTAAAAAAAGCTTGTTATATCGTGGGACACAGCATATGAGACCAGCGTCTATTCAACAAACACAATAACAAACAAATGACACAGCACAACATACATAACACCTTTAAACAAAAGTGTCCAAGTGTGTAACGTGTCCCTAACACATATAACTAATGAATACATACGCTAGATATATACACTAATCACAATATAGACATTGTACATGATAATATAAGTACAGAATTTAGAAGGCTTGGTGAAAATATTAGAAAATATATTACTTAAAGATTTTATTATTATAACCTAGAGATGTTATTACTTAGATGTTATTATTATTACATAAAGATGTTAGCAAATTTATTACAGAAGTGTTGCAATGTGCAACAGGTATCAGGATGCATGCAATTTATATAAGTTACAGCGTTAGAATGAAGTGCATATGTACAAAAACTTACACCCGTACGGGGCACACACAAACAGATAGAAACAATAAACACATAAAGATTACATGGACTAATTAGACACTGACAGGTGACCTGGTCATAGGAACTAGGCCAGGTGGAAAACCAACCGAACATGTCTGTTAACTACGGACAGAAAGCGTCCCGACCATTGTCGTAGAAAGTCTTCCTCCTCAAGGAAGAACAATGCCTCCGACAGAAACAATAGAAGTTCAGAGTATAAGCATTTTAGAATCGGAAAGAGAACATGACGACGATGATCGGCTGCAACGGCCTTGCACCTATTACACCACAAACAAAAAATTGACGGCAGATCCACGAGGTGAATGATGATGAGATTGGGCAAAACTCCTGGAAGTAATACCGTGAAATTTTCTTCCGTTAATTCGCCTTGCGATATGCGCACTTCCTCGCCGCTTCACATTGTCGAAAGTTTTCAAGATCTGCTTCGCGACGTTGACGTGCTGCCTTGGCCTCTCATTCCCGTACGGAAGAATCTTGCCGACGCTGACATGCCGCTACAGCTTCTAGTTCACGTACGGCGGGATCTTGCCGACGCTGCCTTGTTGATGTGGCTTCTTGTTCCCGTACAGCAGGATCTTGCTGACGCTGACGTGCCGCTGCAGCTTCTTGTTCACGTACGGCGGAATCTTGCCGACGCTTCCTTGCTGATGTGGCTTCTTGTTCCCGTACAGCAGAATCTTGCCGACGCTGCCTTGCTGGTGTGGCCTCTAGTTCCGGTACGGAAGGATCTTGTCGACGCTGCCTTGCTGATGTGGCTTCTTGTTCCCGTACAGCAGGATCTTGGCGGCGACGTCGCGCAGCTTCCCGGCGCGCTTCTGCCTCGCGTGCTTTCACTTCAGGGTCCTGTGTGTGAGCGCGCGCCGCCGCTGCCGTGCGCGCCCGCCTTTCAGCATCCTTATCCATACGAGCACACACCGACGGCAACGAGCATCGGCAACTACAAACCTGTATTCATATGGTTTTGATTATAAAACCATTGCTTTAGAAAACACCTGGCGTCTTTCGTTAAGCAGCTGGCGTCTTGTTTTTGTTTTGTTTTAAAAACATCTGGCGTCTTTTAGTTTTGCTTTTAGAAAACATCTGGCGTCTTTCGTTGGTTTATTTCATCCATCAACGGCGTTTTTAACAAAAAAAAATTTATTGTTTAATCACGCACAGGAGAAATATCACCAAGAACTACCTTGGAGGTAAACAATGGCTGCTACTGGGAATGAGAGACAGCAGAAGTCGGCTTTTAACACTTCTACTTCTACTAACGTTTCCTACTGGAACATGCCAATGGCTGCTAATGGGGAATGAGAGACAGAAGAATTCGGCTTTTAGTAACGCGCACGCTGCGAATTTTTTATTGTTCAACAACACACAGGCGATATCTCCCACCAGCACCACCTTGGAGGTCAAATCGTAAGACTGGTTACACACTTTGACTACGACTACGACTACGAGGGACGAACGGGTGTCGCTGTAAGGAACTTCGCCCCTAAAAGCTCCCGCAGCTATTCGAAGGTGTGCTAAGCGACTACGCGAGCAGGGACCAAATTTGACAAGGTGATTAACACCTAGGACACGGAAACCAGTGTTAACGGCCTTCCAATACACCTTTGCAATTACACACTGCTGCAGCATATGCTGGTTACACTCCTGTAACGGGCAAACGGGCAGTTAGGACAAGTGGAAGAGGGGACCATGCCCCACTTCTCTTGTCTGTCCCGTGTTGAGAGTACTCTCCAGTCCAGACGCCACATGAAGTCACGGAAATGACCAGGCAAAAACAATGCCGTTATCGCGCACCACGAGACATCTCTCTATCGTGATAGTGGGACTGGGGGAACAAGAAGAAGCAGAAGAGCAGCCATTGTATCTACATTGCGGCTTTCGAGAATGTGCACATTGGGACAAACCTGCTGTGCGTGTCGATAAAATGCTGTTGCCGTCGAGTAACATTCAGGCACGTTAAGTGTCTGCGATGCAGAATTAAGCCGCGCATCTGGTAGTAAATAGTGTGTCTTGGTGCCTAAGAAATAGCAGGCAAGATTCCTCACGGGACACTGATGACCGTGCAACAAATGAAGTAAGAATTGTAGGGCAAGCAGCCGGCAGCGAATCCACATGGATGGAAACACGAATCCACCGCCGTTTCTCGGTTTTCCAAGTGCTAGTCGGCAAACCAGCTCTGTTCCACCTGACCAGAAAAATGAGCCAATGAGGGATTACAACGACCTAGTTATTCATAATGGGGGCTGTACGACATTAGATGTGTACCATGCACGACCACAAAACACAGTCTTTCCTAAATACCTTCTTTCGAGCATCGGTAAATTATACTCTTGTGCTTCCCGAACGTGTCGTTCTACAACTTCGACTACTGGAACCCACAAGGAGGCCGATATACCGTAGCAACTATAATCAAGCCCAAAAAAGCGCATGAAGTAACTTTTTGAAGACCGAAAAAGGGACTTAGGCAGGCGTCTGGGGAACCAATGAAGAAATGTCGACATTTTGAAAATTTTAACACAGCAGCTGAAATTGTGGCGTACTCAGCGAAATTCTTTGTCTGTGGTATAAACTGCCCTCATTTTTAAAATGCAACGTGATGTCATCAGCAAATTCTATCACCTTCACGATACCACTACCTGGAAGAGGAAGGCCTCGAACGAATGGATCAGCGATTAGTGAGTGAAACAATGGTTCGAGGCTGAGTACAAAAAGTGCAGAAGATAAAGGACAGCCCTGGAGAACACCACCGGTAACAGAAAACGGGGCACCCTCTGAAGCATCAAGAAACGACGTGCTTTGTATATTTCGGTATTTGCCTCTAAGAATCTCAATGAAGATTTGGGAGAAGCCAGAGGCTGTCATTACGCTAAATATAATGCTATGTTTGAGATGATCGAATGCCTTTTCTTGGTCAAGTGAAACCAAGAGTCCCCGAGCTGTTGTTGCTGACGTATACGTAATTATCTCACGCAGAACAAAGCAGAGAATGTGGATTTCTCTTCCAGGAATAGAGAACGCCTGATCATGACCTAATAAGAAAGGCATCAGGCTTCTCAAAGATCGATAGAGAACTGCTGCGAAAGCCTTGCAATCAACTTTGAGGAGCTTAATTGGCCTCCACTTCTCAGGCCGAACCAACGATGGGTCATGTGAAAGCTGTCAGGGAAATCAAAGTTCTCAAAACAGCGGCGATCAACAGAATAAAAAGTAGCACCAATTTCGTCCAAAACTTTAAATAAAACTCAACAGGCCACCCGTCTGGTCCGGTGGTCGAGCCACGTTTCATGGAAGTCAGTGCCTCTTCCACTTCGTCAGCTAACGGGCTTGTATAAAGTTGTTCAGTTACTTCTGATGAACTTTGAGGAAGCTTACTCAATATTGTGGCTGTCTCGGTGGTACCGTGATGTGATGCCATTGTCATACGAGCCATGTTGGCAAAGTGAGCTATGAAGACTGATTGATCACGTGCCGGTGCCAACGCAGTTGGTAAGAATCTGGTGTCCTGATTTCCTAGTGGACTCGACGGGATGAGAAATGAGCTTTTCGCAAAGTGCGGAACCTCAGAGTGAGCACATGAATTACGCCTGCAACGCCGATCAGCCGCCGTCAACGACGACGCTGCAATAAGGTGTTGAAAATGACCCCGTAACTCTAGCTGCCATGCGCAAATTAAGGGAGTTAGTAAATTAACCCAAAGAGCAATACGCAGCTTTGTGGCAGTGACTGCTAGTTCTTCGGACGTACTGGCGTCTAAGAGCACGCCCTGCTAACTTAGCAGTGTGAACGCTACCGTGTCTTGAGCGCGTCCCACACCTCCGGGCCAGATCCCAAAAGAGAGGCGCGCAAAATTCTACATAAACTGTAGCGTCATGCAGAATGCGGATGTCAAGATGGCAATGTCTCACGATGATGAAAAGGGAAAGTGAGCCTCGACCGTCACTTGTCGGTGGTCAGATATATAAACAGAGTATGATAGTAATGTGACTACATCGGACTGCGATACGTAATAAGCTAGTGCACTAGGCACAGAGAAACGATCCAACCGACTAGACGATGTGCTCCGCCGCCAAATCTAGGCATATTGTAGTCCATGCACTAGTCTGTACTCATCTATCAGAGGCGAATGTTGAACCATACGACGCAGCTCCCGCGCATGCCAATCAGATCGACCCTATCCTGGGCCTTGTAAGCTCGCGTGTCTAATACACAATTAAAATCGTCGTTGAGTATGGCATGACGACCGTCTAAAAAATATACGCCCAGGTCACCAAAAAAATCGTTTGACATCGCTGCTTCAGCTGGCCCATAAATACACATAACACAAAGCTTGGAGGATGATAGGACGTAGTCAGTAGTCAATACCCTTACGATCCCGTCATGTAAAACATGATGATTGTGCAGAAGAGCACTCTTAAAATTGTATTTTTTCGAACTCCACTGAAGCGAGATGTTACGTAACAAAAGTAACAGTCTAAATCAAACACCGTTGGAATGCACGAACGTGGCCAATGATAAAAAGTTGGTTTCTTCTAAACTTAACATCACAGTGTTCTGCGCAGGCTATGCTGATAACATCGGCTTTCTTTACTGCGTTACGGAACCATTAAAGCATAAAAAATGAGTTTCAGAGTGTCAGCCATATTTACATGTTCGTGAGTGATTGACCTGGTCATGTTTTTGTTGATTGAAACACGAGGATCTGTCCGGGGAAACTGGAGTGCACAGGCTACAGAGCACATTTCAATCCTCTATACAAGGTCGAGGTTTCTTTGGTTGCTGGAACTCGGAGCGGCTATTCTGGGTGCCGTCCGAGCTTGTACCAGGCTTCTGAGCACGCCTGACATCTTGCGGGGCTTGCATTTTCACACCACATCCGTATGGCTAGAAGAGAATCCGATGCTACTGTCAACTCCAAGGCTGAAGCTGCCTTCTTACGAACCAGATAGTGGTATTTGCAGAATGAACGTTGTCACCGCCTCCAAAGACTTTGATCACGGTATGTTTGTCGGGGCGCATCAGTAAAAAGGTTCCATGGCGTCTTGCTACTTGTTCAAGAAAGTCGCGAGCCTGGCTTTCAGAAAGAGCCAGAGAGAAAGAGAGAGATTGACTTTATTAAACATATTCTGAGGAGGCTGAGAAAGGGCCATTCGACCCTTAATTCAACCTGGAGGCTCCACCGAGGATGGCACTGGACGCCGAAGGCTTGTAGCGATGTCCCGGGCCCTCTGGACCGCCTGTAGTTGCAGCTTGTATTGATTGCTCTTGAGGGCTTCCTGCCAAGCCTTTTGGGTATTCAGTTGTGCTGCGCTATGGGTAGGGCACAGCCAGAGCATGTGTTCGAAATTGCAATAAGGATGGTTGCAAAGGGAGCATGTGGGTGGTGTATCGGGGTCGACTCTGTGTAAGGTGGATGGTGTTATGTACGTACGTGTTTGCAATCTTCTGAGAGTTAGACCTTGTGCTTTGTTAAGTTTTGGGTGCGGTGCTGGGAAGGCACGTCTTTGTCCCCGGTGATGTGATCTCGCGGTATGTGAGTGCTTTGTCCTGGCTGCAGAGATTCTCGTACCGCTCACTCATCGAGGGGTCGTTGTCCGCGGCGCGGCGTGAGAGCTCACGCGCCAGGCGGTTGGCCTCTTCGTTGGGATTGCAGTGGTCGAGTCCCGGTAACTGTTCCATGTGGGCTGGGAACCAGGATACGTAGATTTGAGCTTTTTCTTCCTTAACAAGGGTTTTTTTTTGCTCTCGTACTCTCTTATTACGTTGACGGTGAGTTTTCCAGTGCTTCTAGCTACTAGGCCAGCCGCGAACGTTCGTGCCGCCGTCTTATAGTCTGTGTATATTGTGGAGTAGGCTTGGCAGCTTTGCAAGGCTAGCGCGATCGCCATTTCCTCTGCTTCGTGGACATGGCTTGTTTGGACGGTTGCCGCGTTTATGAAGTTTCCGTCTATATCAATGACCGCTATGGCAAACGACTCCCTGCCATAGTAGCGGGCGGCATCTATGAATAGCGCGTGCGTGTTGTGTTTTTGCCTTGTTTATGAGCGCCCTCGCTCTGTCTTTCCTTCGCCTTTTGTTGAACGTAGGGTGAACGTTGCGGGGGATTGGCTCAACCCTAATGTGTTTCCTCACGTCATTACCAAGTTGTGTTCTTTTCTCTGGTTGAAAAATTGGGCAAATGCCTGCGTCTCGTAGGATGAGATGGCCTGCCTGCGTCAACGACAGGCGTGTGATCTGTGCCACTCTCTGTGCCTCAAAAATTTCTTCGGCTGTGTTGTGCAGACCAAGTTGCTCGAGTTTCTCGTTGCTTGTGCTATTGGGCAAGCCGAGTGCCGTTTTCAGTCCCTTGCGAAGCATGGAGTCGACCTTTTTGATTTCAGCCTTCGTAAGTTTCAGAAAAGGGAACGCGTATGCTACGTGACTTACGAGAAAGGCGTCATACGCCTTTATGATGTTGTCTTCTAGGAGGCCTGCTCTCTTGTCGGCGATTCTAGCAATGCCTCTTGAAAAATTGTTCGTGGTTTTTTCAAGGCGCTTGAGTGCTTCTTTGTTGTGGCCCTCCTTGGCGCTTAACGTTAGCCCTAGTACTTTGACCGTATATACTTGCGGTATCGTTTGGTTGTTCTCAGCTTTGAGCACTACTTGTTGCTCCTCTTCGCCCGAATTTCGTCGAGGGTGAAAGAGCGTTAGAGTATATTTAGTAGGGGACAGTGCGAGTCCAGTTGGCTTAAGAAATTCTTCAGTTGTAGTCAGTGCTTCTTGAAGAATTCCTTCCAAGGCACCATATGAGTGGCCACATGGGACCCATATGGTAATATCATCCGCGTGTATGGCATGGTGCACGGATGGGATTTGAGCGAGATTCTCCGACAACCTGTGCATCGCCACATCAAAGATCAATGGCGAGAGCACTGACCCTTGTGGGGTGCCAATATTTCCGAGTCATTCGGGTTCGCCGCATTGCTCTCCTATGCATATGGTGGCGGTTCGGTTCGCCAGAAAGCTTTTAATGTAGTTGTAGAATTTCTCGCCTAGGTTCATTTGCGATATTTCACCCAGTATGTGTTCATGTTTTACGGTGTCAAAGGCCTTGGCGAGGTCCAGGACTAATATGGCTTTGGGCGTGTGAAGAAGGCCGTAACATATGTGTTCTCTTAACATCAACATGGCGTCCTGTGTGGACAGTGCCCTGCGGAAGCCAATAATGTTGTGCCGAAAGAGCCCATTGCTCTAAAAGTGGTCCGTGATACGGTTGAGTATTGCATGCTCAGCTACTTTTCCAACGCAAAATGTGAGTGATATGGGCCTTAAGTTATCGATGCTCAGCGGTTTTCCAGGTTTTGGGATGAGCGAAACTTTGGCACTACGCCATTCTTTGGTCACGGTACCCGTTTTCCATGCCTCATTTATCTTCTTAGTAATGATTACAATTGCTTTATCGTCTAGATTCCGTAGCAGTTTATTGTCGATTTCATCTGGCCCTGGCGCCGATCTGCCATTGAGTTGTTGTAGAGGGTACCGTATTTCAGCTTCGCTGAATGGTTCGTCTAGCTTTTCTTGCGGTCGACCTCCATATGAGGGATTTTTGCTTTCCGAGGCTACTGATTTGCTTTCCAGTGGGACATATTTTTGACCTAGCGTTTTGAAAAGAGCTTGGGATCCACCACTATCCTGGGCGTGCTTGTGCACCAATCGTTCAATTTGCAGCTGGTTGCCACCTCTGGTGGGTTTGTCGCTTTTCGCCATAAGGTGTTTGAGCAGCCCCCATTTGCTTCCCTTCCTCATTTTGCCATCTGCTTCGTCACATGTTTTGTTCCACTGCTAGGCGCAGAGTGTTTTGTCGTGAGATTCGATTTCACGGCCAAGGTTCGCGATTTTTGTGCGTAAGTGTCTGTTGAGCTTGTTTTTACGCCACGCTTCTTTTAGGTCATGCTTTTTCTGCAGCAAACTGGCCAGGTGAGAGTCCATTGCTGGATGGATTCATCAGTCTCGACTTCTTTGGTGGCCTCATTCGCCGCCATTTTTGATTCATTTAAGAGGGCTTCATATGATAGTTCTGTATTGCCCTTCTGCTCCCGTATTTTACGGAACTGGTCCCAGTCTGTGATTTTGAATTTTCTTGGCGCTTTCGCCTCGTTCTCAACGGTAATTTCCAGGAAGCAGTGGTCGCTACCTAGGTCTTCGGCGAGGTTATCCCAGGTAGCTCTGACGTTCTTTGTGAAGGTTAAGTTCGGCATTGTGTCCCGCTGTACCGAATTACCTCTACTTGAAGGGAGGGCAAGGTTGTTTATCAGCTGCAGGTCCAGCGCATTCGCGCTTTCTGCTAACTTGGTGCCTTTGCCTTCGCTTTTTAAGTATCCCCATTCGGTACTCCTGGCGTTAAAATCACCCGCTACTATGAGCGGATTGTCACCCGCCATTTTTACCGCCGAGGTAAGTAGTCTGTTGAAATCTCTTTTCTTATCTGATGGAGGACTGTGAACATTGAGCACAAAGATGCTTCTTTTAACGGCCCTGTGTGGTAAGATTTCCACCAGGACCGTTTCCAGGCCTTTTTTGTATACGGGGGTGTCCCTTTCGGTGAACATTACGTCCTTCCGGATGAAGGTAGCCACTCCTCGCGTCTTGTTCTGCTCGGGGTGCAGGGTCGGCCTAGCTACCCTGTACTCCTGTATGCCAATGATTTTAGCAGTTTTGCTTTCTCCACATTCCTGTAGCAATATTATATGCGGCTTTTTTTACAGGCTAGCAATAGTTGTGTTAGTGCTGCTTGCGTTTCTGAAGTGAGTTACAGTTCCACTGCCAGATCTTAATCTCGTTACGGTCAGCAGCCATTTTGGCTTGGTAGCTTGTGTGCGTCGCGGCTCGTTATTTCCGCGAGATTGCGTGCTTTGACTGGTCGGACTTTAGCTCTAGAAGTTATGCTCGGCACGCTTGCCGTAACCGCTGGTTTGTCCACGCTTAGCTTCTGAGCAGCACCTGCCACAGGTGGGTTGGCTGCCATCTTCTCCAGGCTCATGAGCCTCTGGTCAGCTTTGTCAGTGTAAGTCTTAAAGGTTTCCATAAACTTGGCAAGCGTGTTCGCCAACGTATCAATTTTGTCGTTGAGCTTAGTTGTCGCGGACTCGACATTTCTCAGTGGGGCTTCTTTTTCTATCGATACCATGTCGATCTCCTCCGTCGTGCGCTGTCGCTGTCTACGGCTTTGCGTTTGTGTGTGTTGTGGATCGTTTGTTGTGAGCGTGTTGTCGGTGGTGCCGGTGAGCTCGACAGATTAATTCCGTGGCAGCTCTCTATTCTAGCTATTGAGGCCCGGAGCTCTTCAAGTTCCTTCTTGAGGGCCCTGTTTTTTTGTTCAAGCGCTACAATACGAGAATCGGGAGCATGCTCTGGCTGTGCCTTACCTTTGGGATGGCTACTTGTGCTTCGTGATTCACCTGCAAACTTGCTGGCCCAGGAGCCATTGTTCGGCTGCTGCTGCTGCGTGGCTGTTGGTCTCGTTCTCTATCGGGATCTGGAGCACTCCCGAGATGACAGGTGGTTGTCAGATCCCGACAAGGTCGAGGGGCGCCCTCCGGAACGAGAACGGTCTCTGGATCGAAAACGCCTTCTCGATCGGGAACGCCCTCTGGATCGGGATCTCCCCCTGGATGGAGATCGGTGATGGACGCTCGAGGCGTTCTCCCGTCCCGGCACCTGGTTGCGGCAGGGTTCCTTAAACGTGACAGATGTTGGTGCGTCTTGACGCTGTTGTGCTTGCCACTCTTGCTTTCTGCGTCTTCTTCTCCTTCTCACTATGTATAGAATGTGGAAGCGTCTTTTGCATTCGCGATCTCCGGTGGGGTGATTTCCATCGCAAAGCTTGCATTTCGGCTCGCAGTGATGCACGCCGTCTTCTTGTAGCGTTTCTCCGCAGTTGTCACATTTCTAGCTCGTTGCGTCTGTGTGCCGGCAAACATCGGCGCGATGGCCGACTCCTCCGCACGTTCTGCAAACATCGACTTGTCGCTTGTAGAGCGAGCAGGGAACCATGGCGGTTCCGCATATCACTGTGTTCGGAACGCGCAACCCGTCAAAGAGGATTGCGACTACTTTGGTCTTTTTAATGCGTCTTGCCTCGATGGCAGTGGGATTTCGGTCGTGCACAATCAAGCGTTTCAGCGTTGCATCGTCAAGGGAGAGGTCAACGTTCTTGATGACGCCTTTGCATGTATTATCGGGCGCGGCCACGTATGCGGCAACTTCGAACGAGCCTTGGTTTGTGCGCAGTTTCTGCACGTTCACGTATGATGTAGCATTATTTTGGTACGGCGTAGAAATAACAATGATGTTTTGCATATTGTTGGGGCAGATCGTGTCCTCCCGTGCTTGTTCGTCGGTGATCTGGGCGGCTATGATGACGGCTCTCGCCAGCAGAACGAAGTCGACTCGGGCTACGTTCAATCCTCCTCTGGGTCTCATAATTACCCTGATCTGGTCCTTGGGTAGGCGGGGTAGCCTCGAAGCGGATACCACACGGTGTAGTGCCGATTGACTTTTTTTAAAGCCCCTGGGGTGCTTCGGCTGGTTGCTGTGCCCGACCGTCCCAGCGGTCAGCTCCTCGTTCGGCGGAGTCGTCTGTTTTCGGCGTCCCATGGCGGTGACTCATCCTGGTCTGTCGAAGATCTCCGCGCTTACTTCCATTCCCTTCACGGTTATGGTGGAAGGCATTTTCAGTGCCTGGTTGTCGGCTGCGACGTACGCAGGTTGATCCAGTAGCTGCCGCGTCTGGCCGAGCCCTTGGCTACGTGTAACGGCCGTACTCCTCGCCAACCCTAGGTGTGGTTAGGGTTAGCGGGGACGCTCGCCGCGTCGCAACTTTAAAGTCCAAAAATATGTCTAAGAGTTCACGCACCGCCAAAAATGGCGTCTCCACTGAGACCGCAGAGCTTCCTTGTTCGAATAAGCACAAAGCCAAGTGATTTTGGAGCAAAGAAACGACCGAAAACATTTAGAAAAGCGGGAGCCGACGTTTTCACGTCCGCGCTCCTCGACGCCATTTAGCGATCTCCTCAGAAAGAGCCAATGGACGGAAGGAGCCTGGCGAAACACCAGCGCCCGTAGACCTTGTAACGTCGGCGTCTACTGACCACTCAACTGCTAGATTTAGCGATGAGTCCGGTGCGTCTGTGCCTACAAGCGCTTCTTTTTTGGCTTGGGCCGACGTCAAACATGGCACGGCATATTTGCCTGAGACAGACACGAGGTCAACCACGGTGGCTTTTTTTATCGGTGAGATTGGCGAACCTGACGCGCTGGGGTTGGCCAAGCTAGACACTTCTTCTTCGCCGTTCAATGTAGCTCTTAGAATCGAAGTCTGACGTTCTTCTTGTACAGCTCTGGGTTCTCGTTCATCTATTGCCGTTGGTGGCACGGACGGAAAGGTCGCTGCAGCAGCATCCGAATACGAACGACGCAAGGGCAGACGGTGGTAGGGTGGCCATCTTTGTAACCTAAACATGGGAGGTCGCAACCTTCGCTTTCGTGTCCGCGCACACCACAGCGACCGCAGAATGGTGCTCTGCACTCTGCACGATAATGACCACTAGAGCCATACCGACGACAAACTCGTTGCAGGTCGCGGTAGTCGAATGTGACTCGATGATCAGAAATGCGAAGATATTTGGGGACGGAATTTGTGGGGACTCATTTCCATCCGCAGAAAGCGTGTGCCTGTGAGAACTCCGCGTCTTGCGCTCATGAAGCCAGCGGTCATAATCGATACCTTGCCGTATGAGTACAAAGTGAGGACGAGCACGTAGTTGAAGACGAGTGTTGCTAGGAACAGGCAAGCAACGTTAGTTACCTGCATGCCGACAGGAATACGCTCGCCACCGATGGTCAGGTCGCGAGCGTCGACGATGAATGTCATGAAACTTGGAAGCCATGCTCTTGGCAGTTACTTGAAAGTTCATGCATCCCATGTGCTGAATGCAGTGTACCTCAGAGAGGTCAACTATTGTGGCCGTCGCGTCGACGATGGTCTCCGGACTACTCCCCGCAGGGACAACGACGTCGAAGGTCTGCGCCTTTGAAGACATCCACGACGTTGAATGAGCCAAGGTTAGACGAGGTGGACATCCCTCACGTGGAACACGAATTGACGTCAACGGGATCACTTTGTTTTCGTCTTCGTCGTCATCTGACAAAGCATCTGTATTACAGGCTTATCTATGAAATTAATTCAGGGAAACTTTCCTAGATTTCGTTCTGTCTGTCCACCGTAACGATAACCCAAACAGCCCCAAACGATACGCAGCGCCCACCAATATTGCTCAAGTTTCAGCGTTCATACTTCTGCAGACTTCAATTAAAAAACAATTAATGCGCATATCTGAGGCACAATGACAACACGCCAGTATTCCATATGTGTGTTTTCATACAAGAGAAGGCATACATAAGTAATTCTTCAGACCGTAGCGTTTATCATGCTGCGCCAACGATGCAACGCTATGCTCAAAAAGGCAAGTGTTTCCAATGCTTTGCTAAGGCGACATGGCGGTGGCACCTGCCCGCCGCTTTGCGTTCTACACCTTATCGCCTCCGAGACAGGTGCGCACGCCTTCCTTCGTTTTCGAAGATAACTGCCAGATATCGCGCCTGTCTAACGTGCCTCGATGCGCTCGTTCGCCTTCGCTGCACGGATTGATTGATTTGTGGGGTTTAACGTCCCAAAACCACCATATGATTATGAGAGACGCCATAGTGAAGGGCTCCCGAAATTTTGACAACCTGGGGTTCTTTAACGTGCACCCAAATCTGAGTACACGGGCCTACAACATTTCCGCCTCCATCGGAAATGCAGCCGCCACAGCCGCGACCTGCGGGTCAGCAGCCGAGTACCTTAGCCACTTGACCACCGTGGCGGGGCTTCGCTGCACGGATTGAGACACTCTAACGCAGCGCTTCCAGAATACAATTCACCGATTCACAATTCACCGAAAACAATTCGCCGACTTCAAATAAGCGCTTTGTTCACTCTCTCCAGACGCAAGACTATCGTCTCGCGGCAAGACTTGCAGTGAAACATGCAGATAAGGGGCCATTTTTTTAGAGGTAACACAAATTTGAGAAAAGAAATAAAAAAAGTTATGGAACTGCTTTTTATCAAGAAAAGTGGTGATCAATGTGTTATTGAGCCTTCCGTGATTATCTCCAAAGACGAAATAGCGTTCTTGGTCGATCATGTGTAAGTTTTACTTTTTCGATTAAATGAGGCTGGGCTTAATTTGCTGATAGTTATCTGTATAACAGAGCATACTTGTTATTCTGGTTGTGCAGTGTGTTCATCATTTTTAACCGGCCAAGTTTTAGTCGCCTTAATATCTTTCATTGTTGTACTGATTTGTGAGAAGCATGCGCACGGAAGCGTCTGTCGTGTGAACTAACGTGTTGAACTGTAACGAAGTGGTTTTTGTATGACCGATATTTGCTACGCGTGGCTGTATAATGAATTATGCATTGGTCCAGTTTTGTAAAGAGATCGCATTCATGATTGTTGTTATCACTTGTTATAGGCGTGTGGCTTCTGGACGGTGTTGACATGTGGCACTAAGGGAAAGCACTTAGATCAAATCAAGCTCATTTAGTAGTTCAGCACCGGTCTTGCCCTATTGCGTCTTTTGTCATGTATTTGTTGCTGATTTTTTTTCTCAAATGTGGCACCAACATTCCCAGACAGAAACTCTGAATATATACCACGTACTTATTTTAAAAACTGACGACACGAGTGCTTTATTGTTCGGGCCTTTTATTATTGTCTCTAAATGTATTCAAGTGTGAAGAGTAGGAATATGTCACATACATACAATTGCAGTTTAGAAATTTTAGTCACCGCAGTATGCAAAGCACCTGCACATTGTTCCATCGCAAGCCAACCTTCCGACTGTTAGGATGTTATAGTGTAGCATTTAGGTCTTCTTGATTGATATGCTGTAGGTAAAAATCCAATAATAGGAACTCCCCCAAGTCAGTCACTGTAATCACTGTAACCGTAATGTGCCAATCAACCACTGATGGCTCGTTCGATTTCAAAAAACGTCAGTTGCGAGGGATGTTTATTCCGATGTCAAGTACCAAACAATATTCATTCCCCTCAACGCACATACAGTTATGAAACACGGGAATATAGGAGAAAAAAATCTCAGCATATCGACGGAGGGAATGATGACGAGTGGTGCGAAGCGTCTGTCGGTCCGTCCAAGCGTCTGTCTGTCTGTCTGTGTGTCTGTCCGTCTGTGCGTCCGTCCGTCCGTCCGTCCGTCCGTCTGTCTGTCTGTCTGTCTGTCTGTCTGTCTGTCTGTCTGTCTGTCTGTCTGTTTGTCTGTGATAGACTGTCTGTGTGTGATGGACAGCCGGATCGATGGACGCTCCGCTTCACTCATCTACGTTCACTCCGTGGATAGCTTGTGTATGTTGCAGCCGGTGAAATACCGGTGACACTCCGAGAAGGCATCGTCGGCAGAGTCGTGGTGAGCGCGTCGCCGGCGCAACTCACACACCGATTGCCGGCAAGCCTGTCGTGGTCGAGCGAAGCCTACTTCGAACCACCTCAAAGTTTTCGACGGTAAAACTCTAGGAGCTTAAGATTAGAACAAAAGTAAGCTGACGATTTATTTATTTATTTATTTCAGGTACCCTCATGGCCCAGAGGGCATTGTTGAGGGGAGTGGTACAGGATCAGGATGTTGAAAGGTGTTCGAATTGTACATACATTGCACACATATGAGGGGGGGGGTAAACAACAAGAGGGAAGGCAGGGAGGTTAACCAGGCACATGCCCGGTTTGCTACCCTACGCTGGGGGAATAGGAAGGGGCATAAAGATGAGAGAGAGAGGAAAGAGAAGAGAAAGAGAGAGAGAGAGAGAGAAAAAGGAGGATTGTCAGTCAATCGGCTGGCGCGTATGCAGCGGTGGCACTACACAAAAGTTAAAGGTGGTCACATAGGCCTGTAGTCCTCAAAAAGCACAAGACAGCTTTGACTGCTTTTTGAGCCGACGAAAGGCGATGACGGTGTTCCAGTAGCATCTGCACAGAGAGTGGCCGATCGTCCAATTGTCGCAATGCGTCCGAAAGCTTCTGTCTTTCAGAGGCAAATCGAGGGCAATGGCATATCAGATGGTCGATGTCTTCTTTGGTGCAGCAGACGTCGCATTCCGCATTGTCGGTCAATCCGATGAGGGTTCTATATGCTTTTGTGAAGGCAACCCCCAAACATAGGCGACAAAAAAGTGAAGCTTCACGTCGACGAAGTCCGGATGGAGGTCGAAGTTCCAGTCGAGGGTTTATTTGGTATAGTCTCGTATGTCTTATGCTTGGGGTGTTCCACTCCTGCAGACTCAGACTACGTGCCAGGTGACGAAGTTGATTTGCAGCGTCAGTCCTTGACAAAGGAATCGGAAGGGTGTGTTCTTCTTGGTGCGATGTGCGAGCCGCGTTGTCTGCGGAATCATTGCCACTGGCTCCACAATGGCCAGGAAGCCACTGAAACTTGACCTCGTGGCCTGTTTCTGTGACGTGGTGAACGAGCTTGACAACTTCGTAAGTTAATTGTTCATGGCAACCTCGTCGAAGGACTGACTGCATGCTCTGTAGGGCTGGTTTTGAGTCGGAAAACACAGCCCATTTACTAGGTCTTTGGGATTTGATGTACTCTATGGCGCCACGCAAAGCCGCAAGTTCTGCCGCTGTGGACGTAGTGGCATGTGACAGTTTGATTCGCAGAGTGATTCCTCTAGCTGGAATCACCACCGCACCACCAGAACCAGACGCTGTGGTTGAACCATCGGTGTATATGTGCACGTGGTTGTTGTACATTTCGTGCAGATGGCTCAAGCTCAATTGTTTTAGGGCTGATGAAGGCAAATTTGATTTTTTCTGTATTCCTGGAATTGAAACACGTACTTGTGGAAGTGTCAGGCACCACGGAGGATACACCAGTTTCTCAGCAGGCGTAAAACCTGACGTAAACGACGCACGATGAGCGCAGACAATTGCACTAAATTTCGTGCGGGGCCTCTCAGTAGCGAGGGTTGCCAAGTGGTGGGAAGGATTCCTAGCATGTTGCCTGAGGTACGTACGCATCGTTTCAATGGTGATGTGCGTCATGATCGAGTAGTCCTGTGCAATGGCAATTGTTTCAGCTGTCGATGCGCAGCGGGGTAAACCAAGGCATATCCTAAGCGCTTGGGCTTGAATATTTTGGATTGTGCGCAGGTTCGTTTTGCACGTGTTAGATATAACAGGTAGGCTATACCGCAGGAATCCAGTAAATAATACCTTGTACAGCTGTAACATAGACTCGACAGACATTCCCCAACTTTTCCCAGCAAGAAACCTGAATAAGTGACAAATGGCAGTCAGCCGCTTTTTCACGTAGTTTACGTGGGGTGTCCAAGACAGGTTTCGGTCGATTACGACTCCCAAGAACCTGTGACTCCGGCTGCATGACACCAACTGCCCGTTAATTGATATGCCGTAAGCGGACATTGGTTTTCTGGTGAAGGCCACGACTGCACACTTCTCACTTGCGATTTCAAGCCCTTGTTTGCGTAAGTGGTACGATGTCACTGATGCTGCCTTCTGAAGTCGAGCGCGAAGTTGAAGTCGAGTCACACCTGATGTCCACACACAGATGTCATCAGCATAAATGGAAAGTCGTACACTGCTTGGTTGCTTGCCAACTAGTTCAATGAGTGTTAGGTTGAACAGCGTCGGGCTTAGCACTCCGCCTTGCGGGACTCCTCGGCTGCAGTAATACTCGGGTGTCGGGCCATTCTCTGTCTGCACGTGAAATGATCTATTCTGTAGGTAGCTCTGAACCCACGTATATATCCTGCCACCGAGTCCCACTCCTTCTAGTGCGCTGAGAATGGCTTCGTGGGTGACATTGTCGTAGGCCCCTTTAACGTCAAGAAATAGAGCAGCAGATAACCGCTTGCAGGCCTTCTGGTGTTCTACATATGTCACCAAGTCAACTACATTGTCAATTGACGAGCGGCCTCGTCTGAACCCGGACATGGCATCTGGATATATTTCGTAGAACTCTAAGTACCATTCCAGACGCGTTAAAATCATCCTTTCCATAACTTTTCTCACACAGCTCGCGAGGGCAATCGGGCGGTAAGAGGAAATGTCCAAGGGTGACTTGCCGGCTTTGAGAAGTGGAATCAGGCGACTTGACTTCCATTCCTGTGGAACCATGCCAGTTTGCCAGGAGTCGTTGTACAGCTGCAAGAGTGCCTGCCGAGCTTGATCTCCTAGGTGACACAGAGCGCGGTAAGTAATGCCGTCAGGTCCTGGCGCTGAAGAACGTCTACACAAAGCAAGCGCAGCCTTTAGTTCGTCCATTGAAAACGAAATCTCCATTCGGGGATCACGTGAGGATACAGAAAAGTCGGGCGTCTTTGTCCCAGTTGAATTTGAGCCGCAGGCAATCCTTCGACAGAAGGAATCTGCGACATCAATCTCTTCGCAGCGTAAGTGAAGTGCCAGAGATTTTAATGGGTAGCGCTGAGTAATGGTTGTACGAAGACCCCGGACAGTTCTCCAGATTAGTGACAGAGGCTTTCTGGGATCCAAAGACTCGCAAAAAGATACCCATCGTTGCTTGGCCAACTTGTCCATGTGACGCTGTATTTTCTTTTGTGTGCGTCTGGCCACTCTCAGATCATCAAGTGACCTCGTGCGTCTATAACGTCGTTCTGCACGACGACGAATCGCTCGGAGTTTCTCGAGATCAATGTCCATATCAGTGCGAGATGAGCTCACCGGAAGCGAACGCGTCGTTGACTGTAGGGCACTCTTTATTGCGTCCTCTAGGTTGAAAGGTGAGGCGCCAACATAGTCTTCCATGATTAACTTGTATTTTTGCCAATCGGTGCACTGGACGGCTCTGGAGGACTTGAGACTTGGAAAGCCGTCAATCTTCAGGTATGTTGGGATGTGGTCACTACCCCTTGTTTCCAAATCCGAAAACCAGTGCACTCTGCGTGTGAACGAGCGTGAGACGAAAGTGAGGTCCAGGCAACTGCTATAGGCCGATCCGCGCAGATAAGTAGGGCTGCCATCATTCACGAGGATAAGTTCACATTCAGAAGCGAAAGACACTAACTGTCTACCTCTAGTGTTGACCCTGGAGCTTCCCCATAAGTAGTGGTGGGCATTGAAGTCACCAGTTATCACCCATGGCTGGAGAGTTGAATTCAAAATTCCGCGCAAGCGCTCTCGGTCTAGACGACTTGATGGATGTAAGTAGGCTCCGATGATGGTGAATGTGGTCTTCTTGTTTTTTACTGTTAGGCAAACGTACTGGTTTTCTTCGTCAGGGGGTACAGGGTGATGAACATAAGTTAAGTCGCGCCGTATGAACACAACGACCTTGCTGCGCTCTCCATGGGTAGAAGACATAAAGCACTCATATCCAGACAGTCTCATCTGGGCTGACAGGTTCGGTTCACAAATCACAATTATGGAGAACTGGTTCGTGAATACATATTGCCGGAACTCGGACATACGCGCCCTAAGTCCTCTGGCATTCCACTGAAGGACAGATGCGTTCTTGACCTCCTCGCGAAAGGATAACATGTTGCGGGCCATCGTTTTACCTTAGAGCTGCAAGCACCGGACTCAAAGTGTCCAGCACTTGGAGTGCGCTCTGCGCTGATGGGGTGTTCATGTTGCTTAGGAGCATGCGCATTGCGCTCATAAGGGTCTGCAACATGTTGATGACCTGGCGATCCTCAGTTGTCTTTTCATCAGTGGTTCGTGATGGCATCGAGGTTGGCGGGGATCGATGCACCTCTGAAACAGGCTGTGTTCGTGGAAGTGATGGCCACTCTTCACGAGGTGGGAGTCTTGACCCTGATTCTGTTTTCGGTGTATCCGTCTTCGCAGAGCTTGACGATGGGGGGCCAGTTCTTCTTGCTTGAGATGACGGGTCTCTATCGGCAGATGCCACGTTGCGTGATGATCTTCTGTGGTGACGCCGACGTCGCCTGACAGTAGCAGCGGCTTCCCTGTGCGTTGAATTGTCGCGCACCATGCGTTTCAGCACCGCGCGTTCATTTCTCACTCGTGGGCAATCTTTAGACGACGCTTTATGAGCGCCGTGGCAATTGGAGCATTTGAACGCAGTTGCGTGGCAGGTGTCTTCTGAATGAGGTTCGGCACACCGCGGGCACACGACATTGCTGGTACATACTCCTTTGACATGTCCCATCTTGAAGCATCTGAAGCATTGTAGGGGCTTCGGTATGTATGGACGGACCTGATGGCGAACGTGGCCAACTTTGACGTGTGGGGGAAGACTGTCTCCCTCAAAAACAATCTTCAGGCATCGTGACTGACCAAGCCTTGTGATGTGCTTGATGAGGATGTCGTCTGTAGTTGGCTTTATCAAGATTGGGAAATCGTCAGCGGGAATGGAAATGTCCACGTCATAAATGACGCCAACACTGCCCTTACAGTCAGTGGGGATCACTGATTTAACTGTGACTCTGTCGATTTCCGAGATGTTCTGTAGGCTTTGCAGCGCACTACGGTGTAGAACATCAACTGCCAGAATATTCTTCCGTGAGTTGATCCTGACGTCTTTAATTTCATTTGGAGCGAGTCCTTCGAGGTATGCAGAGAGGACTTGCCTGTTAAGCCGCCGTAGGTTGGCTGAAGGGTCCACAGCCATGAAGAGTATAGTGTGTGGCCAACGCTGCGCGGTAGCCTGCACGGTGGATATACTCGTCGTCGACGATGTTCGTAGCAGTCTTCTTTTTGCATTGCGGCTCATGACGACTGTGTAGTCGTCATCCGATGACTCGAAACCGTCGGAATAGAGCTCCGTTGCCTCGCTGTCTGTGCCACTTGAGGTGGTCCCACGTTTTCTAGCCGCTGCCAGACGTAGCGGTTGTCCACCTCGAAAATCCTGAGAGGCTTCTTCATCCATTCTCGCAAGAAGGGAGCAGCAGCTCCCAGAATTTGCGGTAAAACAACTAGAAAATTTGAGACAAGGGTACAAGCGTTCTATGAAATAGACACTTCGTCGTCGTCCCTCCAAAAGGTTCGCACACATATGAGCAAATATACAAAAGCACTGAACAAACAAGTATCCAGCGGTGCGTAGAAGTATACAAAAGTTTAACACAAATCTACACAGGTATTGCCTCTAGCATGAAAAGATAACAAAACTAACATTGACAACTGCATGCATATGACACATTATAAGGTAAATAAACACTGTGAAAAAAAATTCAAGCTACACAGAAGTGAAGTAATCAGACACTTTTTTCCTAAACTGGTCAATATTGTTAGTAAGCACTAGGGATGGTGGCAGGCGATTCCACTCTGATGTAGTTCTAGGAATAAACGAATTTGAATATGATGCAGTGCGACATTTCGGGATACCAACTTTGCAAGAATGAATGATCTATGCGCAATGAAACATGAGCAGGGGGTAAGATAAGAGCAGTTTTAAGGGTGGCGTTCAATTTATAGATTTTAAAGAAAAGGCACATGCGCGATATCTTTCTGCGCAGTGTGAGTGGTTCAAGAGATAGAGTTGCTTTCATTCGCGTAGCAGCTTACAGATTGTAGCAGCTTACTTTTGTTACCATTAAATTATTCTTCAAATTTTTTGTAACTCAGCTCTTTAAAGCGAAGCATTCACGGCGTTTGGTTGAGGAACTGGACCGATGTCCACCGTGGTTCAGTGGTGTGAAATATCTTGAAACGTTCACACTAAACACCAACCGGTCATGGTGAATTTTCGCTGCACTGATGATTTCGTTTCCTGCCGACAGCTGCTTACATAGTCAGCCACACGAAGCACTGGTGTTTCACATCGACGTGCAAACAGATGCCCGTACTTACACACAAACACACACATGCACGCACTCACGTCACGACGAAAAAGGGTTTTTGAAACTCCTATAGGGAGTTTTTAACCACGTGGCCTGAAACTCCGTGCGAAGTTTAACAAACTAATGTCGTTCATAAACTACGTCATTAAGCAGGAGGCGTTTTACGACGACATGTGCCGAGTTCGTGCTGTACCAGTGAGTTATTAATTTGGGTAGGGAAGTTTTGAGGGCTCATATGCCGGAGAAACTCCCATCTCGGCTAATTTTTGCTTACAATGCAATGTAAGAAGCTTCGCTTCTATACATCGCTTGACATAGTTGTCAGGAACTTTGATGATATCATGATAGGTAGAGTTCAACGTTTCAAAACGACCACATAATTACAAGAGATGTCGTATTGCAGGGCTCCGGAAATTTCGACCACCTGGGGTTCTTTACCATGCACCCAAATCTGACCACAAGGTTCTACAGCACTTTCGCCTCCATCAAAATTTTAGCCGCCACAGCCGAGATTCGATCCCGTGACCTGCGAGTCAGCAGTCGAGTGATTTAGCCCCTATACTATTGCGGTGGGGCGATCTGTTGTCAGGAACTTTCTCAATGAAGCAATCGAAATTAATAGAAACAGTTCATGGTTGTAGTCGTAACCAGTGCACGTAACTTTTGATTGGAACACGTGGTGTGTGACAGAGGCTGTGGTCCTAAAGATAACCCATACGTTACCATACCACAACCTAGTAAATGAAGTTGCAGCTTCATTAGGCACAGGAATGATTATGATTCCAGGACATGTCAAGGCTGGTAGAATTACATGGTTTCAAGCAAAAAAAAAAGAGAAACAAGAATAACGACGCTATGAGCAGGCAAATGTGAAGGGGTTTTCCATTCTTTCTGGGATTCCGGCGCTTCAAGCGATTGTCTCTATATTCGGTTTTTATTTTTGCCCGAAGAACACATAAGTGATCCGATGATGACTCCGTGAAGGACAGCAGTTTGGCTAGACAATGACGTTCGGGTAACCTAACCATTCGCTTCTAGAAAATCAACGAGTCCCATTGTGCGGACAGGTAGGTGTCTGCCTGAGAAAGGAGAGGCTTTTCGATCTTCGCCCACCAAAAATAAGGAAGACATGCTTCATTGCAGTTAAAGAAAATAAGCTGCGCATTAGGCACTTCAGCTTACGAGTCATGAAGAACTCTTTGCTTAATTCTACAATGCAATTCGTAGTCCTATTCGTTTGAATTTCTGACTTCAAGAAGCATGAATGGTTTTAATGCTACCATTCACAAAAATTTAAGAACAAAAAATTGGGAATCTTTGAGCTACGCCTTGAAGACTTGAATGCAGTGGCGATATTAAAAACCTAGTACGTACTTCTATAGCTCAGTGTGCACTTTTTATTGTATGATATACTTCGAGAACTTTAATTGTAGTTCACTGCAATGTAATTAATAAAGGTGAAAGTGCCATGTGTCAATGAAACTTTCGCAAATAACTCCGTTCTGTGTAATGGGTAGCATGCTTTAAACCACGCCCAATTTTAAATGCTTTCGAACTTGCCATGCAGCCACTACGTTGTCTTTAGGGGGTACACGCTGTAATGCAGGTAGCTCCAGTTAATGCCGTCGAATTTGCATTGAGCCTGATAAGACCATTTTTATGAAGTTTTCATATCGATATACAAGCTTTCCAACAAAAACTTAATCCGGCCAAAGTTATACTCCTCTCCCACGTGGCAATTTAAGTGCACTTCGAGCGAGTACACGTAGCCACGAGTGTCATTTGAGCGCTGTCACAGGAGCAAGTTTAGTGTCACTTGCATGACACCATATCCAATCACACAACAGATAAGCGCGGCATAAAAAATCATGAATATTAAATATGACTATTTTAACCATGCGCATTGGGGCTGTACTGGCAAGGATAGCAACAGCGTTCGTCCTCAATGTGAGCTATGTTGCAATTAGGGCTCCATGCCTTCGGATAAATTAAAAACAATTAAAAACGCACGCCTGTAAAATGTTTCAACCATTCTGTTTTATTCATCAACTCCCATTTAAACACAACAGCGTTAAAGAGCCCGTTTTGCAGGAATCGCGGCATTGGTCTCGGTTTCGGCGTCGTTAGTTGTGAGCGAAAAATCATCATATGCGTCACCTAAGTATCAATGATGATGCAAATAAAATAAATTACAAAAACTCTTGGATCAGAGTTGGGATCAAACACGGGTTGTTTGGGCCCGAGTGGAAATTCGAACCTGCGTCTTTTCAGTGTCAAGCGGATGTTCTACCGCACGGCCGATTGTCTGCTTGTGAATACATTGAAAATTAATTCCTCTGCTTGGAAATGCAGTGAAAGTGACACATGCTTTATAACACACGCATCCTGTAGGCATGCTTCACAACGCAACACAAAAAATTGAAGTAATAATGCATGGTACCAGCGCCTATGGAAATTAGGCGTCAGAACGTGTGATTATCATAATGACTTTGTGACTTAAAGCCGGTAAGTCACTACAAAACGCACACACGCTACTGCACTTGTTCCCTTAAGGCGTAAAGGGCGCATAGCTGGTTCGAAAAGGGTTCATACATTAAGTGTTTCAAGTAAGCACTATAGGTACAGAAGTTCGCTATTGCGTTGAACTCCTTAGGGGAAACTTTAGGATCCCTTATTTTTTAATCACCACTGTAATCTTGTTCCGCTTCTATCAAGTGAACATGATCTAAGCCGTCATAGACACGGGGGGGGGGGGGAGCAGGGGCCTGGTGTGGTGATGCGACAAGGCTACGCCATCGGTCGACCCATTTGGCTAATATAACATTCACTTTAGTTTTACTGTGACTTTACGGAATTGGGCTCATGGATCTCTCTGACTCTTTTGAATGAAGTGTCCGGTGGCACGCACGATGCCAAGTACGGAATAACTCTATAAGAAATATAAAAAAAGTTAAAAAAGGGCAAGATGGAAGCTTGCGATGGAAATCCGCAAAGAGAGCTTGTGTCGAGACTTGTGTTCCTCAAAACTAGAACTTATTTTTAGCGCTAGCGTGTCTACGCTTCGTACCCTCTCCCCAATACATAAGTAACTATATTAGGATCATGCGAAAGATATTGGGTCGACAAACCCTCTTATGAAAAACTGTCCCATCATCAAAATCGACGAGTCACCGGAGCTTCGCGGATAACAGGCAGAGACAGTTTTCGCAACCAAGTTTGACGAGTAGCTTCTTAGTGTTGTGATCGGCGAGCCTGCATGTGCTGTGGGTGCCGAGACGGAAGAAAGGCAGCCGCCGATAAGGAGGAACGCAAAGACTCCCAGCTGTTTTTCTTGACTTGGGAGGTGCGTGGTTGTAATTACTGCACGCAGCACTGCTGTCGCTTGTGCCGGCGTGGAAATGCAACGCGTGGCGGCTTCGCACACCGAGGCCCTGACTTCGAGTTTACACCGAAGACGGAACTTGGACCACCATGCTGTGCGTCTCTGGCTGAGAGGTCACCGACGCTCCAATCAACCCTAGCTGACCCAGCACGTGTCAGTGAAGTTGTCTGGCCTGCGGTCACCGTTCGGCAGTGTGGGTGGTGGGCCCGAGCAGCGACACGACGGACTCGTTACATCCCGTTCACTGGCAGCAGGATTCCCCGGATGCGACAGCGTGGCTGGAACACTACCTGTTTTGTGTGTGTGTGTGTGTGTGTGTGTGTGTGTGTGTGTGTGTGTGTGTGTGTGTGTGTGTGTGTGTGTGTTGGGGGCGGTGCCGGCAAAATAACCCTCAACAGAAATATTCTGATTGGGTGAAAATGCTTCTCCCCGTTTCTTTAGGTAGGTCTGGCGTCTGTAGGGACTGCGGAGGGACAAAAGCGGCAGTGTGCTTCTGAGAGAGCGCCTTCGACCAGATCTTAACAATGTAGGACGACATCTTCGTCTAGATGTTCGTCATCTGGGGAGAATGTGCTCGCTTGTAAATAATATAGAATAACCCTCTGTACAGTTTTCTTCGTCAGTCTCTTCATGCTCGGCGTCTTCCTCCCGAGTCCCTCGGTGCCGGTAACGGCGAAGTCCCAACACCTCCACAATGGATAGCAGTGGGTGGGATCCCTGGTCAAAATCCTTGACTTCAATACTAGGCGTAGGACTAACATGATATCGCCGCGACAGTTGGCCACGTTGAATTAGCCCACCGCAATCATCGTGGTACGAGCACCAGCAAGACACGGCCGGCATGCGCCACGCGTTTGTGCGCTCGGGTTACGAGGAAAAGGAAGACAGTTGGAGCTGTGCAACCCGGCTACTCGGACTTCGACGACCTTAGTCATTAGAATCGTGGGCACAAGTTCGCCCTAATAAAAACTTGTTTTTTATTCTGTCGGCCTCGGCATCGTTACATTTCTGGTGGTGGTGCTGGGTAATGATTCGAAGCCCCGCGAGCTCAAGACAGCGTAGCCCCGACGATCAGGGTGTCGACCCCGTGGAAGTGACTCCTGTATACCAGATGGCGACGACCGTGTATTTCCGGTAAATGGGTGCAGCAACAAAAGCGTTACTTCAGATTTGCGGTTGAGAATGACAGGATGGGAGCAGAATGTCTTAGTCGACACCGGTGCTGATTATTCAGTGATAAGTCACAAGATGGTGAAGAAGCTAAACAAAGTTGTGACACAATGGAGTGGATCACAGATACGCACGGCGGGCAATCACATTATTACTCTCCTTGGCAGATGCACTCCAAGACTTGAAATACGGGCTTTATTTACATTGCCGATTTCATTGTGCTACCAGAATGTTCAACGGAACTCATTATAGGAATGGATTTTTTGCGAGCTAATGGCGCCGTAATTCTCCTGCGAAGGTCCAGCGTGTCGTTTTCGACTGAACAAGCTATACCTGTGGAGGAGTCTGAGAAACGACGCCTGACTGCTCTACGCGTTGTTCATGATGACGTAACTGGGCTGCCACACTGTAGTATAATGCTGCTTGTAGAGAATGACGCATTGTACAACAACGAAGACATAGCGGATACAAATGTGGAGCTGTTTTTGAACAAAGGTGTCTGCGTAGCTCAGGGTCTTGTTCACTTGACTAATGGCCGTGCAGATGTCCTACTCACAAATTTCTCCAACGAACTTCAACACATCGCTCAAGGCACGGCTATTGCCCATATACATGACTTCTGTGTCGTGACCAAACTATGCAGCTTAACGACGTCAACCACGCGACCAGTGGCCTGCAACATCCACACATCCGTGATTGTCCACCAGAGCCTTACGAACAGTCAAAAGAAACAGATTTATGCCTGGGTAAAAAAAAAATTGCTGATTGCTTTACAACTGCTTCGAAGGTCCAGCGCACGTCAATTACGAAACACAGAATTATAACGCAAAACGACACGAGGCCTATATGCCAGCATTCAAATCGAGTTTCACAGAAAGAACGAGAAATTATCAAGAAGCAAGTGGAGGAGATGCTTTTGGTTGATGTCATCCAGCCTTCGAATAGTCCATGGGTGTCCCCCGTAGTGCTCGTTAAAAAGAAAGACAACACACTTAGATTCTGTGTCGACTACCGGAAACTGAACAGCGTAACTAAACGAGATGTCTACCCCTTGCCACGTATTGAAGATACACTAGATCGGCTGAAATCCACAAAGGTTTTCTCCTCCTTGGATCTGAAAAGCGTATATTGGCAAATAGAGGTCGACGAGCGGGGCCGTGAAAAACGGGATTCGTAACACTAGATGGCCTCTGCGAATTCAAAGTTCTTCAATTCGGCCTCTGTTCCGCGTCAGTGATGTTCCAGCGAATGATGGACACTGTCCTCACAGGATTGATTTGGCAGTCGTGCCTAGTGTATTTGGATGACGTGGTGGTATTCTCTGCAACGTTTGACAAACATCTAGAGCGACTACGCACAGTATTGCAAGCCATTCTGTCAGCAAACTTGACAATGAAACCCGAAAATTGCCACTTCGGCTTCGAAGTGCTGCGATTCCTTGGACATTTCATTAGTTCTGATGGTGTTCTCCGTGATACCGAAAAGACAGCCGCTGTTAAGAGTTTCTCTGCACCCAGAGACAAAAAGTCAGTGCGTTGATTTTTGGGTTTATGTGCCTACTATAGGCGATTTCTGGAAAACTTCTCAAAACCTCTGACAAATCTAAAAAAGACGACGTGCCCTTCACATGGGAAAGCGAAAAACAGAAAGATTTTGACGAATTAAGAAAACGGCTACAGGGCTCGCCAATACTTGCCCTTTTTGATGAGACAGCCGACACTGAAGTCCATACCGATGCCAGTAATGTCGGCCTCGGCGTCACCCTGGTGCAGTGGCAAAATAGTCAAGAGAAAGTGTTAGCCTACGCCAGCCGCAAACTGTCAAAAGCTGAGGCAAACTACTCTGCAACTGAAAAAGAGTGCCTCGCAGTCATCTGGGCAATGAACAAGTTTCGACTCTACCTTTGTGGTAGACCGTTCAGAGCTGTCTGTGACCACCATGCTCTATACTGGCTGGCAAATCTCAAGGATCTGTCAGGTAGACTAGCAATTGATAGATTGATATCTGGGGTTAAACGTCCCAAAGCCACCATATGATTATGAAAGATGCCGTAGTGAAGGGCTCTAGAAATTTCGACCACCTGGGGTTCTTTAAGGTGCACCCAAATCTGGGCACACGGGCCTACAACATTTCCGCCTCCATCAGAAATGCAGCCGCCGCAGCCAGGATTCGAACCCGCAACCTGCGGGTCAGCAGCCAAGCACCTTAACCACTAGACCACCGCGGCGGGGCAGGTAGACTAGCAAGATGGAGTCTTAGGCTGCAGGAGTATGACATTACTGTCGTATACAAATCAGGAAGGAAACACAGCGATGCCGACTGCCTGTCAAGCTCTCCCATCGATCCAAGTGTGCCTTGAGAAGTTTCAGCGCGAACAGTTCACGGACCTAGGACAAGCTCTTCGGGTACTATAGCCAGCGTTCCGCGAGCATGATACACAACACAATTAGTTTTGGCTTCATTCATCACAAGGCTTTTCGCCTTGCACCAATTATTCAGCTTTGCGCAGAACGTGCTTGCTCCAGCTTGAATACTACAGAGTTGAAGAAGAGTTCCCGTTTCCAGGCGTTGTCGACGCATCCGAAATCGCTCAACAACAACGAGACGACCCAGATTTGCTGACGCTTATACAACACCTGCAGGGTCTCATCATTCAAGTCCCTCACATATTCTTAAGAGGACTATCCACGTTCTGCCTTCGAGGAAGTGTCCTTACAGGAGGAACTTTGAACCTAATGGTGAAACATTTTTATTAGTTGTGCCCACAGCCATTCGAGAGGAAACTCTGCATGCATGCCACGACGAGCCAACATCTGGACACATGGATGTCAGCCGAACATTCGCCAGGATTTGCCTCAAGTACTATAGGCCTAAGTTGCTCGCATCAGTGGAGCGTTACGTCAAAACTTGTCGTCAATGTCAACGGCGCAAAACTCCACCCGTAAATTCCGCTGACCTTTTCCAGCTAATAGACCCTCCGGATGTCCCATTCCAACAGGTCGGCATGGACTTTCTAGGACCTTTCCCGACATTGTGTGCAGGCAAGAGATGGATAATCGTAGCCGCAGACTATCTGACCCATTATGCTATCTGACCGTAGCCACAGACTCATCGTAGCCATAGATTATCTGCCCGTTGTGACCCGTCAATAAACATGCCGGACTTCCTACGTTCTTCGATGAGCAATTTTTCCAGGTTTCTGCGCATGTGCTTCTCTTCTGCTCCTTTTTGTCTGCTTATAGTGCTCGAGCCCTCCAAAGCCTTTAATTTGACGGCCTGCTTGAAGTTCTCCCATTTTTCTCTGAACGTCGTCTTACTGAGAACTTTCATTTCTTCAACTTCCGTGATTACTTCCGCCATAAATTTTTCGTCGCTCAGCAGATTCGAATTCAATTTCTATAGTTGCCACTTGAAGGCCCTTCTTGTTTCTTTCGTGCTAGCCACTACAAAGCTAACCAAGCAGTAGTCGCTAAATAAAACGGCGTTAACACGGTATATGCCTTGCAAAGTGGCACCAATTCAACACTCACGTACGCCCTATCCTGTCTGGCGTGACTGGCTGCTTGAAAGTGGGTCTACTGCATAGTCCCGCCACCACCGAGACATTCAGCCACATTCTCCAAACCATGGTCTCTTACTATATTGCTTAAGACAGTGGTACTTGCGTCCATGTAATGTCGTTCGCAAGTTTTGTCTTTGGCTGAAAAAACGCAGTTGAAGTCACCAATGATAATAAGGAGCCTATTAGACGGGGTACACTGCTTTAGTTGTTACAGAAAATATACGTCTTTTGTCGGCAACGGTCGGTGCGTACAAATTACGCGCCATTCTAAACAAGAAAACAAAAGATCACACACAATGAGCCGACCAGACGGACATGACGTTAAGGCTTCTATTTTATCGCCCAGACTCTGTGTGTAAATATGCCACAAGTATTTGAAGGACTGCGCCGCAAAAAAAAAACGCATTAGGTAATGTAGTTAAGAATGGCTTCAATTGAAAGCTGAGTGTCAGGACTACGTACTGTGCACTGGCAATTATTAAAACCTGCTTTCTTTTACTGCAGTGGACGTTTTTGTTTCGAAAAACAGGCCACTTTTTTTTGCCGTTTCCATAGACTCCAATTGTACGATGTTTACCTGCTCTGGGAACAAAATTGAAGCTTACCCCAGCATGATCACTGCAGCCTTCTCGTTTGTTTAGGTTCTGAGACATGCTCTGTTTTCTGCGTTTTTCAATATTCACCCTCTCCAAATACTTATTCGAGAAAAACTCACTGATTCCATAGAAAACGCGCTAACGTCGAGCCGGGACCGCAAGGCGCGCTGGCTGTTATGTGTCCAGAAAAGCTAGATATGATCGGTACTCATACGATCTTTAAACTATTGTTTTCGTTATAATAGTTTTGCTATGTACTAAAACAAGCCATAAATAAAAAAAGTCTCACTACTCTCTCTCTCTCTCTCTTTCAAGCAGTTTGTGGCCACGTCTGCTCAGGAGGTGTGGCAGCATATGCTGTGCAATGACCGCACCCGTCACGTTGTTTGCTTCCAGGCGCACTTGCACATGTGTAGGCGAGTCCTTCTCTAGTCGTTTATGAAGGCGTGTTCCACTGGCGCCACTTTCACGAAGATAACGTGGTCTGACGATGAGACACGGGTGCAAAATTAACAAATATATATTGTTCAACAAACCCAGCATTCACCACTGTCATCACTTCAAAAATACACTTCGCTTTTTCGTGCAGCAGCCAACCACCAAAATAACGCTTCGTGATCGTAAGTACACTAGCTCAAAGTGCACTTGAGTTGCCATGTGTGACAGGGGTATTACACCCTTTCTGAGCGTGGCATCGCTAGCACTTTTACTAACTAACGATCGCCCGATATCCATATCATTTGTCATCTAAAAATTGAAAAAAAATTCATAAATGCGCCCTACATGAAATATCTTGAGCAATACTACATTATTTTATCACATCAATATGGTTTTCAGAAAAACAAAACCCCGAAAAAAGCACTAATGAGTGTAACATTTATCATCGACAAAAATATTGAAAATATACTGCTGCCGTTAGGTACCTTGTTTGACTTGAGTTTAGCGTTTGATTTTGTTGACCAACATATTCTACTGCGAAAGTTAAGGCGCTGTAGAATTCGTGGAGTTTCATCTGACGTTTGAAAAGTTCTTTATAATTGAGAAATCTATTCGTTAGCATATACAGCGAAAAGTCCGAGTATTGAAACTTCATGTAGGGAGTTCCACAGGGGTTCATTTTACACCCCGTACTTTTTCATTTATATAAACGATATTACAGAGGTTCTGTGCACTACCGCTGTTATAATATTTTTGGCCAACACAAGCATACATTTCGCAGGCTCCACCAATGAGGAATTTGACTCATCCATACACCTAAACAAATCTATGCCACAGAAAAATTCCAGATGGGCCAAAGAAAAACAAACTCAAGTGAACAAGTCAAGTAGCAAATTAGGGCTAGTTGAAACATATTGATCCCGATCAGTGCACAAAAAGAACAAAAAACACAAGAAAGCATAACGCTTGTGTCGTGCACTTTTTTGTGTGCTTTTTTGCCATTTTTCGGCGCTGATCGTCATGACTTAAAATAAACACCCAAAAAACTAAATACATGTTTCGACGAGGTCTGGACAGAGATACTCACAAAACTATTCCTCAATAGAAATATCAAAATACATGCACTAGAAGTTTAAAATAGAGACACGTAGATACATTCGTGATGGATTTAACAAGATATTTCTGGAATACTTTTTAAAAATACGAAAAAAAGTATTCCGCAATGGAGATACAAGAAAAAATATTAAAAAGTAAATACTAGAACAACTGTTTGGTTTTCAGAATACCTATGACAAAATATTTGCTTAGTCCTAGGGTAACATTCTCATTGCTGCTTCACCAGATTGAAACTTGCAAGTCAGTCCCATCGCTCGAATGAGTAGCGAAGATCAAGATAAAGAAAATTATAAAAGATTAGACATTTATCCGAGGCACCAGGTCTGCATTTCTGCGTTTGTTGTTACAATAACTGCGCCTAAGCAACAGCAGTTTCTGAAGGAGGCAACCACATAGACAACATCGGCTCGGCCTCAACATAAGACTCCTGAAATGATTGGGCGCCCAAAAAAGACTGAGGCATGGCACTTGCCATGGGGGACTGCAACTTCCATCGGCGAAGGCCGTCAACACGACCACCGCGCTTCTCCCGTCAACGGCGTCGCACACTTTAGCACATGAACAATGATTTGCTTGAGCGCAAAACATTGCACCCTCTCCTATACTGCTAACCACAGGCACGCCTTTGCTTGTTCCGACACAAAAAACAAACCTTCAATAACTCGACCTCCTCCCCTTTTGGTAAAGCGCTTCAGCTTGTTGCCACTAAAAAGCAAAACGATGAATTACTCGTACCCTGCAGGTATTGCGATGCAACTGATACATCTTAAATTTACTTCATTACTGAGATACTATCGCGATACTCTCTATAGCGACACTGTTCAGTTCTGGTGTAGGCCTATCTGTAATCGGATCAATAGCACTGTATTCCTTTTGTTCCATAACCTGTGGCTCGAAGTAGTCAGCTCGCAAATAATTCTCGGAGTTCGATTCACGAGCACTATCATGTAGACCTCATGTAAACATACTCTTGAAAGATGTAGCTCGTGTGGTAGAATGCTTGAGTAAGATCACCTCCCCCTTCCTGCATGGTTATTTAGATAGAACTTCACTCAAAGTGTTGTGTCGATGAGCAGCCTTATGTAAAGACATACTGGGCTGGTTCATTCGATACTGATAATAAAGGTATCTGTCTGCCATACTAATAAATAAAGATGTGCCAAAAAACTGATTCATAAGATATGTTGTTTTCATTTGTATTGCCACATTGCGTGGCAAGTGTTTGTTAACTCGAGCTACAGCCCAAGGCAATACTTCAAGTTTACTGCAGCCCGTATGTCCTAAATTGGTAAGCAGGACGGCCTTTCCCACAAAGCACATATTGGATGGATCCTGCTTGCAGATGAACATGTGAATTTCCGGGGAGAGTTAAACAACTCCTTTTCCACAAATTGTAGTGTTGGCGACGGCATGTACATCGTTGTCGGCGTCGATGACTGTGAGCGAAAAATCATCTTATCCATGAAAAAAAAATGAGAAAGATGCAAATTAAATAACCAATAAAATTTTCCAGGCACGAGCAAATTATTCATCGACATGACGCCATCAAGCAGGTGTACTACCGCAGAGCCACAACATTTGTTGAAACTGCATTGAAAAAAAAGCAAGAGAGTGCATGAATGTCACGTAGTGAAAGGAGTCCCATAGTTGCATCACTTATTGCGCGATAGATACCTACGATTGCGCCATGCGTCCGAACATGTGAACCGAACAACACTTAATTGTTACAAATGCTCAAATGCACTTGATCATCATTCGCAACAAAACCATCACCAAAGTGAACAGCAGGGCAGGTTCGCGTTTTGCTCTACGGACGCGTAGTGAGCCTTTCGCTGATTTGCAAAAGAAATAATTATGGCGTAGCGGGCACCTACCAACTGTGCTCGCATTAAACGCTCAATAATACTTCTAAACGTCCAATGTAGCACGCACAGCCTTTCGTTTCCTCACAGCATGGTCAAGGCATGCACAGAGAACCGAAGGAAGGCTAGCGGCCCAAAAGGCCATGCACATGAGTCCCGATCGCGCTATTGCCATCTGCTCGAGGCTGAGGCGTACTCGAATCTTTCAGCGCTCTTGTCTTCTGCGCTTACCTCCCGTTGCATGAATTCGAATAACTAAGTAACCACTTTTTGTCTCTATTACGCAGCAAATGACGTTCGGCCTCCACTTAACTCATCTATACTAAAACGGAAATCCCCCGCTTTCAAGTGCAATGCTCGATACCGAATCGCCGTAGGTTTTTCTGCGTATCACTTCAGCAAGAGATCAAGCAGAAGACAAAGAGTGGTAGCAGATGTTCTAGTGATATTAAGTCAATCAATCAATGAGTCATTCAATCAAATACCTTTAATTTCACCAAAAAAGCAAACATTTTTTGTGTAAAAAGATGGCTGCCGAAAAAGCTGCCCAATGACAGCTTGACAAAGCCCCAGCCACCCTTCGGTGGTGAAACGAGAGGGTACAGCATTTGATCTTAGAGAATGAAAGAAAGATGCTAAACAGTTCAAGTATGCGTTGCAAAGTACAATGCACGAACCAATACAAAAATGCATCCACGTGTAATAGCTAGAGACATATATGCAGAGTATATGAATAATGAAACAAAAACAACTTGCAAAACACGTGTATGTTTCATTGTTCAAAAAAAGCAAGTTTTAATTAGTTGCGTGAAAAGCCATGTTTTTTGTGTGGAATAAAATATACGTTCCTTGCATTTCGAATTAATTTAATGTTGTTGGAATGGTGTGTCGGTTGCGTTGCATTCCATAGTGTGTGCATGAGAATGGAACGTGCCAAGGTTGTTGACATCAGACGTGATAAGTAACTTCGTTTTGTTTAAGGTTCTCGAGTTGAAGAAATGTGTCTGATTTTTCGAGTGCTGCATTTTTATAGCAGCAGAGCAATTTGAAAGTATCAAGATCTAATATTTTAATGATTCGATATTGTTCGAAAATAGGGACGGTGTGTTCTAGATAAGGAGCATTTGAAAAAATACGAACCATCTTCTTTTCTAACACGCTCAGTTTTGACATGTTAAGGGCTGTAGTTTTACCCCACAACAGGAAGCAGCAACATAGATGGGAATTAAAAAGTGCATCACAAAGCAACCTTTTATTTTAGATGGTAGAATGTGTCGATAACGGTTAAACAGTCCTAGGCACTTAGCCACTTTCAATATAACTGCATTTACTTGGTCATTTCATGACATGCGCTCGTGGAATATGACGCCAAGTATTTTAACGCCTTTTTCAGTGCGAACAGTGAACGGACCTAGGACAAGCTCCTCGGGTACTATAGCCAGCGTTCCGCGAGTACGATATACAACACACTTAGTTTTGGCTTCATTCATTACAAGGCTTTTCGCCTTGCACCAATCATTCAGCTTCGCGCAGAACGTGCTTGCTCCAGCTTGAATACTACAGAGTTCCTGGCCTTTAAAAATTATGGTGCAGTCATCAGCGCAAATATTGAAGTGACACGTGGTGTTTAATTTTATGATATAATTATTGTAAAAGAGGAAAAATATTGGCTTTAAAATGCTCCCTTGTGGTACTCCACAAGATATACGCCTCAGATGTGATTTTTGAGTGCCAAACTAGGTAAATTGAAGTCTATCATGTAGGCAAGAGAGAATAAGTTGTGATGCGACTCCCCAAAATTCATAGCATTCCATTTCCTGCAAGAGAATATCAAGATTAACATTAAAAGAACTTTGCTAAAATCTAGATAAAGCCAAATTGTCAATGTTTTCTTTTCGATTTTTGATATTATGAGCTTTTTTTTAAGCAAGAGTGCGTGTTCGGCGGAGCGATTTTTTTCTAAATCTGAACTGAAAAGTAGTCAAGAGATTGAATCTTTTACTAATGCTCACGATGTGGAGGTTAATACATTTTTAGAGGTCTTTCGAAAACACTGGCAATATTGAGACTGGACGGTAGTTAGACAAGCTATTTTGTCTCCGCCTTTATGAATTACTGTGACTCCAGCAACTCGCATGGCACTTGGAAAAACGCCGCTTGAAATGGCCTTGGTGAATGTGTGTGCATTGGTAGCAGTGCCTAAATCTAGTACATAATTCACAGGTTTATTAACTAATCCGTCTGAATCAGGGCTATTCCGAAGGCTGGAACAGGAGTAATCACGTCAGAAACAGAAATAGGCAGAAAAAGGAAGACTAGTAACCTTAGAACATCTACGGAGGTAACCGGGAAGTACCAGTGCTCCCTATCTCTACAAAAAAGTCAGTGGAACTGCTCACGAGTGTTTCGCCACTTGGTGTCACGTTTTAAATCACAATATAGCCAATGATGTCTGATACTGACTTTATATTCAAGAGATTATTTATTTTTTTACAGACCACTTCATTCTTTCGTAGGCAGTCCTTATCGAAAATTGTTCTAAAATATTCATCCTTTACTTTCGAAGTGGCTTTGTTCAATTTGTTTCTAAAACTTTTAAATTCATGCAGCGTTTCGCTGTTGCGTGTAACAAGGAAAGCCTCCAACATCCTGTTTTTCTCGTTAATTAATTTAAGCAAGTTTCTGGTAATTCTAGGTTTTCGAGCCATTTTGCACTCGCGGTAGCTTTTACCTGGAAAAGATTCGTATTAACACTGCCTAATTATGTTTAAAAACTTATTGTACGCATTTATTTTATTTGTAAGAGTCATTACCTTACTCCAAACGATGATCAAAAGTCATTGCCTAAAATTCTCGAGTGTACGTGTTGATATGTCTGGGTATGTTTTCTTTTCATTTCGTTTTTAGGCGTTGATTGCTGTTGTATTATTAGCATGATAGGCAAATGATCGCTGAAGCGGGAAACTATGACGTGGGAAATTACTTTTCAGCGATATTGTTTGTAATAAACAGGTCAAGCAAAGATGTATATGCAGTGGTAACACGGATTGATGTAGTGATTTCATTGCGGAAACCATTACAATACAGCGTTAGTAGCAAGTCAACCACAGACACTGAATCTTTTAACACATCAATATTCAAATTCCCACCTATAGTTATGCCATATGCATAAATATAGGTGGGAAGCTCGCAAACGAAAACAGTTTGTCGAAAAAACTAAGAAATTCCCGTGTGTTCTTCATTGAAAAAACAGCATTTCCAGTGTCTCCCAGTGCGTTTCAGCGTGCTGCGAGGCACTGGGACACATTGTACAGCGTGGCCAGTGTCGCCCAGTGCACTTAAACGCACTGAGCCACACTGTACAGCGTCTCCCAGTGTCTCAAAGCGTGCTGGGAGGCACTGTTTACGCTGTACAGTCCCTACCGCACACTGATAACGTCAGTGGCACATTGGAAGAAACTAGGCGCGATCGGCGCACTTTCTGTAAGACTTCATATTGAGTAGCGAGACGTCGAGCGTAAAATATACCAAACATGATGGTATTCTCATCTATGCGCTACACATATATAGCTTCAGTTTTAGTTAGGCAATGAATGCGAGTACCGTAAAGCATTAATATGTCGAGCGCGTGGGTCAGGGGTGTCACCAGGATTTTGCTGGGGAGACCAACGACAATTGTGTTTCTGCAAAAGGGCAGGAAGGCACAAAACATATGCGTCGTGTTTTAACTACACTTGCTCTTGGGGGGGGGGGGGGTGATCAAAGGAGGGTGTGCGAGAATATCGGGAAGAAAGCGGGAAGAAAGGCTCGAGCCCACCCTTAGATGCCCCCCCCCCCCCCTGGCACGGGTGTGCTTTCCTTGACGTTTGATCGAGTTCCCTCAATGTACTTCATAAATGGCATTGACAGAACTGATAATTCGCAACACAGTATGACATTAGTATCAGTCTGGTAATCAAGACCAACCTATTCTAGGAGTGAGTCGTTGCGGCTCGTACCGTAGAAAGCCGCACGTTCCCGGCAGCAGTCATCCGCTGAAATTCCCGATTTCGGTGTTTTTTGTTTCTGATTTGTGTTGTAAATGGTGAAACTATGACCATTCATGGGCCAGCTATGATCTAAACTACAGTTTAACGGTTATTAGACTCCTAATTTTTAACTAATTATCTACTATCTTCCCAGCAACCGTGGCACAAAAAGTGCTGCCCTAAGCGCAATAGCCGTTTCGACTAGAGAGAACTGCTGCGGCTGTCGTACGCGGAACGTAAATGAGTAGGACAGAAAATACTTCCGAACTATCGAGGGACGAAATCTACAGTACTTTGTCAGCAGTTAAGATGAACGCTGTTTTCTACATAGGTATGACTAACCGCATAGCGAGTTACTACGATCACTGCAACACATCTGTAGTTATGCTATCAAGCTTTGCGGCAACGGCATAATCCAAGGCAACCAGCAAGAAATAAGCTAACAATCGCCTGTTATATAGTCTGGTGTGAGCAAGAAGAGACTAAATACTGCGTATCTAAACGAGAAAATCAACATTGGATGCATGAATTACTTTTAAGATGAATAAAAATACACATGTTTCCGTTTTTCAGGTGTGGTGCAGTGGGCAGGTTCTCAGGCTTGGGATGTGTGATGTGTAGAGGTTGTGAATTCGACTCCGGCTCACTCAACGTTTTTTTTATTGTTTTTGTTTTTTCATTGCACACGTGTTTCAGTCCTAATTACGATGTGCGCATCACCAAAATATTTAAAAACGATTTAAAAGGCAGGTTTTGGCCGATAATACGTGTCCCAGTGTGCAGCGCCAGCGTGCCTTATGCAGCGTCACACTCTTCCAGTGTCAGCGCCACACAGGTCCAGTCATCAGGTGGCTGAGCCAGTGCCACTGTTTCTTGTGATATGGTTATGATGTGGTGGTCGTTGAACAACCGCAAACATTTGGGAGTCCTTCCTAATGCACAAAATCTCGCAGTTTCCCGTCGTAATCATGTAGTCATGAACCAATCGAAATAAAAAAATAGTTTTCAAGGCCACACCACCCCCTGTAGTTGCTTTAACGATTTAAAAAGAAATGGTTGTACCCGCGGGTAACACAAAATGATCAGTTGCATCGTCTGTAGGCCCGTGTACTCAGATTTGGGTGCACGTTAAAGAAACCCAGGTGGTCGAAATTTCCGGAGCCCTCCACTGCGGCGTCTCTCATAATCATATGGTGGTTTTGGGACGTTAAACCACACAAATCTATCAATCAATCAGTTGCATCGTCGTACCATGTTTTGGTAAACATAACTAGATCAAAAGCCATATTACAAGAATAGATAAATGTCAATATGTCGTCACATTTTGATCCTATTAATCTAGTGTTGATGTGTAAAAGTTTAACAGATTTATGGTTTTTACTCCTTCTGTATTTTGCGCAATGTGTGCGAAGAGAACTGCACTATTCGCCATCGTTCAGATACAGCGGTGATGCTTAGAACAACTCGGAATGTTTCGCGGTGATCTTATTAAGATTCCTTTCACGCTGAACTAGCAATACAAGTGATGTGTCAGTCCAACGAGCGTAACTGAATCCATTTTTAGACCATGCGTATTTCCAGCCACATTCCCGCAGTCATCTTTCCTCAAAGTTTCTCGAGATGTGGGCAGAGGTGCTCATTATAGTAAATTGGTGAGTCTTCAGGAGCTTCTCCTGTTGATGACAGACCAAGATTATTGTGAGTCAATCGTTTCTTTTGTGCTTTTTCCAAAACATGGTCACGCTTGCTCCACTTTTGAAATTGTATGATGATTCTGGTGTTCCCTCAGTGGCACACCTCTATATCAGCACTTGTGATAGCTTCGCCAACAGCGCCACCGAACCTCTTTAAAAGTTCTGGAGTGCTTTCATTGGGACTTTGCAACACACCCTTTATTTCCAAATCTCTATTTCTAGAATACTATTCGGCTTTGACCCCATTTTCCTGGCGTTCACCACGATTCTTCTCGAGCAGGCTCAATCTCTGATGAAGTTTTTTTTTTTTGCCAACGCCTCCTTTTTAGCAACAACAGTTGCAACTAGACAATTGAATTCCTCATGACTTTTATTAAAGAATTCCAAACTTTTCTTCATTTTCAGCATCTCCCCATGAATTTTGCTTTCGACTGTGCGCATACTTCTTTGGGTAGTTTCTTTAAACGTTCTAAACTCTGTATTGAGCTTGTCCTTGAACTCCTAAAGAAGGCTTAAATATTCTTTCGGCAGCGTGGCAATACATTAGCCATAATTCAGTACGATAGTACACAGTACACCGACACAATATACTGATACGGCAGTAGTGGCAGTGGCGGCAGCGGACCAGCATCAATAAAACAATCATATAAGTGAGAACAGTATGGTTCGAATTTATAACACCGAGAGAATGCGATCAGGTACTGGCTGTAACGCCATCGCTACCACTGATTGCCGCCCGAGTGAAGTGCACTGTGTTATAAACACGGTCGCAGACACGGGACCATTCGTGGTGTCAGGAGAGCGTTGTTGTCTCAAGCACGTAGATATGGCACCACTTAATGTGTGAAAAAAAGGGACGTCAAGCGATGATGGTCCTATCCGACAATAGGCGACACCGAAAGGTCGGAAAAGACCAGCGGCCACGCCTGCGAGCAGGAAAAGAAGCATCAGCGCCTTCAACGAGCCTGTAACACGGAGAAGATGCGATCAGGTACTGGCTTCAACGCCGCCGTCACCAGCGATTGAACGAACTAGACCTGAGCCGGCCAGGTATTGTGTAGTACAGGCAACCGTTGGTCAGTTAAAGTAACGGAATGAATAACGCAGAAAGGAGAAAAAACGGTTGAGAACGGCTGCGAATTTGAGGGAGTCAGGGAATTAAGAAGTTCGCAGGGATAAATAAAGTTGGACCCACTCACGTAATAAAAACTACATGGAACCTTCACTGCTGACCCTAAGGCAGTGGGATTGAACCCCGGCAGCGTCGGCTACATTTTCAGTAAAGTACAAATGCTTGAGGCCAGTGCACGTTAAAAAAACATCGGGTGGTCGAAATTTCCCGAGTCTTTTGCCACGGCTATCCTAATAAGGAAATTAGGATATCGTGGTTTGAGACATAAACGCAAAAACTTAATCAAAATAGGTACATATTGGAAAAACTATCGTGCAGCTTTGCCTACGAATTTCTCCTCTCACGCGTGGTATTGACGTACTATTAAGGTATATTCATGCACATCTTTTCTTAACACTTGTTTATGTTTAACGCAATCGTCGTGTACCTGACGGCCTCTCGTATAAAACTACGTCTTTCTTTAACAAACCCCTTAGTTTCAACACCGCGCCTTTCCCCTTGTTTCCTTTTTCGTTCTCGAGCTGTTGTTTTCTTTTATTGAGGAATACCCACAACCCACGCTAACCTTGGCGACTCTAGGTTGGGCGGCTTTGCCACGATGAACCTTCATTATTATTCTCGACCTTTTTCTCTTTATACGTGTTGGAGGACAAAGGCCTGTCCTATGTTATGAAATACGTATATCTCAAATTTGATGAGCTGGCTTTATTTTATTCCTGAGCACTTCTTCATTTCATAATTTGATCTGACTAGCTGCCATTCTAGGCAGTGCGCCCTTCTTGGTATCCCTTGGTAACAGGCCCGTCGTTCTATCTGTCAGCTGGCTGTCTGTCATATGGGATTGCGCAGGTGACCCACAACATTTATCGCGTTCAACATCAACCCAAATATAAGCTAGAACTGCTTCTCTTGAAACAGATTACTCTGTCGTCCTATTTTCTACGTGCTTTGCTGGTAATTTAAAATTCTAAAAAAATTGATATGTGAAATTGAGCGTTGCAAAACCACCATATGATTAAGAGAGACACCGTAGTGCAGAGCTCCGGAAATTTCAACCTCCTCTGGTTCTTCAACGTGCAACTAAGCTTGAGCAGACGGGCCTACAGCATTTTCGCCTTTATTAAAAATGCAGCCGCCGCAGTAGGGATTCTATCCCCCGTCCAGCGAGTCAGCAGTCGACTGCATTAGCCACCACACTACTGCGGCGTGTCAAACTCCCAAAATACGTCTTCGGAATACCACAGAGAGGCATCGCTAAGTTGAAGGGTAGGGTATCATCAGGTACGAAAATGAAGATTTTAACGAATATCTGGAAATTATACCATCGAGTGAGAAGGCACCAAGTCTAGCAAGACTAAGTTGATGAATAGGTCGATTCATGAATAGGAGTTTCAACTAAGGCTTTCATGAACATGTAAGAAAGAGTGTTTCAGCTTGACTATCGTAAAACCTTAGAAGGGATGAAGCTTTCAATGTTTTTCATCTTCCTTACATGGCCGGTTTCAGTTTCCCAGGGCATCTAGGGAAAATAGACTCAGTTCCACCAACATCGTCTGCTGGGCTAACTGCTGTCTTCTTTTTTTTTTCAGTGAACCTGTGGTGAATAGTCGGGTTTACGCTATTTTCGTGGCGCACATTCATTTTTATGACTGACCGTGACTACATGACTCAAAGTGACCACGCTAGGCGCCGACAAGCAGAGACCCTCAAGTGCTTCGCCACGTCATAATCACGTCATAATTGCTTCACAAATGATGTCAAGATATTGTCTTCATACTGTCGTGGTAGGATAATGCCATCACGTGAAGTTAACCTAGTTATGAACTGTGACAACATAACAGACCGGGATGACAGGAGAATCCGACAAGCCAAGCCCCAAGGTTTTGCGCATCTAAAAATTCCTGATACTCAATATGCTCTAAAGTGTACCAGACCCTACCTTTAGACGCTCTTTGTTTATATACTGTACGTTTGGGCAATTCATGAAAGCAAGTATCTTTTGTAGCTCTTATTATTGTATTTTTGGCAAGGTGTCAAACTTCTTGGATAGAGCAAAAATAGTTTCTCGTTTTTTATAATGTTTCGTGTGTGGCCTGTTCAACAGAAAAAAGGCAACAAAAGCAGCAAGAAATTGTTTCTTCTCCAAATACAGACGTAGGCTTCAAAGCGACTGGAAAATACATGACTCAGGACGTCCGCACTCCGACGCCTTGGACAAGACAAATGTCACCAGGAAAAGTCACTTCGACAGCTTCCCAAGTCTGTGATGTACGGTACAACGCACCAAGGAGGCTACAACCGCCCCAGGGTGCTATGCCAGTTTGTCAGCGCTAGGCCCATGAGGCTGGTATTGTTTTCGTTCAAAGAAAACAAAAGACAAAAGCTTTCAATCCTTCCTTAAAAACAAAGCGCCCGCGCTTACTTTTTTGTTTACTGTTTCTCAGAAAAAGGTCCTCCCTGTCATGAAGGCAATGCTTAGTGCTAACTCAGTCAGAGTGTAAAGTTTGTGACGTTCAGGGCATGCATCAAGGACGCTGCTACCCATGTGCGTGTATGAGTTGTTCTCTCTTTCCTTCATCACTTTTCTTCTCTCTCCTGCCCCAAAGCACCCTGTAGGGTTGCAAACCGGCTGCAAAGTTGCTAGTTCTCCTTCCCCTTCTAGTAGGCCCGTGTGCTCAGATTTGGGTGCCCTTTAAACAACCCCAGGGGGTCGAAATTGCCGGACCCCTCCACTACGGCGTCTCCCATATTCATATGGTGGTTTTGAGACGGTAAAGAAGTACTGAATTTTCCTCTTCGCTTTCTTTTGCTGCTCCCCCGATTAGTGCCAAATGGGAGCACAAAACATAGCCAATTTCAAACTTTAACATTAGAAGGCATCACTGCGTAGGACTACAAGGCTTTTACAAAACTCACTTTTTTGTTTGACGCATACTGAAACGAAACACCGTAGCAAGCAGGGGGTCCAGCAATGATGTAATGACTTTGACTTTATGTGTTGTCTTTTTTTCTATTTCTTGCCTCCTTCTGTTCACGGAGAAAACAACGCTCCATAATGTCAGTCCGAAGCCACTAGGACCTACTGTTTTGAAGAAGAACGCAACTGCCTATGTGGCTGTAGCATTAGTAGAGAGCTTTATTGTCGGTGCCCTAAAATGGCTTGCACATGTACTACGCTTTTGATTACTTTTGTATTCACCACCGTTGCGGCTTGTATTAATAATATTTAGGGCTTAACGTCCCAAAACCACAATATCATTATGAAGGGCACTGTAGTGGAGGGCTCCGAAAATTTCATCCATCGGGGGTTTTTGAGTGCGTTTAAATCGAAATACAAGGGACCCAAACATTTCCACCTTCTTTAAAAATTCAGCAGCTGTGACCGGGATTCGATTCCGCGATCATTATGTCAGCAGTAGAACACAATAAGCAATAGACCACCATGGCGGGTGGAAGTAATTAGAGATTAACACAGGAGCATGCGTAGGGTGCCTACCACTAAAACTTTTTAATAGCGAGACTTAGTGACAGGTTGCGAGTTTTAGTGACAGGTTCCAATTCTCGAATGTAGAACTATTACGCAGAGATTCTTAGAATTGAGGACCCTAAAGCCTTCGTGATTTAATAAATTGGCGATGCGCAAGTGTGCATGCTCAGAACCCAAGCCACTGTTGATATCCTGAGTTCTAGGGCAACTTGTCAAGGTAATCAACGACTTTGATAATCCTCTAGAAAGATCTCTTGCTGGGCGTGTTGGTTCCGCACCATAGAATACTTTAATGCAAGAAAACTGGGACAAGGAAAGGGCCACATGAACATGACACGATTATTTACACCCTCATACATGCGCGTTCAAAGAGTCACGAGGTCATAATGTGTAAACAGGAACAAAAGGAAACATTTAGTGCATAGTGCTCCAGAAGCGTATTTCAATTGAATGAAGCGTCATAAGGGGCTTCGCTACGTTTGCCCCACCCTATCTGAAAATGAAAAATTGGGGGACTCTTTAGCTTCGCCTCTAAGAGTTGAACGCGACAGCGATAGTCTGTTTCTAGTGTGTACATCAAACAATCAGTGTATGAAACACTTTCGAAGTTTCTATGCACTCATTACGTGGCCTGAAGGGTAAAGTAACGTGGGTGCTCTTTGTAGTGGGTGACAGGGTTCAACCTATGAAGTTGTTATGATAATCCTTTATTATATTCTGACGCCTGACGGCAATGGACGCTTTTACTAAGCATAATTCCGGCAATATTTCATGTTGTATTGAGAAGCATGTGAAAGGACGCATGTGTTTGTAAAGCATGAAAGTTACTTTAACTCTATTTTCAAGCCGAGGAAATTATGTTCACTGCATTCACAAGCAGAGGAATGGCTGTGTGGTAGTCAGTCAAAAAGAAAGGACAAACAAGAACCGCATCCTGGCCAAAGCAACCTCCATGTAGCCTTCTACTGCACCTTTCATAACAAGAAGGCTCAAAACAAACTCAGGCAGCAGTCTACCTGTGATGCAGGTTTACGGTTGAATAAATTGTTGCTCGGAGAGAAAACCTCTGAGCTGAGAAATGACAAAGCCGTTTAAAGAAAAAAAAAGAAAAGTAGAAACTTTAAGCCTAATTAAGACAAAAAAAGAGATGAAATTACAATGTACAGACACGACAAACTAAAGCATGTTCTGTAAGCTGCAAGCATGTTCTGTGCGCTTGTAGGAAGAAGACGACGAAGCTGTTGCTGCTTGGCTAAGTAGCTCTGTCTGCATTTATCGTTATCTTTGTTTATATTACGGCTCAGCATTGCTCAAGACGTCGGACAACTCGAAAAGGTACCTGCCGTATCGGCGACCGACGGGTGCTGCGCAGCCCGCCGCGTCGAAAGGTGCTAGAAGAAACGGAACAAGCATCAGTGAGAGCGCCGACATGACCTCCCAAGGTGTGACACCAGGTCAGAACCACCAGCTGGTTTGCGCAAGCATACCTAACTGCAAGCGACAACACAGCGTTGAATCAGAGGACGAATCAACTGCCGTCGGGGACCACAACGGGGTGAACCTCACAGATCTAGACATGGACGAGTGTGGTTTACGCCTTGTGCGACATCGCAAAGACAGGACGGTGGTCATTCCAGTGTTAATTGCTCCAACATCCGAAGCTAACTTGAGGCAAGTGAATCCTATTGACCTATACTCGGAAATTGAAACGATTCTCGGTGGAGCCCCAGTTAGGAGCCATTTCACGGCCCAGGGAGCCCTGCTCTTGGATATAGAGACGGAACACTAAGCTAATATGCTTCTAGAGACCAACACTATCGGCGGCCTTGCCATATCTGCCCGTGTACCACACAGCTACATGAAAAACACATGCATTATAAAAGGAGTCCCAAGATGGTAGTCGGACCAAGAGCTGTTAACTTACCTGAGACCTCAGGGAATATACCACGCAAGAAGAATCATACGACGGGTCCAAACCTCATTCTCCGAGTGGGAATCAAGGCGCACTGACTCTGTGGTTCTCACATTTGCTCCCGATTCGGAACGTCCAGAGAATATCAGCCTTGGCTTCACCAGACACGAGCTTGTAGACTACGTAGAGATGCCACCACGCTGTTTTAAACGTCAGCGTTTGGACATGTTGCTAAGCACTGTCGTAGGGAACAAAGGTGTAAGCGCTGTGGGGGCCTCATGACTTTAAGACGTGTACAAGTAAAGAAAAACTTGTGTGTGCAAACTGTAGCGCCGGCCACCCAGCTAGCTGCGGCCGATGTCCAGCACGAACAGCTGCGCAGCGAAGAAAGAAGACATTTGTCCTCGGCCCGAAGACTGCGAATGTACCATCGCTCACAAAGAAGACGTCCGGCGCGTCACAGCACGGCGGTTTGGACAACGAGTGTGCAGGAAATTTTCCGCGCCTAAATTCGACAAGAGCTAGTACTGAGTCAACGCAAGTGCTCAACGCTTGTGAGAAATATATCACGAAAGAGCCCGCCAAGCGCACCTACGCTGATGCACTGAGCCCACCTCAAGTACCACCTGGAAGCAAACAGCAAGAAAACCTCCATCACGTTATTCTCGCTCTGTTCGCCACACTACGTTCACACGTTGGTAAGATGCCTGCGATTTCAACGAAGGACATGTTGGAAGCAGTCCTGGCTCTAGTCAGGGTTACTTTGCTTTGCTTCTACATACACACAGTAGAGTAACGACAATGTCTTGCCCACCTGGTCTATTTTGTCCCTCAAAAACGCCCTTAATAATTCAATGGAACTGCGCTGGTCTCCTAAAACGTCTGTGCGAACTCTACCTTCTTCTGCGCGACATTCTAATACCGATTCTAGCCCTCTCCGAAGCTGGTCTACAGAATGCAAGTACGCTCCCAGGATACAACCGACATGGCAACCCAAGCATAACGTCGTTTGCAAATGGAAGCGCAATAAAATACATAAGGCGGCAAATACCTCACGTCGCCTTACCAGTTCAAGACCTCTGTTCCAACTCACTGGAAGTCGCTGCTGTGCAAGTGTGCCTGGGAAACCGAAAACTGAGTGTGGTATCGGTGTACATAAGCCCACGAAAAAAGGTCTCCATGGAGGCTTTCCTAAAGGACTTTTGCACTCGATGTCGCGCTCCTTGAATAATCTGTGGTGATTTTAACGCGCACCATCCACTCTGGGGAGATAAGTGTAGATTTTCTAGGCAAGGAACTTCTAGCAGCTGCGGATGCTGCTGACTTATGTGTGGCGAACGATGGCAAACCTACATTTTTCAGGCCACCAGATTCATGTAGTGCAAAAGACCTTGTACTTCACTCTACGGACCTTCTGGTATCATCGACAACGGCTCCAGACAGGATGGGCAGCGACCATTTCCCCATCTTAACCAATATCCTGGGATTTCGAACTGCTGGTCGACAATTCTGCAATGTAACACGCTGGGACACCTACACAGAAGCGTTGGACAAATCCACTGGTGAGCTGTTCGCAGGTATGTTGCAAAGCAAGCGAGCGGTAACTTCGTTGCTGAAACGGCCCGACCGTTTTCCTGCTCCTGATTTGAAATTGAAGAACCTCTGCGCAGCACGTAGACGAGCGGAGCGGAAACTAATGAGAACAAAAGGAAATTCGCCTGCGAAAACCGAATATAACAGGATAAACGCTGCGATTCGTCGCCATACAAAAAAATTAAAACGAAGTCAATGGGCCGCTTTCTGTGAGAGTTTATCAACGTTTATGCCCTTGACAAGAATATTGGCAGTAATTAATCGTCTTTCTGGGAAGATCCGCTCACACAGGCCATTCGAAGCACTCGCTTTGAAACAAGGGATAGATTTGCGAACCCTTGCAGAGAGTTTCGCAGACGTGTACACATCTGGCAGATCAGCAGGAGCGGCGATTCCTGTGTAACCCCAGTTTTTTCACATGATGGATACGCCATTCACCTTCCAAGAGCTGGATATGGCACTTAACAAATTAAAAAGATCCTGTGCCGCGGGTCCCGAATTGATCAGCATGAAATGCTGACAAATCTGCCATATGAACGCAAAAAGGGCCCTTTTGGACATATTTAATCATGTCTGCAGCACGGGAGTGATCCCATTGGTTTGGAAGTCAGCATGGGTGGTGCCAGTCCTAAAGTCCGGAAAGGATCCTGCGAGCCTCGCATCATATCGACCAGTATCTCTTACATCATGCGTATCTAAGTTGATGGAAAGACTAATATGTACAAGATTCGAACAACGCGTTCGATGCTCTAACCACTGAGCTAACACAGCGGCCTGATTTGTACTACATTAACTTAATACCTTGAACAAGCAAGGTGATGGCCATCGCGTATGACCAGATTTCACCGACGACTGAGTGCCCAGGACAGTGTTTTGGACCTATTAAGGCACATCGAGCACCACCACGTCAGCGGACTCTCGACACTCGCCGTCTTCATGGAATTTCCAAGGCATATAATTGTGTGCTTCAGGCAGGCATCGTGAACGAGCTGCAAGCCATGAGTTTGTCGCGAAATGCTCTTCTGTTCGTACATTCATTTCTCAGAGGCCGCTGTGACCGTGTTAGGCTTGGAAATGTAACGAGCGAGGAGAGACGCGTTTCCCTCCGCCTACCAGAAGGAAGTGTTCTATCGCCCTTGCTTTTTAACGCTGCCATGGCCAGCCTTCCTGACACTCTGCACTTAGCTTTGAAAGCAGTTAAAATATCCATCTAAGCCGATGACATCTGCATTTGGATCTCAGGATACCAGCACAAACGTGTGGCCCGGATAGCACAGAGCGCTATTTCAATCATTGAGCGTCACTTGTTGACGCTTGGCCTATCTTTATCAGCGGAAAAATCGGCCTTCATGCTCTTCCCGAGAGCGCGACGAAAGTCAACACGTCTGTCGCTGAATATTCGAGGCCACTCAATTTGTTGTGTAACAAGTGTCCGTTTCCTGGGCATTACCATCGCCACAAGCTATTATGGCGACGTGGGGTTGATGGTATAGTCACTGCATCAGTGCAAAGAATCAACGCTCTTCGCCGCATGGAATGGGTTCCGTTGGGGCAACAATTGATTGATTGATTTGTGGCGTTTAAAGTCCCAAAACCATTATTTGATTATGAGAGACGCCGTAGTGAAGGGCTCCGGAAATATTGACCACCTGGGGTTCTTTAACGTGCACCCAAATCTGAGTACACGGGCCTACAACATTTCTGCCTCCATCGGAAATGCAGCCGCCACAGCCGGGATTTGATCCCGCGACCTGCGGGTGAGCAGCCGAAAAAAACAATCCTATGTCCATGCCTAAATTGAATGATGCGCTTATAACAAGCCGCATTCTTTATCAGCTGCCCCTGATATCACCATCACCAAGCCAGTTCGATCGCCTAGAGGCAGTGCACAGAAATGGTCTTCGCTTGGCGATGGGAGTCCCTCAGGCGGCTTCAAACACGAGGGTCACCTATGAAGCCGAGTCTCTTCCGCTCCGCCTTTTGGCGTCTGAGGCCTTATAGACGCAGCTGTCAAGATGTCACAAAACGAGCGCTCAAAAAGGGCGCGCCGCCAAATTCCCGCGACGAAGCGCCAAAAGGTCAACGATAAAAAAAAAGAAAACAAGCATCCAAAGACTCCCCGGGCGCGCGTCCCTTACCCCTCGGAAGCGTAGGTTCGCCAACGAACCTCCTCGCAGCGGCGGCCGAGCAAGCCCTAGAAAGTTCTCGATGGAAAGGGGCGTGGTGATGCAGGATTGCGTCATCCGTCGCGGACGGCCCTCGTACCGTCTCACCCTTTCCCCCAGCCTTCGCTGCGCATCGCGCCGACAAAATGATGAGAATTTTCTGGAATCTCGCGCGGAAGGTATTCAACCGAGCAGAAGAGATGGGAGATCAAAAGAAGAAGGAAGTTAGCGCTAGAAGGCGTAGGGTATTCCGCCGTGTCTGTCGGCGAAGGTTTTGTCCTTAGTGACAGAGCAGGAGAAGAAGAAAGTATGCGCCAGAGTGCGTAGGGCGTTCCGCCTTGTGAGCGAAGCCTTTTGTCTTCCGTGACAAAGGAGGAGAAGAAGGAAGTGGAGAAAAAGAGGATTTCCACCTGAGGGGTGGAGACTCGAGCTACAGACAAGAGTGTGTGTCTGCCGCTATCGAGCGAAGACGCGTGGCAACAGCTGCGTGTGGGAAGCCGACGTGTTTCCGGCGAAGAAGTTTGAAGCTTGGAGAGTGGCCAATGGAAGACGCGAGGTTTTCTGGAAGAGAAACTTCGGGGGCAGCGGAACGACAACAACGCTGGACTTTGAGTGAGTGATTCTCGGAAGAGAATCATTCAGACTTTTGTTCCAAGAACTTTGGACTGAATAAGTTTTCTAACTCTTTAGTCTTTAAGTGTCTTGGTTGTTCAATGCATGCGACTGCATTGTAGTGCGTATTGTTGTCTGTGTCTGTTGTTTTGAGTGTGGCTGATTGTACTGTGTAGTACATGATTTGATTGGTGACATATTGTATTCAGCTATTGTCGAGTGTGCATACTTGTGTATCGTTTTGATCTGCCATAACTGAGAATATAATTTTGTTTTGTTTATCAACTCTCGGCTCTGACTTGTTCTTTGGGCCACAGCCGGCGACCGCTGGCGTGCCAAATAGGACCACTTCTAAATTGTCCACGCTTTTGTGGTGCGGTTCGGGGGGCCGATACTTCGGCCCTTGGAATTAGCCCGGCGATCGCCTACCAATTTAACGGGACCTGTGTCACAAGACTGGGCGAGTTTTTCGCAGGCATGGCGCTTCTCTGGCGGCTAAGAGCAAGAACTGACTCACATTTCAATGCGGCACTAAACACATTTTGATGTTGTCACGGGCTAAGTAGATGCCTGAGGATGACGACGACGAAGTGCTGAACGTGAACGTGCTCGGACTGCAGCAGCGTTGTACGCATTAGCTCGCCAGTATATTCGCCAGTACGCATTTGTTCGCCAGTGTATACTTTATTCCCCGTAACATCATTGGTGGAGGTGCTGGGTACGAGTCGCAAGCTCTTTCTTTGCGGCCACTTGACGTCAGATGGGTTTCCCAAATAGATAGCGTAATTTCTGCTTACAGACGTCCCAGCTAGTCAACTCTTCTTGATCTGTCTCGTACCAGAGTTTTGCCGTGCCATGCAAGTAGAAGATGATGTTCGCCAACATAAGCGTCGGATCCCAATGGTTGCTGCTGCTGACGCGCTCATATAGAACCAGCCAGTCTTCGACGTCTATGCCACTTGTGCCGTTGAAGGGGCCTGGGTCACGAGGTTGCACCACAACGATCGGCTGCGGGGCTGACGGACCTTGTTGACATTGAGTAGCCTGGTCAGTAATCGCGGTAGCTGCAATGTGCCGTGCGCTGCGAAGATCCAGCTCGTTGGGCTGTATAGCGAGTGGCACACCCCGCACCTTCTACCAATGATGTTACGGGGATTTTTCATCAACGTCGCTCTCGTCATGTTCCTGTTCCGACCTTTTCAAGCCAATGCTATCTGACAAGCTCACCTCTGAACAAGTTTCTGCTTTCTGCCGTGTGCTTGCTTCTTATCAGGACATCTTTGACTTCGGCGACCGTAATTTGGGCCAGACATCCATGGTAACCTATCGCATCGACACAAGTGACGCTCGACCCATTCGCTGACGACCCTACCGTGTGTCAGCCCCGGAGCGTGCTATTATACAGCGAGAAGTCGATAAAATGCTTGATAAGGGCATAATCGAACCCTCATCTAGCCCCTGGTCCTCACCCGTTGTAATTGTTAAAAAGAAGGACAATAGCTGGAGATTCTGTGTTGATTACCGCCACCTCAACCATATTACCAAGAAAGATGTCTATCCCCTACCGCGCATAGATTATGCACTCGATTTTTGCACGGTGCCAAATATTTCTCTTCAATAGACCTTCGCTCAGGCTACTGGCAGATCGCTGTGGACGACAAAGACAGAGAGAAGACGGCCTTCGTGACTCCTGATGGACTTTATCAGTTCAAGATGATGCCTTTTGAATTATGCAATGCCCCCACGACATTTGAGCGCATGATGGACTCTCTCCTTCGAAGCATGAAGTGGACCATCTGCCTCTGCTATCTTGACGACGTTATTGTTTTTTCGACTACTTTCGACGACCATCTTACCCGTCTCTCCACAGTGCTTGATGTTTTTCGACGTGCCCACTTGCAACTTATCTCGTCCAAATGCCGTTTTGGGCAACGCCAAATCTGCGTACTCGGCCATCTTGTTAACGCTGCGGGCTTTCAACCAGACCCTGTGAAAGTCCGAGCAGTTCGCTACTTCCTCACACCCCGCTCAACCGATGACATCTGAAGTTTTCTGGGACTGTGCTCCTATTTCGGTCGTTTTGTCGAGAAGTTTGCTGAAGTAGCCCGTCCTCTAACCTGCCTCCTCAAAACGGATGTCGCATTCACCTGGGGCGCGCAGCAAGCAAACGCCTTCTCGTCGCTCGTTGACATTCTCACCAATCCACCAGTCCTAGCACACTTCGACCCATCTGCCACCACGGAGCTTCGTACTGACGCCAGTGGCCACGGTATAGGCGCAGTGCTGGCGCAGCGGCGACAAGGCATGCACCGCGTCGTCGCGTATGCAAGCCGACTGTTGTCGCGCTCGGAACGAAATTACACCATCAAAGAACGCGAGTGCTTAGCTCTCGTCTGGGCCATTGCGAAATTCCGACCGTACCTGTATGGCCGACCATTCTCAGTTATTACGGACCACCATGCGCTTTGCTGGCTATCCTCACTCAAGGACCCTACGGCACGCCTTGGTCGCTGGGCGCTGCGCTTACAAGAGTACACTTTTTTCATATCCTATAAATCCGGACAACTTCACAAGGATGCCGACTGCTTGTCCCGTTACCCAGTCGATCCCCCTGACACGAGGGAAGATCAACAAGAGGCCCTCGTTCTTTCAATTACCGACTTCACCGACATAGCTGCTGAACAACGCCGCCAGCCCTCTTTGCGTGCTATTATCAATGGTCTGCACTCTGCCCACCCTGACCACTCCTTAGAACTGTTCGTTCTTCACAACGACATTTTGCACCGCTACAACGCCCACCCTGATGGTGCTGAGCTTTTACTCGTTGTTCCTGTGCATCTTAGCTCAGACGTTTTGGCTCAGCTCCATGATGCTCCTTCGCTGGACACCTAGGGGTGTCACGCACGTATGACCGCATTCGCCGCCGATTCTTTTGGCCTGGCCTCTACCGTTCTGTGCGACAGTACGTTGCGGCATGCGACCTCTGCCAGCGCCGCATGACACCTGCTCTGAGACCTGCTGGTACCCTCCAGCCCACTGAAGTGCTATATGAGCCATTTTACCGAGTCGGCCTCGATCTTCAAGGACCTTTTCCTGCGTCAGCCACCGGTCATAGGTGGATTGCTATTGCTACCGATTACGCAACGCGGTATGCCGTTACAGGCGCCCTCCCCACCAGCTGCGCTACTGATGTAGCCGATTTCTTTCTTCATTACATCATTCTGCGTCTTGGTGCTCCTCGTAAGTTGATCACCGACCACGGCAGCTGTTTTCTGTCTAAAGTAGTCGACGAGCTCCCTGCGATCCTGCTCTACCCACCACAAGTTCACTACAGCGTACCATCCGCAAACCAACGGCCTCACGGAACGCCTCAACCGTACCCTGACGAATATGTTAGCGATGTACGTCTCCAAGGATCACAAAGATTGGGACATCCACTTACCTTTCGTTACCTTCGCATACAGCAGTTCACGTCATGATACAGCTGGATTTTCACCTTTTTACCTACTGTTTGGTTATGACCCGCCTTTGCTCATGGACACCATGCTCCAATCTGACGCCCCCTCATCGATTGCTTATGCTCGTGATGCCCTCGCCCGAGCTAAAATCGCCCGCCAAGTCGCCCGAGATCGTTTATGTGCCTCGCAGCTTAACCAAAAGAGTGCTTACGATCGCCGGCACCGCGACGTACAGTACTCTCCGGGGTCACTCGTCTTGCTGTGGTTACCATCACGTCGTGTTGGTCTCTGCGAAAAACTGATGTCCCGTTACGTTGGCCCCTACCGCGTCATAAGCAAGGTCACCACCGTGACCTATGAGATAGCTACACTCCATACCACGTCAGTACCAGCTTCAGTCCCGACCGATATAGTGCACGTCTCACGGCTTAAACCATATACTACTCACGCCTCGAGAATCGATCGCACCGGGACGGTGCTTCTGCCGCCAGCGGGTAATGTCACGGGCTAAGTAGATGGCTGAGGATGACGACGAGAAAGTGCTGAACGTGAACATGCTCGGACTGCAGCAGCGTTGTACGCATTAGCTCGCCGGTATATTCGCCAGTACGCATTTGCTCGCCAGTGTATACTTTATTCCCCGTAACAATATTTAGGCTTCAAACTGCCTAAACGGCGCCCTATGGACCCGCCATGGTCTTTTGTGGATGTTGCTTGTAACTTCAGCGTATTCAATCTACCAGTGAAGCGCACCATTCCAGCCGCGGAAGCAAAATTTCTTGCGCTGGACCACTTGAGCACCATGTACTGCAGCCACCTACAAGTGTACACCGACTGATCAGTGTGCACACAAACGGATAGCTGCGCAGCGCATTTCTGCATAACCTGCCTTGGCGTGTCATGGTCGGGCCGCCTGGATCGCGTGGTTTCGTCCACAACAGTAGAAAGCGCTGCAATCACGGCGGCTTTGCGAAAATTGCGATACTTTTCTGCACGAGATGTTGTAGTGCTGACGGACTCCAAATCGGCGCTACAAAGACTGCATCGTGGCCTACTTTAAGAAAAGTTCACCACGCAATCTCTGGCACTAATTAAACACCTAAATGGCAAGAGTTCTAATCTAAAGTTTTAGTGGATCCCATCCCACGTTGGCATTGAAGGCAATGAAAAGGCCGATGCCCTTGCATGCGAAGCACGTACATCTGTTCCAAAAGGAAGACCTCCCAAGACTTACCAGAACAACAAAGATGAGATACAAAATCACTTCAAGGCAATCTACAAGTTTCCACACCAAGCATGTGTAATTCATGGACTTTCTCGTGAACAAGCGATGCTGTTGTACCGCATAAGAACCGGCTCCGCATACACCCCGGCCTGGTGATTCAAGACTGGGAGATACGCTTCCCCGTTCTGTGCCTTCTGTGGTGACATCGGGGATATTGAAAATTTCATTTGGCTTTGCCCACAGTTTCATTTGCAAAGAGCAGCGATGATCCGCACCTTTCGAAAAGGCTGTCATAGGCACCCGACAGTTGACGTCATTTTTCCTGAAGGACCCACAGCAACTAGGAGGAACGTGCAACGGGTTTTGTTGGTCTTCCTACGAGACACTGGGCTCTCTGACACGTGGTGACAATTTTCGAATTCAGTAGATGCTCAGGCGGAACAATTGCCGGCCTTGCAGGCCAGGCTTACCCCGCCTGCTGCAACACCACCAACACCACCACCACCACCGCCACCACCACCACCACCTGTGAGCTGTCCAGCTATAATGTTCTTGAAAATCAACAGTCACCGGTGCCGTTGATGGTGGTGCTGGCTTAGTGAGTTGAGGCGGTGGACGCTGGCGATGTCTCAGCAGCTGGCGTCACGCGCTGACTAGCAAGGTGACGCTTGGTGGAAGACGACGTAGCCCTTGCCTTAGCAAGAACTGCGACCGCTTGCCGATGCTGGCTCGTTTCGAGGAGATGATCACAACCCGAAAGGTTCAACCCTCCACGGGTGGTTCGGGACTGTAATCGAAGCCCGGAGACGTGGCACGTGACCCTGAACAGTCACGGCCGGAACGAACACCTGGGACGAGACCTTGAACGGTAACGACCGGAACTTTGGAAGGCTGCGTACCTCCGAGTACACCATGGGCAGCTGGAGCGCTCTGGTCTTGTCTGACTTCACGTGTTCGCGTCCGGAATCCGATACTGCAGTCACGTGACACTCAGGATCTTCACTTCAGCCCGCTCGATCTCGTTCTGCCCCCAACTCGTCTTACTCTTTATCTCTCTCGTGCATTGGCAGCGCTATCTTTCGCGCAAACTTCCTCTTCCGTTTGGCGGGCCGCAGTTTCATGCGTGAAGTTTCGCGCCAACGTCCTCATCGTCTTTCTGCCGCTCAATCAAGAATCACCACTGCCGTCGCCTTCAAGCACGTTGTACATAACACCATGGTGCCACCAAACTTCACAAACACCACCACTTCACTATACTACACCTCAGTAGGCCCCTTTTAGGGAAAGTTTTACTGCACGAAAAACTACTGCTCAGTTCTTAGATGAAGTCACTCAAAACAAATTCACACAGTCAACTACATTGTTGAAAGGTCCACATTCACTAACCACTGTATACACACGAAGCAAAAAAAATATGAAGTTATCCAGCGGATAATGAAAATCTCCAAATTAGCCTGTTTAGTACACCACCTTTTTTTTCCGTATACACCCTACTAAGTAAAAACGAACTACACATCAAGTAAATGTTACATTGCATGTAGCTTCTTCAACTGTTGACATGAAACACCCTTCCGAGGTCCGCAATCAAGATCTAAAGGAAACCACCAGTAAATCGAACTGGACGCTTAAGTTATAGCGTCCCAAACAACACGTTTAATGAACCTAACCGACTGACAAGAGTGAGGGTTTTGGTGCCGGTGGAAGAATTGTCGACCGTAAGCTCGTCTGAACCTAACACTGTATCACCAGACGGCCCTACCTCTAAATCACAAGCATACACCCAGGAATGGCTCTATGCCAGCCGAAAGCGTTGCCTCAAGGCGCGCCACTACAACCACGTCTGAATGACTTCATCCTTCCCAGGAACGCCTTGCTTGAGCTCGTAAGCCGACAATCGTTCAGACAACATTAGAGAAGCGACCTCTTCAACTGAAGATGCCAGACAGCACCAGTTGGCGTCTTTCCTCGTACAAAGACCTGCTGGACCACTAGTGCCTTCGGGTTCACTTTCCATCATTTTAGCTTTTTGTCTTCCTTGTTCGTCGGAACTTTCAAACTTTCTGCCTCGTTTATCGTGACTACCCTCATTACCACAAAGAGCTGACGTACATTGCAACTCTACTCTCTGTTCTTCAACAAATGTTTCTGCATTTTGCTCCAGTTTTCTCATGTAAGCATCTTCTACAATTCCTTTAGAATTCGAGCCCTATCTCTGTATAAGGGAGTTATATTCATTATGAAAATCCTTGTACGTAGCGTCTGTTGCTACATTCAGTGGCCCAAAACGATAGGCAGAAGCTAGATTGGAGCTTTCATTACGGCATTCGCCGGCGTTAGCTAGGAGTCCTTTTACTGCTTCTTCAGTGGAGCTCTTCTGAGACAATCCTACCTCTGAATGAAGTGTGCTTGACTTCTCGCAGGATTTAACACACCCTTTACTATGAAGGAAACGTTCTTTTTCTATGCTCACGAAGCAATCTCGTGCCTAAATAAGCTCCTCGAGCCTCCTAGTTTCTTGGCTACTCACCTCCCTGCCATACTCTTCCCTAGTTTCATTCTCTAGCAAAAGGTCATGACGAGTTACAGGGTCAGCCTGACCTAAATTAAAATCGCTCGTGATGTAACGGCTGTCAGAGCACACCTCAGCCACTGGTTCATTCCTCTGTATCCCCAGCTACCCCCTTTTTGCCATCGCAAGCTCGAGTCGTCGCTCGAGTTCTAGGGTCTCTAATTTGAGCTTTTCTTTCGCCGCCTTTCGCTCTGCAGCTCGTTGCTCACGCTCTCTCTCTTCATCCGCTCCTCATACCACAGTTTGAACTCCATTCCCTTCAGACCCATGCGCTCTGCCAATTCTAATATCTCCCACGTGATGGTCTAGGTTCACACCACGTCCGAAAATCCGGATAAAAAACGACTTTGCCCTGTCGCGCACGCCAATGTGTGATGCAGGTTTATGGTTGAATAAATTGTTGCTTGGAGAGAAAACCTCAGAGCTGAGAAATGACAAAGCCGTTTAAAGAAAAAAAAATCAAAGTAGAAATTCTAAGCCTAATCAAGAAAAAAAAGATGAACTTGCAATGTACGGACACGACAAACTAAAGCATGTTCTGTAAGCTGTCCAGCTATAATGTTTTTGAAAATCAACAGTCACCGGTGGCGTTGATGGTGGCGGTGGCTTAGTGAGTTGGGGTGGCGGTCGCTGGCGATGTCTCAGCAGCTGGAGTCACGCACTGACCAGCACGGCGACGCTTGGCGGAAGACGAGGTAGCTTTTGCATTAGCAAGAACTGCGGCCGCTTGCCGATGCTGGCTCGTATCGAGGAGCTGATTACCACCCGGGAGGTTCCACCCTCCACGGGTGGTTCGGGACCAGAGTCAAAGCCCGGACACCTGGGACGTGACCTTGAATAGTCACGGCCAGAACGAACACCTGGGACGTGACCTTGAACAGTCACGGTCGGAGCTCTGGAAGGCCGCGTACCTCCGAGTACACCATGGCCAGCTGGAGTGTCCTGGCTTTGTCTTACTTCACGCGGTTGGGTCCGGAACCCAACACCGCAGTTGCGTGACACCCAGGATCTTCACTCCAGCCAGCTCGATCTCGTTCTGCCCCCGACTCGTCTTCCTCTTCTTCCCTCTCGTGCATTGGCAGCGCAACCTTTCGCGCAAACTTCCTCTTCCTTTTGGCGGGATGAAGTTTCATGCGTGACGTTTCGCGCCAACGTCCTCATCGTCTTTCCACCGCTCAATCGAGAAGCACCACTGCCGTCACCTTCAAGCACGTTGTACATAACAACACGGTGCCACCACACTTCACAAACACCACCACTTCACTATACTACACCACACTTTCTAGTCTTGTTCGACGCTCAGTTATTTACTTATATATTTATTCATTTATTATTTGTTTATTTGCTTCAATATGTCGCAGGCCAACTGGGCCTTAGCAGGAGGGGAAGTACACATAAAGGAAAATAAATAGAATGATGGCTTAATACATGCAACGATACAAGTTTGAACATTGGTGCATAAAAATGGTGCATTTAGCAATGAATGAATAAAAATAATAATGTTCATGCATCGAGAAATAAAACAACGGCAGTACTAATAAAACCTGTAATTCAACAAAAATTATACACTTCCAGAACGTGGACGAAGAGTGGCGACCTAATGACTGAATCTGTTCCAGTGCTCTACAGTTTTGGGAAAGAAGCTATCTTGAAATAATTTAGTTTTAGTGAAAATCGGTTTCAGAGCTTGAGGTCTAGTATGTCTTCTTGGTCTTGTAACAAGACGATGCTATGGCAAATCACCTACATTCAAATCACAAGATAATATGTTCTGTATGAAGTTTATGCCATGAAAGTTTCTTTTGCAGGATAGCAGGAAAGGATTCTGGTCTCACTGAAAAATAAAAAACCTGTTTACTGCATATTTAGTGAACAGGTGTGCTAGCCCATGGCCTCCGCTGTTCTAAAGAAACAAAATCTTTGGAAATGTTAACGTAACACGGTGGTCCCCATCCCCATTGTACAGGGTGCTATTAACAGCACCTTAAGGTCAGGATGCACTTAAACGAGTAAAAAAATGCACGTAGCTTCCAACGCAAAAGTGTTCTTTTGCAGTGAAATCAGTTAAGAGATCACAACTCGGGTCTAGCGCAGCGCCGTAGTTGTCCGCCGCCGCTGGTGTTCCTAACCATTTGCAGCCTCTACCACTGATGATGTACTGCAGTCCTGACGTGTGGTCTTCTGTATGTGTGTTATTGCAATGAGAACTATACACAGCTGTCTTATTCATAGTTTTTGTATAAACCGAGCGTTTGTTTTTAGCACTGTAATTTATTTTGAATGTGTCTTTCCTATTCATACACATGCTTTTTATGGACAATTTTTTGAACACCTGTATATACTACATTTCCCCCCAAACATGTGGTTGTACATACATAGTCCCTGATTCATTGTATTATGTTTTTAATGGATCCATTACTAGCCAATAGGCTAAGGATCCAGACATTCATGCATGTATTTGGTGAAAATGAAAAAGAGACAATAAACAATCTTGAATCCTGAATCTTGAACCACATCCCGGGAAATTAGAAAAAAAAATCTAGCAGCAATGACACAGTGGGGCTCGTACCCGGGTACGCTGGGAGCTAGCCCAGTATTCTACCACTGAGCTATGCCGGTTTTTGTCTTTATTTCCAGTTAAACTTCACACATAAGGTGCTAAGATAAAACTGTTACGATACGCAACAAACATAACAAAAAATAACTACGGCCGTCAAGCATTACTACAACACATCTCGTCCAAAAATTCCTTCATGGACAGTAAAGCTTCTACCCTATTTAACCATAAACACATTCATTCGTTCTTACAACCTCGAGAAACCTTGCGATACTTTCTTTAATTAAAATACGCTCTTGCTACAGTATATGGTGCTCTCGAACGGCTCAATTTCACTGTGACCCTGACAGAAGACCAGCAACTGAGCTACGCCGGTGCTTGTGACTAATCGGCAACCTTTGTTTGGGCAAGCTTGATGTTGCGAAAGTAATCGTGTTAATGCGACTTATAAAGCGTTTTAAAACAGTGGAAGAACAACCAGTCGTTGCACAATGCGAGTAGCATAACAAGTGGGTCCTCCAATGCTCCAACCCATTACAAAAGTTTGTTGTTCACCTATTAACTGCGGCGCATACCCACTTCAGGCACAATTCCTCATCGACTTTAGCAACTGTATGAACAATTAGCACAAAATTCTTCGTAATAGCTAACCGGATACCACGCTTCTCAAAATAATGACAACAAATAGCATAGTGAATGCCGGCCTACTACCATAAAATGTTTATTATTGATGCCGTAGTGGGTAACCAGCAAGTGCACTTGCATCAGTTATTCATTGAGTGTTGAGAAAAGGCTCTGAGGCCGCTTTTGCTTTCGCTGGGTCTCTGTCGCGCCTTCTGTGCAGGCCTGGCGTTTAAAAAAAACACACCCAAACACTTTCTGTAAGAACTGTTCTAGAGAAGCGTGGTTTTATACGCCTTGGGCATCTGCCTGTATAATATGTAACAAACCTGAAACAATTGACCACGTTTTCCTGAGGAGGGACTATGCTTTTGTTTTACGGAGGACCATTAAAAAAGAATTTCTGTTGGTAAGGCATTGAATGAGGCATTTAGCAATTGGTAATAATGATGAATTACCTTTTGATTTATTTGTGGTTGATGCTTTGCAGAGTATATGGTGCTCTCGAATGGCCGCATTTCTCTGTGACCCTGACAGGAGACCTGCAAGACGGTGTTTTGAAGTAGGTGTAATATTATCAAGGTTTCTCGAGGTTGTAATAACATTTGATTTTGTTTTTTCGTGGTTAGAATTGGTAGGAGGTCTGCTTACTGTGAAGAAATGTTAAGGTATAATGCGCTTTAGCAGGGTTTGAAAACCGTAATAATTGTTGTGCCATGTTTATTGTGAACTGTAATGAATTCATCTTGTCCCACGGTTTGTGAAGTTAAACCACAAATAAAGAAAAAATAGAGGCGTGGCTGTGTGGTAAAACATCCCCTTGTCACGCAAATTACCCAGGTTTGATCCCCACTGAGACCATGAGTTTGTCATTATTTATTTCTATTACATCTTTCTCGATTTTCCGGTCACGCGAAGAAAATCATTTTTCGCTGGCAACCAACGACTTGACGCCAACACCGACGCCGGAATTTCTGTGAAACGAGCCCTTTAACGCTCCTTGAATCGCTCGAGCAACTTTCTCTTTTAATTGCGAAAGCACCCTAACATCTCACAGCAAGAGGACAGCTAGCTGTCGTGTTGAGCAATTTGCGATTTTTTTTCGCCTTGTCAAGCAGCACTTGGAAGAAAAAGTCAAGGGGAAATGATATACGCACAAAGACAAGTAATAAAAAATGGTCCAAGTAGCAAATCCTATCGGGCTACGCATAGATCTAAGGAAATGACACGAAGAAGGAAAATGTCAGAACTTTTTTATTCACAAGTACGCTTTCGCGCATGACATTTGCATAGTATTTCCAGCTTCCTGATTAGCTGCAATCCATTCTCACTCAATAATACGTTCAATGAGTTGCAGTATGGGCTTTCTCTTCTTCCTAATTGATATATGAAGAAATGGGACAATCCTCGTGCCCAACTTCGAAAATAATAGGTTACCGGTGCGTGAGGTGTGATATGTATCAATAATGATGGCCATCTGAATGTGGCAAACATCTTAAATGAATGAACGAGTGCTTTATCGAAACAAACCACTAATTATTGCAAGCTGGGTTAGCCATACGCTTACGCGGTTAATGCGAACAATGTCAGTTGCCTTGCAAACTGAATTTTCTTCGTTTAACCAGTTATTTTCACCTCTTTTGATTAGACGTGCCACGTCAATGGCCTCGATATCACCAGCTGCCTTGCTTTTTTCAACACCACTAGAGGGTACGCTCTTCGTGCTTGCCTTGGTAGAAACACAGGACGAAGATAAGTGACTTTCGTTCACGGGTGTAGTCCTGTAGTCAATATTTAAAATCATGTTAACTGGCCCAGAGATACTATGGACGCACACTGTACCCTCCTACTACTATTGCGATAGCAATTATATGGAGACTCTCGGCTTTTTTTTTTTTGCCGCCGGCGTCAGCATCGTGAACGCTATATGTATACGTATTTATATATATGAAAACTCAAGAAAGAAAGAAATCCGCCCGCGCTCGGCACACAGCTCATCGCGATGCAGTGACGCGCGCTCATGAGTCCCAGGCGTACTTTGCCTCGCGAGGAAGCAGTTAGACGACTGTGCGCGCGCGCTCAGAGCGCTCGGGTGGGGGGGGGGGGGGGGGGGTAGATGTTTGTGCGCGCTTATCCTTTGGTGTGGAGAATTGCATGCCTTTGACTTAGACCGGAACGATTGCGTTTAGTTTCCGGGTGCCCAAAGATCACTTCGCGTGCTGGACAGGCAGCTTTGGCGAAAAGAGCGCGCTTTTCAAACACAACGAAGTAACAACTGTGACTTATGTCATCTGTGCCGTTTACTACGTCGTTTTCGTTTAAGCAGCACGTTAAGTGTCGACCGGTAAGCGTCGTTAGTTCGCTCTCGTCCGGTGTGTGTTGTTTTCGTGCGTCATTTGTTTGTGCGCAGCATGCGGCACATTTCAGTCTGCTAGCCGTTCTCAGCGTCAATTAAACTTGTTGCTACCGTATTCGTTGCTCCGCCCTTGCGGTGAAACGGTGTCTTCTGCATTGTTCGCTGGCTAATCGAGTTTAACGTCCCGAAGAAACTCATGCTAATAGAGAGGCTGAAGAGGACGGTTCCGGATGGCACTAACCCCAAAAAGTTCTACCAGTTCTACAGAAGTCGCGGTGTACTCTGCGCCTTTGGCATTTCGCCTCCATAACAATGCAACAGCCACGGCCGGGATCGAACACGCTTCATCCGGGTCCCCTCAGTTCCGCAGCACCTTCTTATCGATTAATTTCGAAGTTTTTTGTTTTTGAATTCAAAAGAATTGTCTCAGTTCCTTCAGTGACTCATGAGTTTGTTTAAACCTTGTGTTTTTAAGTGAGTAATTGCAGCACTAACAGAAAGGTACGCTAAGTAAGCACTCACCTCGTCACCGAATGAGAAACGAAACTTTTTTGTTAAGAGCGTAACCTCTGAAGATCGAGGTAAGGCAACGAATGTTTGCGAAAAGCCCTTTGCGCCGTCGCTTATCAAGCGCGTGCATCGACGGAGACAGTCCGCGCTGAGTCTCATGCCAAGTGTGCCCGCCGAGCAAGCCTTGTACTAGTGAGCAAGAGCCCGCCCGGTGGCGCTACAGCCAGCTGTGCAATTTAGTTTTAGCACTGTAGTTTGAACACTCCTGTATCGTATCTGACAGCTAAGCTGTTAGAATCTGCTATATGTACGCCAATATAAAAAACCTATTGCATCAGCCAAGAAGGGCCAAAATGTACTCGCTGTTTTTTTAAAGCTTTTCACGGCTTTTGCGCATTTCTTGTTCATTTATTTTCTTTTTGTAGCATCAGCAGAGGGTGTTGGGCGAGCTTTTACCGGGGCCCTCAATAGCTGCTGACCTGTACATGTACCCGGACAATCAATGCCATGTTCCAGAATGAGGCAATATGGAAGTCGATCGCAGGTCCCCGTTATACATACCCCAGTTATCGGGCCGCCGCTAAGATAGGCGTTGCGCTCCAAGAAAGTTCTCGGTCATACCATGATCCTTCTCTCGTTTTTGCTGCTTCAACACATACGGCAGCAGTATTTGTAGCAGCTTCTTGTTCATTCTCTGGCGCACCGACATGGAAAGTTGTTCGCGGCCGTCCGTGTCGTTCAGGATCCGCACAAGGCATTGCCCGAGAGCGCGCCCGCGTGCGCTTCGTTAGCTGCGCCTGTTGTCGTTTGGGCAGGCCGAGCGCGCATATGAGCTCGCTTTTCTCGACTGCGCTGCTTTTAGTGAATGGTTCTTTCTCGGATGTCTAATCGCTCTCTTTTTTTTTTTTTGGAATTCTCTCCTCGCATGTCTTTTACACCGGGTTACGAGGCCAGATGAGCGCGTGAAACGAAAAATATAAACCTCGAAAAAGCGCTGCGGGCACTTCAAGAAACAACAAAACAGAAAGGAGGAGGAAAAAAAACTTTCGGTGATAGTGTTTCTCTAGTGCCCTTCTCTTCCCTGCCTCAAGCATGACAGGTCACAGAAGCGTGAAACATTTCTAAAACAACTCTTTTAACCACAGACCTCACGCAATCTCCCCCGACAGCTGCACGCGAGGGACAACAAAGTTGTATTAAAATACACAGCAGAAAAGGAGCTGCAAAGAAAAGAAATTGAGCTGAAAGCGACAATAGGGCAGCAGTGCTTCAGCTGTTTTGTAGCACTGGCTTGCCATTCGTAATGCCTGCCTCGAGCTGCTTGCGGAGCAGAGAGAACATCAGGACTGCTGCAACGCGGTAGTTGAAGCGGACGCGCGCTTGCAGCCAACGGCATGCGCGAGTGGTTGTAATGTAGCTGCCTGCAATGGCAGATGTGGAGCCGTGGCCTGGTGTTTCTATTACGGCATGTGATAGATGAGTTCGCATGTGGGCTTATCGGCACGCGGAAAGGACATTGTGCTGAATTTTCACATCCTGAAATCGCAACATGACCAAACCCGTGCGTTCCGAATGCGTTGCGTGGCCGTTGTCAGCAGTTGTAGTGCTCTCGAGTATTGAAATAAGATCCGCGAGGGCAGCTTCCCCGATGAGCGCACGTCTTGTCATTGCTTACCATTTGAACGCTATAGAGTAAAGAGCTCGTTTCACAGAAATCCTATTGACACCAGCCTGGGCGTCATTGGTTGCGAGCACCATCTGGTATGAGACAAAATTTGAAAATATGCAGATAAAATAAGCAACAGAAATTCCGGTTTCGTGTGATGACCGTACCCAGCTCACTTGCGTGGCTGAGCAGGTCTGGGAATATCTTGAAATACCTTAATCTGCTTGGAAATGCAGGTAAATGTCGTTAATGCTTTGCAAACACACGCGTGCTGTATGCAGGCTCCACAATACAACACGTAATATCGAAATAATATTGCGTAGTGGAAGCGTACATTGTGATCGGGTGTCAGAACATGTTATTATCATAACGACTTCTAGGTTTAAAGCCAGTGAACATTTATAAACGGTGCACACATTGCTGCTAGTATCACTTTAACACCTCATAGTGGGGGCATAGCAAGTTCAATAGCAAGCTTTATAATATTTCACGTGCGTAGTAGTTCCTGGTGTAAAGCATGCTACTTATAACCCAAATGCAGCCATATGTGAAATCTTCACTGACACCAGCGCTTTAGTCTTTATCGTTTATAATGCACAATTTTCACTTATCGAGTAACATCGTACAATGAAGCGTTTGCACTACATGGTTCAGGCATAAACTATGGCAGGATATCACTATCGCGTTCACTTGTTACAGTAGAAGCTAAAGGGTGTCCAAATTTTCAAAGAGAAATGAACAACAAATAATATTTTGTTTGCCGCATAATTTTAGCCCATTGATTTCCATGATGGTGCCCCTTAACATCACCGTGAGATAAAGAATCTGATTATTTCTTTACTGGTACTGATAGACTAACCTGAAAGGATCTAGAAGTATGCTTTCTGTTTCAAAGCCATGAAGAGCACATTTCAAGTCTTGTCGACATTGCCTATTTTATCATGTGATATCATGCGCGTACTCTATCAATCAATCAGTTGTTAGAGCCGACTACATCAATTTCACAGCGTAGAAAGTTTCCTCCTGAATTTTTTGTAGTTTCTTGGCCATAGACGTCAGAACTCTTTTTGTATGTAATATTCAGCTGGGTGGCACGTAACGCAAATTTTGAGCAATCGCCTGTAAGGCACTCTTCATCCGTACCTTACAAAGATCATGCAGGCACCGGCGCATTAGACCGTTGAGTCGAATGTGGCAAGTAATCATGTGCGAACGGTATCGTCATATTTTTTTTTTGGGGGGGTATGAGGTCATCTGGGTTTTATATAACTACGACTGAAGCGCCTATGGGAGCGGGTGATCTCAGGTCAACGGACATCAGCCTGAAACGTAGTGTGCCTCCATCTGACCCCAGAAGAATTTCATCAACCTGATTAGTGGGGACTTGAGTTATGCGACTTGCATTAGGGTGCGTTGTTCTGGGAGCGCCACACACAAAGGGCGTGCCAAGTCGAAAGTAGAAGTGGAACTGTCCTTACTCTGCAAGAGTAGGAACTAGCATGCGTAACGTAGATTGCTTTACCTGTTGCTTCCGTCCAAAGGCGATGCATAGATGGCTCGAGAATAGGCAACTATGATGCTGTTGTGCGCATATATAATTCTCAGGCATTAGCGCATCATAAGTAGAGATTAGATTCAAGAACACGACACCCCGTTTTTCTCGGTTGTAATGACTGCTCAGGAGATAAAAACTTCAAGGATTGAATGATTAAGCATGAAGGTCCGTTCACTCTTCAGGCTGACTAGATTCGCCCACAGTCACAACTTCCTTTTACCTAAATGTAACACCAATTATGGCAAGATGACGTCCGCCTTCGCGGTCAATAAATTGGTGAATAACCTGCCCTATACACTAAAATCATCGTCATCTTTTCATGCATTCAAACGTGATCTTAAAAACTTCATCTTGCATAACTAGGTTGACAACGATGATTACTTAACGATTCTTATGTATCCGGGCAGTGAAATTGGAAAGACTATGCAAATTTAGGTTATTGCTTTAAGGCGTGATTATGTTTTACTTGTATAACGTATTACTAATGTTCTTGTGTCGCATTCTGACTGCCTTTTTTGTTTACTTGATGTTATTTTATGTAAGTTCACTGTTTACTTTTCACTTGTGTTGCGTATTTTATGTGCTGTTATAATTAATAATTTTATTGTTATTGTTAACCGAGGGTCCCACTGCAGTCGCTTGACTTTGGGACCCTCGTCTGCATACTACATTCTCCGAATTTTGTATTTTGAATGAATGAAAAAACTGAATAAACTAAACTAAACTAATAAAAGTTTCTGAGTACACTCCTGTCACTGAAACATTTTTTCGTATTACCACGTTCTTGTATAGATAGTACGAAAATACTTCCGCAGCTCACAGCAGCGCAAGGAATATGCAAAGTGACAGCTCAATAAAGGTTCAAAAAAGCGTTTTCTGACGCGCATAAACCTGGTGTTTAAGTATGTCTTTAAATTAGCCAAAGGAGAAGTATTAAAATCTCATAATTTCACAACAAGCTATGACGTCTTCATTAGTGGCACTGCAATTTAATGACATGCTACTTGTTATTTTATTAGTGAAGCTTAGCATGCCTTATCGTTATGCCTCTTCTTTCTCACACTGCCTGGCAGAAAAAGTAACAGTAGGTACCCAGAGATGACTGAATAAATAGGACCGTTGGACCTAATTTCGTTTTGGTAAGAAATAACGTACTAAAAACATACAGAAAATCTCGAAGAAACTCAGAACTTAAAAGACGTTTCGGCACGTAACACGAGAGCCTTGCTTGCAAATTTGTTTTAGTTAAATGAAGGTAACTTCATCTTGTGCAGCGCCGTTTCATTTATCTTTTGTTAGTAAACAAATTCATAGTGCATAAAATTACAGAAAGCAGGCTGCTTCAATTGGCAAGATAAACGAAAATTGTTTGTATTGCATTAACACATTATGTTTGCTTAGGACGTACATAAAATCGGACCCACCAGTGTTCTATTCAGTCAGACGCACTTGTACAAGTTCACCAGAATCAGAATACGTCCGCTTGTTTGCGGGCTCTTCCTTATTTGTGGATTTTTGTAAATTTAGTAATAAATTTATCAAATATTTCTCATTTATATTTCAAAAATGTTTCTCTGAAGCTTAAGTACCACATTACTGTTAGCTGAATCGTGTTGTACTCATTCGCAAATGGTGGACCCAGAAACATCAATGAAAAGTACGGTCTTTGACCAGTACTTATCATGTAAACTAACGAAGCACGCAATTTATACTTCGATCATATTTATTTAAGAGCAACCTTCTAAGCACTAGTCAGCATTGTTGTCGACAATTTTCTTCATGTTCAAACCAACTAATCGATTTTCTTTCCGCGATTTGGCTTCACTAATAGAGAAGAGGCAAACAACAGACCACGTTTTCCTCTATTTCCGAAAAGCATTTGATGTAGCTGCGCACAGTCGTGTTATTTCAAGTCTTCGAACCTATAAATTGAACGATAGTGCTATCGCATGGTTCGCCGAATATCTTTGTTCAAGACAGCAGTCTGTGGTGCTCAACGGTTTCTCTACTGCATGTGCTCAAGTAATTTCAGGGGTCCCACAAACATGAGTTCTGGGTCCCCTTTTGTTGTAGGTTTTTATTAGTGTCGTTATAAATGACGTCAGATATTCGTTTAGAATGTTTGTGGATGAAAGTTTCATTTATAGAATTATCGATAAAAATAGTCGCATTTCTTCACTTCAGGCTGACTTAGATATGATAGAATCATGACGTGATGACTGTAAATATCCTTAAATTTTCAGATTTGTAATCACGTGCACTTTTCAGGGCATTGCGCATTTCAGTAATGCACATGTAACAAGATTAAGATTACTACAAAAACGCTGAAGTAAATGAATGCTAAAGTAATTTTATAACGCGTGATTTAGGGTGTACTAGACAGTAAGAATCGGGCAATAAGTTTACAGAGGGTTCTTCACTTATTTTCTGCCTGTTACCAGATATATAGATTTATTAGGAAGGGGAAGGACCGGAGGTCCCTGATGGGAGATCGGAGGAGAGAGAGGGGTAATAGGCACACACTAAATCACGGCCGGTAAGCCACTGCTGATTTTGCTAGTGCGACAAGCTGGTGATTGTTCCGGAGGATGTCCTTTTGCAGCGCTGCCAAATGGTGATGAAGAACAATTCCACTTTTTTGCGATAATGATGTAGGGAAGTAAAGTTTAAAATCAAGTATTCTATGTTGCCCATGCATGAATAGCGCTAAAAGCACATATGTAGGGGACAGAAGTGCCCATTCTCTTCTTCCAGTGACCAAGAGTCTGTCATTTCATCATTTTCGTGAGGGGCAGTGGCTGCGTTTTTGCAAGTACTTTGTTAATTAGGATTTCACGGGATCGACTGACGGTGAGGTTCTGAACGATACGAGGAGAGATGACATCACTGAGTGTCTCCCAGCTAATATACATAAAGAAGCGCTGAGAGCGAGCCATTGCAAAGTGAGAGCTTGGTGATGAACTTGCTCAGGGGTGGCTACCGTGATCGGGTGACGCACGTAGGCGAGGTCGCAGATGATATTGCAGAACTCCAGTATTTCAGAAGGCAAGGCTGTGCGCCACCTATTTACCTCCCCCTTGGGTCACCACGCGACCCGATGTCCAGGTGACTCGAGTGTCAATGCCATTTTTCTGTTTGTGCAGGAGAATTTCACGGATACTAAAAGCTGTGACAGCTTCTTGATTTGGATTTTATATGTCCTTCATTGCCAGCTAATGAGTCGGTGTAAATAGTTGAGAGTGCTACGTTGTCCTGTAGGGCGGTCTAAATGGCCAAAAGTACGGCTTGTATAGGCCTCACGTAGTCTATTCTTCATGCGTACCATATGGCCTCACCGGTCGAGGTTTTGTACCATTCTAAGGACGAGCTCCGTCCATCGAGAGTAGCGTTGGTTCAGTTGGCAAGGGGAGTGTAAATTATACAGCTGAGAGAGCCTCTCTCTGGCCGCAGAAGCTCCGATCGCGAGTGGTACGGAGATCTTGGAGTGCCTTGGGTGAGGAAAGACGAGGGTAGTCGCTTCACTGGCTGTCTCCCGGGGTTCTAAGCGGACACGTCGGATGTCCCAAAGCAGGGTATTTTGCCCCTGTATGCTTGATTGCAATGGATTGTCTAGGGGTAATTGCTTATAATATCATCGATGGGTTGCTTGGGCGTGAGATCCTGTAGTTTTTGTACGTTGGTAAACTTCGGTAGTACCATGATAGCCTGAAGGACATGCCGGGAAGAACTTTCAAATTTTTTTTTCAGTCTTGCTTGTCAGTGTTAGCACGGTACGTGATTTTACCAACTGCGATTGATCGGACTACGGTGGCACAGGCTGATTGTCGTGCTCCGCCAAAATTCTATAAAGATGCACTTTATCATGTTCAGCAGTTTGACCATTGTTGTTTGAGCTCTGTCCGGTAATACAGGTGTGGATGGGAATCCCGGGAATTTTCATGTGCCCGTGCAATTGCTGCGACTTGACGGGTTCCTCGTGTCAGTGTTAGCACCTGCTTCGGTGGAGGGTCACTACGTCTGCCATCAATGCAAAGAAGCTCAGTTTTGTCTGGTGCAAAAGTCAGTGCTAATCCTGGAAGGGCATCGCCTAGTGCAATCATACCAACTTGACGTTATTTACCATATCCTGATTATTCCCACCATTAGTCTGTAGAAATAATTGTCATTCGTATATATGCTATAGCGGGTGCCAATGTTCGATTCAGTTCTTGGGCTACTGGAGCATAGCAATATCGAAGAGCCAGATATAGGCGCACCGACTTGCCTACGCAAATGCTGACACATATTGGCCTTCACACGCTAGCCAGTCGTGCGATGCTATCCCGACACAAATTTATGTACCTAATCCTACACAACAAACTTGAAGTAGATTCGATCACCTACATTTCTTTCAACACTTCAAGAGAAACCCGTCACAAGCATCACCTTACACTGCAGGAATATTTATGCACCAACAATACTTTTAGTTCTTCGTTTTTCCCGCAGGCAGTGCGAGAGTGGAATGCTTTGCACGAGACGATAGTTGTGTAGCCCACTGTCAACAAATTATACGAACTTGCTGGCCAAGCCGTTCTATCAGCTACATGATAGCGACGCTATCAGGATTGTGCTGATCATAGTCCTCCCTGCCAGTACATTTGTGGTTTAAAAAGGTGGAAGTCGGTACCAACTTTGTATGTTGCGTGCTTACCTTTTTTCTTTCTTTTTCATGTTTTTTTCAGTGTGTGCACATGTGACTGAGACATGTGCCTCGTTAATAATGTAGGTCCATTATTTTTATCATTTTATACCATAATTTTTTGTACCCATACAAGTGTATAAGTATGTGAATATAGAATGTTTGTTGACACTTTCCAACCCACTCCTGTAAAAATCCCTGACGGGATTGACAGTATTAATAAATAAAGAAAAACTAAAAAAAGCAGAGGACCCAAACTGAAGCCCTGGAGAACGCCTCGATCTAGATAGTAACCAGCACGGGTTGCATTCGTATTGGTCTCGCTTCCTAAAATCTTGCAATCCACTCAGGCGTTCGTTGGCTGGTATATAGTTTTACTAGATTTGAAAGGATGTGGTCCTGCTTGAGTTATGAAAAGCTAGCTTTCCGCACACCAACTGCTAAAATGTAGTCGAGAGGTTCACATCGTGGGTTCCCATTTAGGACCCTTCAAAGCAACCAGAAGATGCTGTGCGTTCCCATATTAGGTCTGAAGCTGGCTTGAGATGGGTGAAAACCGGAGGTTCGATATCCGACATAGGAGGTTCTCCTCGTATGGATCATTCCTCCAATAACTTTACATATGGTCGGTGTGAGCAATATAAGGAGGAGATTTGCTATAATCTCAGGATCCTTTCCTCTCTTTTGTATAGGATTGATTATCGACAGACACAGATGTTGAGTAACTACTCCCTCAAACCATTGCTTGTAGATGACCAACAGGAGGCCTGTCTCGGTTTCTTCGGACAGATTTTGTAGCATTTTCCAAGTGATACTATCATGTCTTGGTGCATAATCGTATCTGCCATGATTTACGGCTGCGTGAAGCCCCCCGCCCTCACGTGAAAGGAGCATCTTGCTCTGTGCTTTTGAATTCAATTTTCGGCGGTTTGAGTAGAGAAGGCGCCATAATACTGGCAATGAGGAAAAAAATGTTTTTCAAGATTTCCGCTTTGGGCTCATCGTTGTCATATCGCAGTGTATGTATCTCAAGTGGTGAGACTGCTTTGCTTTTGCCCAGTATTTTGCGAAAAATTCTCTAAAGCCCTTTCATGCCTTTATTTTTTTCTTGTCGCTCTCGAATGCAGAACTCCTGGGCTTGACTCAGCTCTTCCCTGTGTTGTTTATTAAGCTTGAGCACTTCTCTGATGTGACAGAGCCTGGTAGTTTCTGCCGTTGGTCTTGTACTACTGTGTCAGCTTGTTGGTATTTCTTTATAGAGCAATCATATGCCAGTCAACGTCTCCATCATCTTCCTCACAAAAGCGTTCATCTGTTGCAGAGCTAAGGTTGTTATGCAAATGATGTGCGAATTCTTTGATAGTTTCCAATTTTGCTTCGCTACCATACTGAAGGTAGGTCCAGTTGATAGATTTCATACGTGCACGCTGCTTGCGAATTTTCTTAATAAAAGAAAAAAATAATGATTTAATCTTCACTGGCACATCTGGTAGAGTGAGTCTCCCAGCTTCTCAATGCTTTAGGAGTGGCAATAGTTAAGCATGCAGTGATATCGCTGTGGTTTGCGTGGAACCCAGCACTGGTGTGAACCACGATTTTGTTGCAAGCTTGAAGTGGTTGTGATTCCAACTGATCGGCAAGAAGGCGTCTTTTAGAATCAACAGTAGGACACCCCCATATATCACTTTTGGTATTGACGTCTCCGCTTGGTATGATTTGAGTACTCTTGGCCTCGTACAACAGTTCTGTGTACACGAATTCATTCGGTGAAGTGCCGAAGCAACAACGGTGATAGTAGACTGAAGCGACCACCAGGGCGTGCTTCCTGCCTTTCCCTGGCAGAGAGACCTTAACCGCCACCGTCTACGTGTACTGATTGCTTGCTCGTGTAGTTTTCATAAGTATTGCAGCGCATGACATGCGAACTAATACTGCCCTTGCCCCTTCGGCAAACGGGCGGGGTCAGAGGGCGTCCTGGGGGAGTCAGTGATGGTTGGGTGGACGAATGTGTAATCAATGCACAACAAGACTGTACGCGTTGTTTTTGAAGGACAGAATAATGAAGGGTTTATATTGGTCAACTTCATCCTTGAACTTTCTGAGAGATATTCGTTCAGTTTCATTGTATGTATACAATTTTAGAAATTTTCATTATTCCCTGCTGCGATTGCGAGAATGCCGGTAGCTCCTCTTCCATACGTCTGCAGGGGATTTGTTTTGCGCGATTTATCATTCGTTTACTTCTTGACGTTTCGAAATTACTTATTCCATTTGCCCCATGACTCCCTCAATCGCTTCCACGGGGAAATACAGTTTCTCGAGGAACTGCATGATGGTGTCCGGTACATGTCCGCCCCAACGAGGATACTCGTTCGAGCGTGTGAGGAGTCCTTCTGATGCACATGTTGCTTTGCGACCCGTGGCTTGTCGCAGGGTTGATTGCAAGGACTTCTGAAGCAGGTGGTGACAATTTTAGGGGATAGAATGTCCAGTCATGGCCACAGCAAGAGGGAACGCGGAGCGGGTGACCGCGCTCCACAGAGCGCCATGCCGGGTGCCGTACAAACTATTGTGGCGCAAGCGCAATCAGCGCCACTGGTGGAGTGAGCAGTGTGTCGTCTCCTACGGTGTCTCCCACTTCGCCTCGAACAGCAAAACCTCAATTACGTGCGTGCGATGTTAGAGGCACCTTAGGAGACGACGAACAGCCAACTCCGCCTCTGACGCTGATTGCGCTTGCACAGCTATACTTCGCCCGCTTGGTGGTCCTAAGAGAGTAGCCACGTGTTTGCGTTCCCTCTAACAGTGGCCGTGACGGACCATCTGATACTTAGGGATTAAACTGAAGCAGTTTTGCCCGCGTTGTAGTAGCCACCACTAGTACTCAGAGCGTTCACTAAATAGCTCTGCGGCGCTCGCGCCGCTAGTACCCGGATTGCGCACTAGGTGGTGCTGCGACGCTCGTTCCACTCCGATGCAGGCTGTCGTTTGATACGAGACTTCGTTCGCTCTTGCGTTAAAGGGGCACTGAAATACATCTTTAAGTAACCATGAAATGGATTCACCAAAAGAGTTTATTGCCTCACGAATTCAAAGCTGCGAGGCATTTATCATTCTGTCCAGTACGAGCGGAGTTACAAATATTTGTCGCACGCTGCAATCGCATTCTCTCTTCTCTTGTCCCGCTGAAAGAGCTGGAAGCCAAGCAGGGGAGTTAGCGTGCGCGAAGAAAATACGCCATACCTGCCTCATGATCTTGAGCAGTTTTTTTTTTATTGCATGGCTTTTTCAATGTGATCGCGCGCACACGAACTATATTCCTGTTACGACAGAACGTGGAGGAGGAGTAGGATTTAAACAGGAAGGACAGGGAGGTTAGCCAGTTCTCAGACCGGCTGGCTACCCTGTACTTGGGGAGGGGGTAAGGGAGATAAAAGATGAGAGAAAAGAGACGTTGAAAAAAAAAGAAGAGGAAAGGTCATCCGACGATCCACGACGCTGCTTACAGTCTGTCTCTAAGACCACTTGCCCGCAAAAAGCCCAACAACGCGCTCACTGCCTTGCGTGCAGAGGACGGTCTCGGCCAGTGTCCTAATACCCTTTCTTCCGACAATCGGTGATTGTATAGTCTATCTAAAGCATTCGACAGTTCTTTTCTTGGCACGCTGAAGCGAGGACACTCGCAGAGAAGATGAGAGAAAGTCTCTGCACAGCCACAGTTGTCACATGTCGGGCTGCTGGCCATTCCCAGAACGCGCCATGTTTAAATCAGCCCATGGTTGATAGAAGGCCTTCCACGAGTGATTTTTGAGCTTCCTCACTCAGTTGTCAAGGGAAAAAAAGGGAATTTTTAGCTGACTCAGCCTGACTGTGATAATTTATTCTGATTTGCAGGCCGCGCACTGCGCTCTAATGCTTGGCTTGCGTGTTCTCGGAAGCCTCTACTACTGATTGGCAGCATTTCTGCACATGATCAAAATGTGTTGCAGGGCCCATTTAAAGTTCTTTTGCTCTTGGCGCAGTTCCTCTTTCGCCGGCAGCCAGTATGCTTCGAGTTGATGGTGAGCGACGAGAACAATGCGGTGGAGCGGAAGGCTCAGAAAATAGCTGCAGCACGGGCTCGCCGTTTTTACATGATAATCGACTGGGCAAGAATTACGGAGGTATTGCCGTTTACTTATGTACTTTCGGAGCTTTACCCAGTCCTCCTCATTCACTCCGTAGATATGATGTAGATTTTAGGCTTCCCCAGTGTTTGTGAGTTCATCATCGTTTGCTCGCGAAGGAGTCCTGCATCCAAGATGTGAGCTGTTTTGTTTTGCGCCTGGTTTATGTTGCATGAAGTTTTCCATTTGTTGGTGGAACTTGGTGCAGGCACCTATCGAGCCTGCCTGTGCTTCTTCGAAACGCTCAAGTCTATCCTCAACCTCACTGAAGTTTCTGGCCACAGTCGATGCACTCACCTGCAATCGTGTCGGCAATAGAGTGTCTGGGGTTTGCGCGATGGTTGCTGGCTGCTCTGCTGGTTTTGATTTTGTGGCAGCACTCTCCTTTGCCTGTGTCGGAACTTGTTGCTTTAATTTCTCTCGTGGGGCAGTTGGGGTCCAAAGAAATGTGGCCTGCTGCATGACAGGTCACTTAGAACGGCATCTCCTCGCACTGGCTATCCTCCGGAGCAGGGCGACTGCAGTGACTACTTACAGCTTGCGACGCGAAGAACTTGGCCATGGGGCTGAGTCCATAACACTGAAACACGATATGGCCCTAGGCCAATGCTCATACACTGGGACCATTTTTTGTCCAAGGATTGTCGCCTCTAAGAACGTGGTGTATCGAAGGTGACCAGAAGCATCCGTGTCTTGCCCATCATCCCAAATCCCAGAACATTAGCGTATTCGCAACAAATGTGAATGGCTATATATTCCTCAGTGTGCTCCACTTCTATCTTCACGACGCCTTAGAAGTGCGGCAATTTGGGGTAGTTTGTATGACATGACGATAGTTATAGCGCGACAACACAGCGCGACAACACAACGATCTACGAAACCGGGATGGTAGCCCCTCAGGCCCTCCGCATTCTCCAAAGCGTCAAGAGTATCACGCACTCTATGTGTCAAGAAGGGTATTTCCTCTCCCACACCCTGCCTTGTGCAGGGCGCAGGCAGTCACCCTAAGACTATTGCAAGCCAGCGCGTATCCTAACCCTGCGGTTCTTCATACCATCTACTCTGAACGGTATCCAAGTGCGGATTGCTCCGCTTGTGGACTTTTCGTCACATTCAATCATGTGTTGTGGGAATGTGAAGCTATCGATTCTGCCCTCATCGAGGACAGGTGTGCTGCACTCTTACGCAGTCCCGACCTTAAGGATCAAACCCTGGCCATCCAAAGTGCCCGTGAATGGGCCGCCATGCTCGGCTTGACGGTCCCTACGTAAGATTAGCTGGGTGGCGCGGGGTCTCCCCTGCGTCTTCTCAGGACAAAAATAAAGTCTTAATCATTCAATCAATCACAACACAACAATGACAAAGAGACAAGCACTCGTGTCCTTCTCGTCTCCTTGTTGTCATTCTGTTCTCGCGAAGTAACTATCTTCATGATGCCCTTCCAAGTCACCTGAGCAGGTTGGGTTGCGTTCACAATTTGAACAGGAATCCTGCGGGCCTCAACTGCCCATCCTAGCATCAACTTTCCTTGTGCTAGCAAACTGTGCAATTGCGGCTTATCCCAAATCGACAATGTAACTGCATTTGTTTTAATATACTTAAAATGCAGAGTGTTAAAGCAAGAAAAGGGGAAATATTCGTCTGCCATCGAGACGCGACCTTGAACTGAAAATTTGCGAACTTTTGTTGAGAAGGGACGTCTTCAGGTTTTTATTTTCTCTTTTTTTTACAAGTGATAAGAGTATAGAATTACTTATCGCCTGACATTGTGTGGTGTGTTTTACCACCCTTTGTGTGTGCGATTACTTCGTTTTCTTACTGTGATCGTCCTGCTCTAAGGCCCACTGGAGCGATTCAGGCATTCTGATTAATAATAAATAAATAAAATGTTTCACAAACTTTTCTCCTCTGCATCACTTTAACAAGCAAATAAAAACGGTATGACGAGAGATTTGAGTAGCGCTCACAGTACTACATTAATGATAAATATGCGCTAAAGAAATTTTGAGGCAACTTGGGACGTGCGCAGTTTGAGCGAGCTCAAGAGAATGTCAAACCTTCATTTCCTATGCTCTCTTGCATGAAGGCCAGCCTCGTAAACGATTGTGAATGTTGGTATATTTACGAGAGAGAAAAACTCGCCTTTGCGTAGTACTGTTTTTTCACCACACTTGAAGGTAACACCGCAGATAGTCCAACACGCTTTATTGCTTCGTTGCATTATCAGAAACAGTGCTAAACGTAGAGAAATTAGCAAGCCCTCGTCGACATTCAATTGAATACTGGTTTCATCTACGACGGTACACGGGTATATGAAAGTGGCTTCGCAGTTGCAGCATTTTGTCACATGTTTACATGCGGCGAATCACACTGAATGCCAACACCAAGCATAAAGGGAGACAGTAGAGACTATGAGAAAGTGTTAAGAGAAAGCGTTGAAATTTTGTCCTAAATATTTTAGCAAAAAAAAGCTCACGTGGTATATCCCCTTATATATACAGTGCCAGAGGTTCTTTTTAGCCGCGAAGCTCGCGCACTGCATGATCGAGTGAGAAAAAAAGCAACAAGAGGAATCACGTGGGCGTATTTTTTACAAGAGCCTTGCTATGAGCTACCGCGTACAAATGCTGATGTACAAATCATTTTAAAGTATTACAATACAAATATATTATCTATTAATGCTTCTAAAATCAAGTTTGTCTTTCTCACTTCACACCAGCGGCATGGAACACCTGCGCGAAATATCACTTTTGGCCCCAACTCTATCTTTCCTAGTTCATATCCTTTCTTCCTTCGCATCCTTCTAGATAGCAACTTAACGTATCAGAGGCAAATTGCCGACATGAAAAAAAAAAAAGACCATATGGTGTGCGAGTCTAGGTGAAAACGCGCCTTTACTTTTCACGCACCACATTACTGTCTCTGTATCACTCTTTCGTTGATTCTCATTTTACTTATGGTATAATATGTTGAGGAAATACCTATAATACTTATGTTTTGTCCCCCAGGTTGTCCAGAATCATTCTATTAGAATAATTACATCCACCTCACACCTTTCCAATGCTAAATTACGACTGCACGAGTATAACATTTTTATTCCTACTGAGATCCCTAAATACAACCTGGGCATTCCTTTCTACAAACTTCTTAATAAATAGCTTCCTCCTATCATTTTCCATCTTCTCATCCTATGATATATAGTAATACCCGATTCACATTAAACAACTTTATTTGAACCAGTATACGTATTATTATGGTAAACAAACTGTTATATTCACTTCCATCTTAATATAGAACGCTCTTCCACTTAAAATAATATGAATCAACTCATTTTATCAATTTAAAAAATGGTAAAATTGATTTGCTTCACGCGGAATAATCTTGAGAGATATTGTTTGTTTTCATTTGATGTGGGCTTTTTCTTCGGTGTTTTTTTAGTTTTTGAATAAAGATTGTTTAACTGTTCTTTCGCTGTTTTTTTGTCTCTTTCCTACATCTTTTTTCTCTCTTCTTTCCTTGTACTTTTCACATTGTTTTGATATGTTATCTTTATATTATTTCGTGCATTAAGTGGGACATTTTTCTTCTACATATTTTGTTTAGATTGATGCTTACGGTACTGTTTCTATAAAGTCTTTATTAACTCATTGTCTTTGTACAGAAGGTCCCGAAACAGACTGTTGACTATGGTACCTCCTTCTGTATACTAAATCCCTGTCACTTGTACCAAGTTTTTAATAATAAATTGTGATTCTGATTCTGAAGCAGTACAATAGTGATGGCGGTAATGGGTGAGGATATGATGCGACACGTGAGGTTAGCCTGGCAGACTACCAGCAACCATTGAAAGTGGCTCACGAAGAACGCAAGGTGATTGGACAAGTATGAAGAAGTTTGGCTTGCCGATGAGGCTGGTTAGTAAAGTCACGCTTCCACCCAGTTCATCTTCCGTACATGGCACTATATTCTCCTAGCCATTTCTGACTCATTCTCGCCAAACTGTAGTGCTGGGTTAAAAGCTCATGTCCATAGTGGGTCTCAGTCAAAGTTGAAATCAGCAGTGCATTTGCTGACACGCGGACTGCCTGACGAATAAAACTCTCGAACGTGCGTGTTCACCAGTTTGGTTTTCTTGCTCTCAACCAGGAAATATGAGCCTATGATAAGCGCCAAAACTCATCAAGAACCCTTTTCACCTCTTCGTAGCCTTGCAGCTCTCTTTTGAATTATCGGACAGCCCCTCAAAGCAGGTTAGAACAAATGCGCAATTAGATACTTTTATCCCTATTGTTTATATTGCTTGCTTTTCTATTATTTGGAACTAATATACACATGCGAAGCCTTTATGCACAATAAGCGGGTGCAGGTGAGGGTGTCTCCACAAAGACATGTGCTGTCAGAAACAGAGGCGTAGTCCTTTTTTTTAAGCAACAACGGTTCTCCTACTGAAGCGTCGGCGGGAGAACGTATGGGCTGTCTTCGAGAGGCCGTCCATCATAGAAGCACGCCCGCTTGCGATGTTAAACGGGAGCATGGCGGGCAGCGTAATTGTGCGCGGCATTCGCCGTGACTCATCCCTGAATTAGGAGATCACCGCTGCTGGACTTGCGAGCCTAATTAAGTGACCCAAATCGATGTTTCTGTGGCGATCAGCTTTGTGCTCTGTTTGCTAAGGCACCCACGTGGGCCACCCACGGCTATGTAGATCAAGGCATATCCCCGGCCAAAGCGTCGAAATAAGCTGCCGTTTTCTAAAGTTCATTCTCTGGACTAATAATTGTACATAAAAATACTCCCAGGGCCTGCGGAAGCGCTCGCAATCACCTTAATGCGGTTGACGAAATTTAGAGTTGGCGATACAGAAAAGGCCCTTATAAGGAGTTCAAGTTCGATGCGAGCACTTTTCTGGTTTTTTTTGGAAGTACAACGTATCGCCATGGCCGAAGAGGGATGCACATACGTATATCGCCGCTTAGTTTTTTATCAAGATAGCGTAAATGCATTATTGAGACTTGTGAATTCGGCCGCGCCAGTGTTATTTCTGTATTTCTCGTTTGGTGTGTGTGTGTGTGTGTGTGTGTTGTTACGAACGACGGACCGATCCCGCTGAAGCCACCACTGTTGCGAAAGACGGCGACGCCAACACGGCCCCGGAGGCGCCACTGCTTTCAACTCCGCCGGGAAGGTCACCAGCCGTTTGGTAGCGTATGTTTATCAGCTCGCGACTGCTTCTGCGCAGAGCCGATAAGACGAGCGGACGAGACGACGGTGAGTTAAACAAGGTTTATGTACAGCATATATACAGAGGCGTTACAATTTCGGCACTGGGGCCGACAGAGACTTGAAGAGCCGAGCTCTCCTCTCTAACACATAGGTCAGCCTTTCGCCTAAGACCGCCGACTCGCATACATGTCGGCCCTCCGACATGGGGTCTCCTCGCTCATAGGAACGCCGATCGCGACGCGCCGCAGGGCTTCTTTTATTTACACCGGGTCCAACCAAAATGTCCAATCAGAAGCGCCGCTGGTCGTCAGGGCAGATTCCGCCAATGGGGGTCGCCGCGCCATGCGTCAGACCACCAGACACGCGGACGCCGGCTCGCTGTCACGCGCGCAGCTGACTCACTGCACGTGGGCCAGAGGGGCGCCGCGCGTGTTCACGCCGTCGAGGTGATCGCGCCAGGCCGACTGCGGGCTGGCCTTGACCCAGATTGCCTTTTTCAGAGGCACGGTCGTTTGACGAGGACTCGCTGGCATAACAGCACCCCCGCCGCCAGACAATGCACCGGAAAGACGAGCTGCTTCCACGGGGCTGGGATGTCAGGTGCGCTCGTTCGCCAGGTCCCTCCAGGTTCGCCTCCAGGGCCATGGGGAGACTACAGCTCCAGACTGTTCCGGGAACACATCCCATTTTTGACGACGGATCCCAGCTCCACTGGCTTGTCGCCACAACTTGCTGACCAGCTTCACTCGTCTCTTCTGACCATCTTCGGTTTCAGCACTTGTCGATGGTTCTGCAACTTGCCAAGAACGGATCGACAACAGACAACACACGACACACGCAAGTGCCTTCGGTCACCCGACAGAACACCAGACAAAGTATAGTACAACATATACCTATCTACGTGTCTATCGGAATTTTGCTCCCTCTACATCAAGAGGCACATGTGGGACACAAGACTCTTAAAATGACAACTCAATTTTTTTTTCACGTACAACAACGTAACGAATTAGAATACCACAAAGTTGGCCCCTTGAGATCACTCTGAACGAGAGCGCTCAGCCCAGGTCGTGATGAGGTCAAAATTTTGCCCCGAATCGCCAGCCAGAAACCGAAAGGTTGAGAAGTTACTAGCTGGAACGCACTGCTTAATGCACCTGCATTAGCGTTTACCTTTCCTTTATTTTTTTTCTTTTATAGCGAACGTCAAAGTTGCGCTGTGGAACAACATGCTCCACTTCAGTAACCGGCCACTTTTAGGCGACGATACCTGTGCGGCACCAAGAGCGGCTCACACTTTCGACGTTGCACATGGGAACAACGATACGGCTTGCTACGGATTGACTCCTCACCGCTTAGCTCGATATCGTGTTCGATCACCCTCGTGTTTCCGGGGCAGTCCGAAAACACGTCTTCAAACTCGGAACCACTCTTTCTCAGGTCCTCTTTCTCAGGTCCTCCTTCACTTAAGCTAGGCTCTAGGTTTATCTGCTCCCGGATTACTTTCGATCCCCCTTCGATTACCTCACTAGAACTCAAATTTTCTGCTTCCTCTTCCTCTGAAGCATTCAACAACAGATTTACGACCGCTTGATGTTGAACGTATGGTTTCATCAAGTTGTAAATTTTGTCCGGCCGCCTTCCTAATTTCACTTCATAATTTGAATCGCAAGGCTTCGATAAAACTGTGGCGGGCCCTTCCCAATCAACCTCAAGCTTGTTCTTTTTGAACGGCTGCAGCAGCATTACTTGACTACCAACTTCAAATGTGCGCTTCTTCACCGATTTGTCGTAGTGCTCCTTCGACAGCACTTTTGCCGCGTTTTTCTGGCTTTCCACTAGCGCTTCAATCTGGCTTTCCACTAGCGTTTCAACCTGGCTTTCCACTAGCGCCTCAATCTGGCTTTCCACTAGCGTTTCAACCTGGCTTTCCACTAGCGCTTGAATCGAGAGGTCCTCACGCTGCTCTCGAATGAGCGTCTCTCGATCAACTCTCGGCAGCTCGCTCCAACTTTCCGCTACAGGCGAGAGCGTTGCAGCCCCCTCGCTCTGATTCAATGGCGCCATGTCGTCCCCCTTTCTACGGAAACCGCGCCGGTCGGTTCGGCGACGGGCCGCTCGCGTGACTGCTCACATGACTCATGCGGAAACTTTCCTTTCTGGGGTTCCGTCGACCCGCCGACAAGGTCACTTGAGCGTTCACCGCATTGAACCAGATCAAGCTCCTGCGAAAGCTTTCGCGCTTGCGATCGCGTGAGGGCCATGCACGCTAAGTTGGGGAAGAACGATTTGCCCTGCTCTTTGAGAAGCTGCTCCGAGTTGTTGGAGAAAAGATAAGGAAAACGATCATTTAGCGCGGCAGACACAGCCGCTTCGGTGCGAAGCTCACCGAACGGGCCTTCAATGACAACCGTGGCGATTGGTAAGCGAACACTCTGCTCCTCGGCGACTTGCCTGATCCACGCGCATTCTCCTGTGAAGTCATCCGGAGACACCAGTGAAGGATGGACAACGTCCATGGTTGCCGCTGAGTCTCTAAGTGCTCGGCACGTTTTCTCATTCACCCTAATTTCTTGGAGATACGGCTCCAACAACCGCATGTTTTTTTTCTGATTCTCGGATCGTTGCGAAGGCAAACTTTTCCTGACAGTTTCTCGCGATGTGCCCTTCCTTTTTGCAGTTGTAGCAGATTAGCGGCTTCCGTTTGTTTTCCGATTCAAATGCCTGTGTGGTAGAAACCTCACTCGATTTCTCCGCTTCTGTTTGCCCTTCCCCTACACTGTCCTTCGTAAGAGACGGGTCCTTTTTGAAATTACGGTGCGGAACGGGTTTCCGTTGATCAGGTTTCTTTGAAAAGCCCTCGTTTCTCTCACCCTTTTCAACGCGCACTGCCCTGCTATGCAACTTTCGGCGAGTATAATACTCCTCAGCTAACTCCGCTGCCTTATTTAACTGTACTTCCCCAAGTCTGTCCTGCAGCCAAAGTTTGACATCATCCTCGATGCAACGGTAGAATTGCTCCAATGCAACGCATTCCACCACTTTATCGCGGTCGTCATAAACACCTTCGCCCTTGAGCCATTCAATTAAATCGGCTTTAAGACGAAACGCGAAGTCAACGTGTGACTCATTCCCCTTTTCAGCATACCGGAACCTTTGCCTGAAAGCCTCGGGTGACAACTTATAACGTCTCAAGAGCACTTCCTTAACCTCGTCATAGCTCTCAAACGCTTCCCTAGACAAGCAAGTTAATGCGTCGGACACTTCGCCGGGAAGAAGAGCTAGCAGGTTCCGCGCCCAAAGAGGCCGCTCCAAAGCGTTTCGCTCACAGACGTGTTCAAACTTGACGAGATACTTCGCCATGTCCTCGCCTACTACGAACGGTGGCAGTTGGTCCCGAATTCTAAAACCGCTGACCTGAATTGTCGGAGAAGCTACGCTAGGCGCCTGCGAACACTGTAGGATTGCCAATTCTAGTCGTTTAAACCCTAGGCGCTCTTGTCTCTCGGCCTCCTCGCGCTCGCGACGTTCGCGCCTTTCAGCTTCTTCGCGAGCTTCGCGCCTTTCAGCCTCTTCGCGGCGTGCTTTAATATCCACCCAGGCCTCATCGACTTCCTCAGCCGACACTCCCTCATCCTTCATGATCTCAAGGATCGCTTGCTTTCGTTTCGCACGGCCCAAAGTAATGCCGAGTTCCTCACAAATTTCGATGAGTTCCTTCACTTTAAGGTTCTCCATCGTTCACACTAGCCTCTTGCTGTTTGCCCCTGTTAACAATTTACTTGCCGTACCCAGTATAAGTCAACTAGCAAGACGCGCAAGCAACTTTTCACTCTCCCGTGTTTACCCCCTCCGCATTAACTTTGGTTTCAAAGCACTTCGACTTTGCTTGAAACGATCAAAGCTCACTCTAATGCTTCAGACAGCCCTTCTCTAAACTACTACATTCTGAGCTAGAGTAGTCTGGTGAACTGAGGGGAAAACATCAGGCACTCACCGCATCGATGTCGCTGACGCCGGCCGATCCCGCAGCTGCCAACCACTGTTACGAACGACGGACCGATCCCGCCGAAGCCACCACTGTTGCGAAAGACGGCGACGCCAACACGGCCCCGGAGGCGCCACTGCTTTCAACTCCGCCGGGAAGGTCACCAGCCGTTTGGTAGCGTATGTTTATCAGCTCGCGACTGCTTCTGCGCAGAGCCGATAAGACGAGCGGACGAGACGACGGTGAGTTAAACAAGGTTTATGTACAGCATATATACAGAGGCGTTACAATTTCGGCACTGGGGCCGACAGAGACTCGAAGAGCCGAGCTCTCCTCTCTAACACATAGGTCAGCCTTTCGCCTAAGACCGCCGACTCGCATACATGTCGGCCCTCCGACATGGGGTCTCCTCGCTCATAGGAACGCCGATCGCGACGCGCCGCAGGGCTTCTTTTATTTACACCGGGTCCAACCAAAATGTCCAATCAGAAGCGCCGCTGGTCGTCAGGGCAGATTCCGCCAATGGGGGTCGCCGCGCCATGCGTCAGACCACCAGACACGCGGACGCCGGCTCGCTGTCACGCGCGCAGCTGACTCACTGCACGTGGGCCAGAGGGGCGCCGCGCGTGTTCACGCCGTCGAGGTGATCGCGCCAGGCCGACTGCGGGCTGGCCTTGACCCAAATTGCCTTTTTCAGAGGCACGGTCGTTTGACGAGGACTCGCTGGCATAACAGTGTGTGTGTGTGTGTGTGTGTGTGTGTGTGTGTGTGTGTGTGTGTGTGTGTGTGTGTGTGTGTGTGTGTGTGTGTGTGTGTGTGTGTGTGTATGCGTGCGTGCGTGCGTGCATGCGCTCGGTGATTTCCAATTCGCGACCTGAGTAATATTGTAGCTATCCCACATAAAAAAAACTATTGGAGACTTTTGGGGGTTGACCTAAAGAGCACAGCGTGCTAGCCTTATTGGGTTCCGTGAACATCAAACGCAAGCCGACCTTCGCTTCTCGGTAAGCTCCTCAGCCACCTGGAAAGGAAGAGAACATCTGTGCGCCTAACATAGGATCCTTCAAGCTATTTAGAATGCCTACGTCAAGTAGAGTTGCGAAATGCCTGCTACGGCATAATTACCCTTTACCCAATTGGCTAAGCACCTACCACGCGTCCGTTAGGCAATACGTGCACCTGCGCATCTGTCCGCTGCACTGATGCTGATGTTGCTGCTGGTGACGCTTAATTGTGCCCAGTGCTCTGTCATCGAAAGACGTCTCAACCACCTTGTTGCCGAACCTATATATTGTGACGCGTGGCAAAATTGTACCATACCAGCCACACAAATTGACAGCTTAATGCACAACTTGCACTACATTGTATCTATAAAGTGTTATTTTTAAATCATTCTTGAGCACGCACGTTGCACTGTGGTAGAACGCATATACTTTCCGCGCAGAAGGCGTGGAAGCGATTCCCGCTTGAGTGGAAGATATCGTATCATTTATTTATTTGAAACTATTTCAAGTTTCTACTCAAAGACAATACTGTTTTTTTCCACAACCAACGACTCAAATGCCTACTACAAAGGCGAAATTTCCGCGAAACCAGCTCTTTGTTTCTATCACGTTAATAAGCAATCCTCAGCCCACAAAAAATACGAAGGCATGCCCAACTCCGACCTTGACAGGCCCTTCACACCAGCGGAGCTTCAAGCAGCTCTTTCCAAGCTTACAAGAAACACGAGTCCAAGCAAAGACAGGATAGTCAACAAGCAACTCCGACATCTACACAATCAGGCTATGGCTGCTCTCCCACAGTATTACAATGACTGCAGGGACAAAGGAGAGCTTCCAGCCACGTGGAAGCATTTGTAGGTTATCATGATATATAAGCCCAACAAGCCCATAGCTGTTCACAACCTTAGACCCATTTCTCTGACTTCGTGCACTGGCAAGCTGTTTGAGCATATGATCTATGACCGGCTCACGTCGCACCTTGAGGACAACGGGTACTTCCCAGACACCATGTTCGGTTTCGCTAGTTGCTTTCTACGCGGTACATCTTCTTACTCCTCAAGGAAGATCTAGTTGATCACTTGAGCAAGAATAGCAAGTCGTCCTTTCTTCCCATTGATGTCAAAAGCGCCTTCGACAATGTTAGCCATAAACCATTACTACGAAATCTCGAAGATACCGGCTGTAGTTCCAAGATTTATGGCTATGTTCAAAGCTTCCTTTCCGGTCGTACGGCCACTGTGGGAATATACAAAATACGGAGCGAAAAATTTGAGCTGCCGAACAGGAGTACACCTCAAGGCTCTGTTGTGTCACCACTTCTTTTCAACGTGACACTCCTTAAGCTCCCCCGGCTTCTTGAAAAAATACAGCGCCTATGTCACGCCATCTACGCGGACGATATTACGCTTTAGACGCGGGGCAAGAGCACTGGCGAGCAAGAAAGCTGCCACCAGGAGGCGGTAAATGTCATTGTGGGCAACTGTGGGCGCAGGTTAGCCAGATCGGCCAGATAAGGACAGAGGACGTTCGAGGACAACCAGAGACTTTTATATACACGAAGACGGACAAGCGGATACACACAACTTAAACTCACACATATATACACGCGTTCACGGTCCTACGCGGAAGGGAAGTTAATGTTCTTGTTCGTCCACTCACGTTCTACTCTTAGAGCGTGAACGTTGCGCTTGACCTTCATCGTCAGGAGGCGGTGTGCCTTGTGCTTGCGGAGTTCGTACCGAGGCGAGGCCCGGCCTAGAAGATAACCGCCAGGGGCATCCCAGTACGGTGGTCAACGCCTGGGCTTGCTTGTACACCACCGAGAACAGCGTACCGCACGTCTGCCGCGAACAGACCTCGGACAGCGTCTCACTTCGAGGCCACAACAGCAGCTGGCCGTGACGATTGTTGCTTCAACCAAACCGGGGTGAGGTGGGGCGACGCCCAGTCCAGGACGCACCCGAGGACTTCAACGCCGAAACGAGGCCCGGACAGGGAGAGTCAGAACGAGCAGTCGGGGCGTGGCCCGAACTTCTCCTTGCGCTCTGCTCTCTGAGGTTAGCCGAGCTGTCCCCGTGGTTCGGCAGGTTTTCACGAGGTACGCGCACGAGCACGCGCATAGGCGAGCTCATAGTTTCATCGCTATCACCATCATGATGATTCCCGTGCAACCTGAAATACTAAATCGACCCCGCACACCGATCACAAATAAATCGGCATCGCACACCGATTTTCTAAGTCAAAGCATGACGCACACTCTGCAGGGCACCGTTTCTCACCACATCTTCCACCTGTTCAAGAACAGCGAAACGGTGGGAAAAGAAGGGTAGGCATGTTCATAGAGTAGACAACGTAATACTCGCGTCATGAGTTCTTTGTGTGTCTATACGAGTAATCGGGCAGCCTAGTCAGTAGTAAGAGATATGCGGCTAAGATAGTCGGCACCGACATTATCTGAGCCCTGAATGTATTTTACGTGGAAATCGTAGTCCATTCAGAGTAGACTCCAAGCGTAGCACTCGTGTATTGATTTGTTGGGCAGAGTTTATGTATTTCAGTGGCTGGTGGTCCGATTGCAAAATGAAGGGCCTACCATAGAGGTACACATGAAATTTCTGGACACCCCACACGATGGCGAGGCACTCTCTCAATTGTAGAACATGCCGCTTCACGAGGTAGCAGCTTTCTACTGGCGTAAGATACTGGATGCAAGAGACCATTGTGTTCTTGTAGGAGGGCAGCTCCCAAACTCCGTGATGACGCGTCGGTGCGCCACACGAAAGGCCTTTCGAGGTTGGGTGCTTCCAGTACCGGTTGGTTTGACATCGTTGCCTTGAGCTTTTGAAATGCATTCTGATGCTTGTCGCGCCAGTCCAGTCTACTAGGACTTCCTTTCTTCGTGAGCTCGGTAAGTGGATTCGAAAGCTTGGCATAGTTGGGCACAAACTCTCGGTAGTAGCCGGTTAGTCCGAGAAAAGCTCGAAGTTCTTTCTTACTTTGCGGCCGCTTCGCTGACACAATTTTGTGTGATGTGTCCTTCTGGGTTTGTAGCAGCCCTTGTCCCACAACGTGACCAAGAAAGCTTGTCTTCGGGGAACCTATCTCGCTTTTCTTCGGCTTGATAGTTAAACGCACCTCGCGCACACGTTGAATTACATGGCGTAATGTGACCATGTGTTCCTCCCATGTTGCGGTCGCAACAAGAACATCATATAAGTAGTAATAGATATTGGGAATGTCGCCGACGACTTCTCACATCAATCGGTTGAACACGGCAGATGAAATTTTTTTGCCAAAAGGCATAACACGGAATTGGTGTAGGCCCGAGTCACAGGAAAATGCTGAAGCTTCTTCTGACATACTGGCCATGGGTACTTGCCAATATCCTTTGGTGAAGTCAAACTTCAAAAAGTATTGATGCCCAGTAAGTCGTGCAAACATTATGTCAGCGCGAGGAATCGGTTCCGCATCCAGAACGACCACATTGTTTAGTTGACAAAAATCAATGCAGAGGCGCATCGTGCCATCCTTCTTCTTGACAACCACAATCGGCGCTTGATAAGCAGATGTAGACTTCTCTATTATGCCTAGCCGTAACATTTCCTGGATCTCTTTCTCAGTGGCGTCCTTAACAGCGAAAGGTATGGGGTATTGTCGGACACGTATGGGCTGAGTGGTGGTCAATTTCAGCTCGCACTCCACAACATCGGTCTTTCCCGGTAAATCAGAAAATATGTCGTGGTAGGCGGAGAGAAGCTCGTTGACTTGGTTTCTTTGTTCTCTAGTAAGGCTAGGTGCTACAGCCACATCCTTCCAATTCTGCGTTTGTGCAAGTGGGGCATGTAATAAATTCTCTGCGCCTTCAATTTCTATTTGATGGATTGACGTTACAGCAGAAACTGTCGTCGTAGACGTGTCCGGGGCCTTCCACAGCTCGTACTTTTTGAGCATGTTGATGTGGAAGACAGTTGTTCTGTAACCGAGGTCCACAGCATGATCCAATAGACTTTTCTTGTCTGTCACAGTAAAGGGGCCCTTCCACATTAGTATCAGTTTGTTGTCATCGGCGGGTAGCAGCACGAGAACTTTGTCACCCACGCTTAAGTCCTGCTTCTTCGCCTTGCGATCATAGTAAGTCTTCTGGCGAACATGTGCCTCCGCAAGGTCCTGAGATGCTATTTCACAGGTTTGTTGCAGACGTTCCCGCAATTCTACCATGTATTCGTAGGCTTACTTGGTCGCGTCATTCAACTTTGGGTTAGTCCACAAGTCTCTCAAAATTGTCATTGGGCCGCGAACGTATCGGCCTTAGAGTAACTCGAACGGCGAAAATTCGGTACTTTTTTGTGGCATCTCCCGATACGCGAAAAGGAGGGGGCCGAGGCAGCGGTCCCAATTTTTCGGGCTTTCCTGACTCATTCGGCGGAGCGTTTGCTTCGACGTGCCATTGAATCACTCCACTAACCCGTTTGCCATCGGAGGGTAAGGGGTTGTCGGTAATTGCCTGATAGATAGTAGCTGGCTGAACTCCTTCATAACCGACGACATGAAGCTTGTCCCGCGGTCACTTACAATTTCGCGTGGTAGCCTAACTCGCAACAGCATTTCCATTAGTCCCTCTGCCACGACCTTGCTTTCACTCGAAGGAAGTGCGATGGCGTCTGGATATGTCGTTGCAAAATCCACCATGGTTAGTATGTACCTGTTGCCCTTGGAAGATGTCAGTGACAAAGGGCTGATGATGTCGATGCTCACACGTGAAAACGGGGTCTCAATCGCATGGTACCTAGTGGAGCCCGACCAACCAAATGGCGCAGGACAGTCCGCTGACAGATATCGCAGGACTTCACAAACCTCTTGGTTTCTGATTGAACCCTTGGCCAAAACAATTCGGCTAGAATATGGTCAGTTGTTCGGGATATCCCTTGGTGTCCAGCGAGGATACCTTCATGGGCTAGTTTGAGCATAGTCTCTCGCAGTTGTCTCGGTACGACCAGTTGCTCGAGTTCCTTCTCCGAGAGTAACTTGCGCTTCTGATACAAGATACCGTCGACAAGGAAGAAGCAGGTCTCGCGATTCTTTACAATAAACTTTTTACGAAGACTCTCATAACAATGCCGTAACGATGGGTCATTTCTTTGGTATTCCTCAAGCGTCACTTTTTCTATGATTGTGGCAGTGGCTTTCAGAACAGGTAGCCTGGTTGCGGCACGTGTTTCTTTCACTGCTGCAGCACTATCACCTAGTGGTACTTGATCTGTGGGTCCATGAGGTGTGCAAGTTGGCTCTACGGTCATCAGTAAGTAGCCTGAATCATTTCCGACATCTCTTTGCGTGTCGTCCGCGATGATGGGCAAGGGCGAGCTAGCAAGTTTTCTGCCTACCTTCCTTCCGCTGTAATCACGATGCATCTCACGATGCTGCTCAGGCTTGTGCGAATATTCTAGCTCTGTAGATCGGGCATCTGCGATGTTGCCTAGCACGACATCGTATAGAGGGTTCTTCATGCATTTAACTCGCACGACACCGGTGAAGAACGGTGTGTCCATAGAAACGATTGCCTCCGGCAAGTAGTGCACTGTTCTATCGAGCAGAAAAACTGGACTTCTAGTGCCCGTAAACTTCTCTTCCGGGACAAGCCTTTCTCGTACTACTACTGTGTTGCATCCCATATCTCAAAGTACAGATACAGATTTGCCTTCAAGCAATCCTCTCACTACAGGCAGATTTCCGACATCAGCCACAGTTGGGGTAGGCGTCGACGTCGTTTTCACGACTGGGATAGTCTCCACAGTCTGGAGTACGACGTACATTCATCCGGTTTCTCCGGTGTGTCAGCGTTGTCTCCTTCTTTGGGTGACAGCATGCTTGACGCCATCTGCTTTTCCTGGGTTCGAGTTGTCTCTGCAGACGAACCGTTCCTGCCACTCGACCAGTCTGTTGCTGACTGGTTATTTTTGTCTGAGACCAACATTCAGACGCACGGTGCCCTGTATTATTGCACAAGGAACACAGACTTTGGCCGTTGAACTGGCGCTTAGCAGTTTCTGCTTTACGAGCATCTGCTGAGCTCTCCTTATACAGCTTGTCTTTGCCAATTGGACAAATCTTGGGCTTCCAGAAAGCAATCTGCATTCCGCGCTAAAGAGTGCAATTTCTTACAGTTCCTCTCCTTCAGAAATACCTTCAGGGTGGGTGAGCATCCCTTCATGAATTGTTCTGAAATCATTACGTCGCGGAGAGCGTCATATGTTTTCTCGACATTTGCCAGCTCCATCAAACGGTCGAAATGGCCTGCTATGCGAGAAGCACATAGGAGCCCCGTCTCCTTGTCCTGTGGTCTCGCCTTGTGAAATTTCTCGCGGTATCCTTCAGCCGTATACCGGAATCGTAACAGCAGTTTTGTTTTCACCTCATCATAGTTGGTGGCGGAAGCAGAGTCAAGTCGACTAATCACGCATAACGCCTCTCCCGTCAGGCACAAGCTGAGCGAAAAGGCCCATTTGCTTCGAGGCCACTCCTGAGACACCGCGACGTGATCAAAACGCTGCAGATAGGCGTCGAGGTCATCACGCATCTAGTTGATTGGTGGCAATAGCTTGTGCGGGCCACAGCTATCCATTACAGCTGGGGACGCTGCGTCATCGCTTACCGGTCTCTCTATCTCTCCCGCGTTCGAACCAGTCTTCTGCTCTTGCAACTTTAGCATCAACAGCAAAACGCGCTCCTCGGCTTGCAGCCGTCTTTCCTCCAGCGCTATCTTTTCTTCCTGCTCGTCGCGAACTTGCGCGCGAAGGTCCCTTTCGATAACGCGCTCCGCGTCAACCCATTCCTGTAGTGTCGATCCCGTTAGACCCATGTCCGTTCCAATCGCGTGAAATTTATCTAAATCCATCGGTTCGTCCAGCCCGTCCGGCTCTCGGCAAGAAGGTAAGGCCGATCTATCCTGGCAAGGCTCGCCAAAGTTTGTGGGCAACTGTGGGCGCAGGTTAGCCACATAAGGACAGAGGACAACGAGAGACTTTTTTATACACGAAGACGGACAAGGGGATACACACAACATAAATTCATATATATATGTACACGCGTTCACGGTCCTACGCGGAAGGGAAGTTAATGTTCTTATTCGTCCACTCGCGTTCTACTCTTGGAGCATAAACGTTGCGCTTGACCTTGAGCTCTCTCGTAGTCAGGAGGCGGTGTGCCTTGTGCTTGCGGAGTTCGTACCGAGGTGGAGCCCGGCCTAGAAGATAACCGCCAAGGGCATCCCAGTACAGTGGTCAACGCCTGGGCTTGCCTGTACACCACCGAGAACAGCGTACCGCCCGTCTGCCGCAAACAGACCTGGGACAGCGTCTCGCTCAGAGACCAGTACAGCGGCTGGCCGTGACGAACGTTGCTTCAGAACAACCCGGGGTGAGGTGTGGCGATGCTTAGTCCAGGACGCACCCGAGGACTTCAACGCCGAGACGAGGCCCGGACACGGAGGGTCTGAAGAAGCAGTCGGGGCGTGGCCTGAACCTGTCCTTGCGCTCGCCTCTCTGAGGTTAGCCGAGCTGTCCCCATGGCTCGGGAGCTTTTCATGAGGTACGCGCACGAGCACGCGCATAGGCGAGCTCATAGTTTCACCACTATCACCATGATGATGATTCCTGCGCACCCTGAAATACTAAATCGTCCCCGTACACCGATCACAAATAAATCGGCCCCGCACACCGATTTTCTACGTCAAAGCATGACGCACACTCTCCAGGGCACCGTTTTTCACCACAGTCATAGAGAACTACATCGAAGGCTGCGGCCTCCATTGTGCACCTGAAAAATCGAAATTACTGGTACTCATGGCCCGCACGTGAGGAAGACCTCCAACCTGCGAAGCGCCAGACCCATGCATCATCCTTCACAGCCCTATTGAAAAAAACGTCCACGATAGGAATGGTGGATTCCAACATCCACCATTTTGGTGGATTATGGTGGTGGAAATGTTGGTGGCACATGGTGTATGGTGGCATATGGTAGAGCGGATGGTGGAGGGCGTGCTCCCGCCGGCAGTGCTGGAGCGCAAAGCACCGTCAGAATCACCACGACGAGCTTCCACTAAAGAAATAATAAAAATAATTGTTTACAAAGAATATAGAAAGTACCCACGAAAAAACAAAAACGTTTGATATCCGTTAATATCCAAATTTATCATCCTTTTCTCGCTCCTTCTCAAAGCCGATATCTGTGCAGGCTTTATGACGCTTCTATGCTCATTCGATAGATATGTCCATACAATTGATTGTGATGTTTTTCGCGCAACGCACAGCGCAGTCGTGCCAGCGCACCGCTGTTGCTCTGTCGTTTGGGACGACTACATAACGGCTTGGCCAAAACGAATGCAGTGCGTCAGAAACATTACGCTATCATATTGGTTGAGTAAGCATACGAGTTGACGAGTCTGTGTTCTCGCATAAGAGCCAGTGAAGTGCCGGCGAGTGCGACCGGCGGCTGTCGGTGAGGGGAGGTGTACTTTTTGTGGAGGTGCTGCAAGCACGTCGCATCGATATTTGTCGCTTCTTGTGCGGACACCGTACACAATAAAGAAGCTTCATTTAGAGTAAATGATGCCACAGATGTGCCTTATTGGCATTTTACTCGTTAAAAAATTTCATTCTGAAACTCGGAAGCGCCGGTAACACTTATACGGGCTCGGTCAGTAGGGCTATCCTTTGGTGGCAATCATGGTGGTAGAACGGAAGCGTGAAAGTCCAATTCGCTGGGGCTCGTCTCGAAGCATGTCGAAAGTGAAAGTTTATGCATGTTCGCACGCACTTTGTTAACTTAAAAGCATGGCTCAAGCAATAGAGTGTGCAAGAATTGCCAGGGTTGCGTTTGTAGGATGGGGGCATCAGGTGACCGCTGTTCTCAACTCTAACAATGAAAGGAGCAATTGCAAACTGGAGCTCATTTATTTCTCGACAACTGCGCGCCGATGTAAAACATTTATTGTCATTGTTCACAGGGACACTTCTAGTCTTCTAAACACCACAACAAAGAAACACATCGCGGATGTCAAACTGGTTCGTGCTCGAAATGTAAACGTGTTCACGGCGCATATTCTACGCTCCACAGAAATTGAAGCGTTGTTGACACCATTGAAATAAAAAATATACGTGCTAGAAAGTGTATTTAGCAGCATTGGTTTCTTTTAACCATAAACATACATCTCTGAGCATACAAGAATGAAACACTAGAAATAAGAGATTTCATATACTATCATGAGCTTTTTCCTCATGCCACCATCATCCACCAAGCTTCTATCACTCCACCGCCATCCACCTTGCTCACCAAGCCTTCCACCAAACATGTTTTGCCTCGCCACCATCAGCCGGCATTTTCCACTGTCACCACCATTGGTTCACCACCACCACCACCATCTGCCACCTTTTTTTCTCCTCTAGCCGTCATCAGCCGGCATTTTCCACCGTCACCACCATTGGCCCGCCACCACCACCATCTGCCATCATGTTTTCCACTCACGCCATCATCAGCTATTATGCCCAATACAGTTTCCACCATATCCACTAATATTTCCAGCATATCCACTATTATTTTCACCATATCCACCAATGATTCCAGCATCCACCAACGTAGAATTTTCAATAGAGAGGTTCCAAATACCGAAGGTCACCTCGCTTCGCGTGCTCGGTTTGCACCTGCACCACGACGGATCAGGGGCCGCCATGCTTCCTAGACTTCAATGCACAGTCTTCCAGCTCACGCACCTCGTAAGCAGAGTCGCAAACCAACGCAGTTGCCTGAAGGAAAACAATACCCTGAGAGTTGTGCAAGCTCTTCTAACCAGCCAAATAACCTATGCAACCCCGTACCTTGCTTTCAAGACCTCTAAGTGGACAAGCTGAATGTGCTCATCAGCAAAGCTACCAAGCTCGCCATAGGGCTTCCTGCAATGGCGTCGACCACCAGACTCCTAAGAATGGGTATTCACAACACCTGCCAAGATCTGGTAGAAGCCCAACGGACCAGCCAATTCGAGAGACTTAAGCTTACGTCGACGGGCAGACCAGTTCTTGAGCGCTTGGGCAACAGCGAAAGCTACATCTGCGAGGCAGATGTAGCTAGGTATGCCGCCATAACTGCGAGAATCATTCAGCATCGCCCAAGTACCGTGTAACATGCATCCCGAGTACCATCAGGATAGACGAATCGCTCGAGTCGACACCATCCACAGAAGACACCAGCACGATCCAGACGCTCGCTACGTCGACACGGCTAAATACCCAGGAAAAAACACCGACGCTTTAAGCGTGGTCAACGCAGAAGTACAAGAGCTGGCATCCGCCACCCTCCGGGTGCGGAGCTCCGAGTCTGCCGAGGAAGCAGCGATCGCCTTGCCACTACGACTGGTAAGGACGCGATCGTAGTTTTCACAGATTCCCTATCCGCTGTCCGCAATTACACGTGAGGCCAAATCTCCGCAGAAGCTCTCATAATTCTGAGAAAGAGCCGAACTCCGCTTCCTTACACCAGCGTGGTATGGGTACCGGGGCACGGTACCCATACACCAGCGTGGTATGGGTACCGGGGCTCACGCCGTGGCCCACGGTCACGTCAACCGAGCCTTCCTCAGCGCCTCGCTCTACCTGGGGTTAGCCAGCGCTGCAAAAGAAGTGGAGACCATACCACCGACATACAACGCCATCCTACAACACTATCGTCTAGCTCACAGGGTGTACCCGCCACCTCACCCCAAGCTGACTAAAGAAGAGGCCACAGCATTTTGGAGACTTCAAGTTAACACCTATACACGCGGACCCTACTGCATAGAGTCTACCCAACGCTATAAGCCTACAACTGCCCGATATGCGACGTGCCAGACACACTGGCCCACCTACTACTCGAATGCCTGCAGCGTCACGAAGACGCCAATACCAAGCCCGCAGTGACTGCACGTATCGACCCCCTAGCCGAGACATGGGAGGCCAACATTGTCGTAAGTGACCTGGACGACCAACGAGGACTTGTACGTCACCTGTACATGACAAAACTGTACATGACAAAACTGAGAAAACCAAACGCACACGGGACGATCGTACGTCACCTTCTGTGTATTCGTCTTTGCCACGCCTGGCAGTGCATTCTAATGTGCAGTCGAACCTGCTTGCAACCATGGCAACCTTCTTTGCTTGAAATGAGAACCATCCAGGCTTGCATGACATCCTCAGCCTCATCAATTCGTTCGCGTTGGACCAGTGATGCTACATGAATCAGTGATCAGCCACTTGTAGTGTCTGGTCACTGATCAACGAATCATCAGATGTTCTTTCCACAGCTGAAGAGGCCCGACATCACGGAAAGGGTACAACGTGAAAGGGTGATGTTAAAGAAGCAGCTACTAACCGCAAGACCGCAATAGGGAGGCGCCCGTTCGAGGCTGTCGACTTCAACAAAAACAGCATTCCAGCAATGAAGCAACTCACAATGAAGGTAAAACAGAGACACGTCATTTATGAACCACTCACTGCACCCAGGTTCTTCTGCCGAGAGAGAGAGAGAGAATAAAACATATATTTGTCACCGATGAAAGAGTGTCGGTGAGTGGGCTGCTTAGTCCGGGATCCCATTGGCACGGGCCGCTGTCCTCGCTCGTCTCACGAGGGCCCCTTGGGTCTTCGTATCCAAGCTGGACAGAGCTGCCTCCCACCCTACAGTGTTGTGCTGTGCTCTGGGATGTAGAGGTGGATTGTGTGGGCATTCCCATACCATGTGGTACAGGGTGATGTTTTAGTGACATGGAACCTACATTGTGGTGCGTATGTGTCGGGATCTATCTTGGACAGTATGTATGGATTGTGATAAGACGAGGTCTGCAGGCGACGCCATGCTACCTGAGATTATTTACTGAGCTTTGGCCCCGGAGGCAGAAGTTTCCGTCTTTCAAGTCTGATGTTCTGGAATATCTGTGTATGTTAGGAGTGGGTCCATACTCGGCCGCGCTGCTCTTTAGCATGATGCGCCGCCTACCGATGCGCCGTGAAGTGTACTCTAGTTTCCCGCCCTTAGAGTTTGCCTTCACACGTGTCGAATATGAGAAGAAAAAGATGAATGAAAAGATGAATGGATGTTTTTTCTCATCAGCTTATTTGGTCTTTTGCGCTCAGATTGCCTCACTTCACGCCAATTTATCTCGCCGATTTCCTGGCTATTACATTGACTCTTCGAAAACTAAGTTCTCAGCAATGAAAAGCAACTATTATTTCGAATGCTTTGTCTCTTTGTACTCATTTACGTCCGCAAAGCAGTCTCCCCTTCTCAGGACATTTCGGTCTCTCGTACCGCGTAGCCAATCAGAAGTTCGGTTTCTTTCGGTCTCCGGGCATGCTGAAATTGCACTAAATAAAACTGCTGACTCGTTCGCTTCGGCATCTTTATGAAATTTCCCGGTAGTACTAGTAGCTCCACAGTTTCCTTTTATTACTGCCAAACGATTTAAACGACTGTTAATCTTAAATATCAACGAAACATCGCTCCTACGATAGAAGAATTTCGGCACTTGCAATTCACATGTAACGCCATAAAATGCCTTTTCCGTCAATGTGAGGTAACCCTCACAAGCTTCGCTGTAGAGTTCCTCGGTTAAATTTTTTTCTCCACAAATCAGGATTTTCATGAACATGTGCAGTTTGCGATGAACCGCAAACAATAAATTCCTTTCTTCTCACATGCCGCCGCTTCGCCTCACTGCACCGAATAATTATTGAGAGACTGATTGGTATGATCGGCTTGGCAGTTATTACATCCACCTTTTTATCGTTTGAAGCCAGTCAGTTGAGTGTGGGCCACAGTGCTGTTCTGTCAGTGCTACATAAATTCCTTCAGGCAACTGGAAGGTTACGCTGCTAGTGGTACTTCCAGATATATCGAATTCTTTGTCCCCCTTCTGCAATTTTGCTAAGTTGTTTTATATATTCTGGTTTATCGAATTTGTCTGCACCTTTTCACCTCTTTCTAAAGGAACAATACTATTGCTCTTATCTAATGTCTCTCTTTTTTAGCAAACGTTGTATAAAAAATGCTTATTGTAAGGCACAGTGTAGCCAATCTCCTTTGTGGGTATGAACAAAGATCTTCTAGGCGACAAGACAAGACAAGACGTGTGGCGTACCCTTTAGAAGAAATGATGTGCATTCCGTGCACATGCAGTCATGGCTACATGTGCATGGATGAATAATCTGTGTGAACCAGCACACATCCAGAAAAAAACTATCCTGGCCTGCTCAGAACATGCAGCACAGTCCCACAAAAGCTAGAAGGACGGCCTTCCTAGAGCCTTTTTCAAACACTCTCGTGTCAACTACTACAAGGAGACTTGAGGGAACCCACCACGCTATGATTCATCCTAACTTTTTTATTGATTTGTCGTCTCCTACGTCAATATTCATCATTATTCAGGGACCGATGGATCGGTCTCAGCTGACAGCTCCACGGGTGCTGTTGTCATCCCGGCGTACCAGGTCACTATAAAGCTCAAACTGTCGCATAGGAAACATCCACAGCAGCGGAGCTTGCCGCCTTACGTGCTGCTATACTTTATATCGCGGAAGCCCGACCTCAAAAATGGGCTGTATTCTGTGACTCCAAGGCATCCCTTCAGAGCATGCAATCAGCTTTACGACAGAGGAAGCATCAACAACTAGTGAATGAAATAAGAGAAGTGATTCACGAAGTTTTATCAAAAGGACATGACTTGGTGTTCCAGTGGTTACCGGGACATTGTGGTATTGTCGGTAATGACCTTGCTGATAATGCTGCCCGATCCGCCCACGCGAACGCCCAGACAACCCCAATTCCATTGTCGAGAACCGACGCTGCAAAGGGCCTTCACTTGTTCGCTAACACCATGTCGGAAACTTGGCTGAATGACTCCAGAGTCAGGAACCACCGCCTACACAAATTGGACCCATCGAGAAAGCTTAAAGTTCTATCGGACCTCTCCCGCCAGGATGCAACTTTACTGTGCCGCCTGCGGTTAGGAGTAGCTTTTACAAAGGCGTACTCTTTTCGCATAGGAATGGCGGATAGCTCCCGATGTGAATCGTGCGACACTGACGAGACAATAGAACATCTACTGTGTTCATGGGAACGTTTTGCGAGCGAACGCAACTTGCTACGCGAAACGTTAGAGACAGTAGACAGTAGACCTTTTTCCGAAGAGAAGATACTTGGCTCATGGCTCTACGCGTCACTGGCCAGCAAAGCGACGCGGGCATTGCTAAGTTTTCTAAAGACGACCGGACTACGCGACCGCTTATAAGCGTGCAATGAACAAGGTCACATCTACACACACGTTGCCCTTCACTTCTCTCTCTCTTCTCCTTTAATCCCCTCACCCCTTCCCCCAGTGCAGGGTAGCAAACCGGACGTGCGTCTGGTTGACCTCCCTGCCTTTCATTTCTTCCCTTCCTCCTCCTCCTCCTCCTTCAGGGAAACGTGAGGGGGATACCCCCTACACACTTGTGAGGCATGATGTGCACTTTGTTGGTGTTGTAGAAGACGATGACGAAGAATCATGCCTCAGGATAATATAGTGAGTTGGAGCATTCAACGACATTTGCGGCGGAAATTCAATAAGTGTGAATCTCTTGATCATTTCTTCTTAACGTGCAGATTATTCACCAATCAGAGGAAAAGACTCCTAGACGACCCGCTTCGAAGGTTGAGGTTAAGTTTATCCCTTCCTGTTCTTTCCTTTGGGGCTACCGTGCTGGGTTTCAGCCACAGGAGCATTTGCGAAGCCGTTTGTGATTTCCTTCGGCAGACGAAAAGAATAGAATGCTAAGTTCATCTTTAGAGCATATACAAGAAAAAAGCATTAAAAAGCATGTTATAGCATATACATTAAAAACAACCATATACATGTAAAACTTAACATTTCGAAATTATGAACATTTCCTTTTAAATAGCAAGTCACCATTCGTTTCATAGCTGATCTCCCATGGTGGGTGGCGCCAGTATAAAATGGACAAAGAAGAAGTAGTTGTTTAGTGAAAAGAAGGAGGAGAGGTCAGCCTTGAAAGTAGGTTTCTGGCCTGCGTCTTCTCACGGGGGTAAGGGGAAAAGAGAAACAAAGAGGAGGGTATAAAAGAGACAAACAAACAAACAAACTAGTTACGCAATTTACCATGTTTAACACGTGGCTGTTAGTTTACTGTTCACGACGCTTTATTACAGTTGTTTACAAATTCCTCACACAACATAAAGCCTGCATAAGGCGAGTTTGCAATGAAGTTCCTAGTATGGCGTAGCCCAGTCAATCGGGCATAGGAAACGGCTTCGATTGCCATTCTGTAAACGGTTTTTTTTTGTTTTATGTATTTTGGGCAACTGTTGTTTCGAACACAAGGGAGCGACAGCTGCGGCGGTGGTGGCCGACAACTACAGAACCACAATTGACCCTTGATGTTGATTGATTGATTGATTGATGGGGGTTTAACGATTGAGTGGGGTTTAACGTGACCCCCTTGATGTGATCTCATAACAGCTTCCGTTGTAAAATTGTGAGGACACACGCACTCACACCCACACACATGTGCATGCTTGCATCATATGTGTGTGTGTGTGTGTGTGTGTGTGTGTGTGTGTGTGTGTGTGTGTGTGTGTGTGTGTGTGTGTGTGTGTGTGTGTGTGTGTGTGTGTGTGTGTGTGTGTGTGTGTGTGTGTTTACTGCTCCAAAACGCACAAATAGTCTGACACTCCTGCCGACATTAAAACGTTTTCCGATGACTGCATTAATATGCCATCATTTTCAACGAAAATGTAGAATTCGCTCAACGAAATAGGAAGAATATTTCCTGTCTTCTTACTTCTTGGGTCGTGATCCTGCTATCATGTTTTGTCTTGGTTGCTCTTCTAAGTGGAGATTAACTTATCGCTTGAATGTCTTCGTCGGTCGAAAGCCGCCAGTGCGGAAAGTCATGATTATCTGAGTGGCAGTACATACGGCAACGAGATGACCAACCTCGCTGCTCGGTATTTAACTCAGCGTGAAAAAACTCAGCTAGAGTGCATGTATAACGTAGTCTCGTGCCACGTCGTCAGTCAACGTTACAAGCTAATGAGTGAAAATTCCTTTCCCGCTCAGAAGTCACTTAGAGAGAGCAGTTGAGGACACTGCCCGCTCTACAAGAGAACACAACCTGACGTGAAATACTCAATAAATGAAGGCTTCTACCCAATTCTCTTCCCAATCTCATTTCTTTGGAGAACCTGAGTTTCTTCCGCATATAGTAAGATAGTACAGGTAACCCCTCTAAAAGCACTAAACCCTTACTACACCCACGGGTATTTAAAGAGTGCCTTGCCAAATTCTAAACTATAGATGATCAGTTCAGGTTGACTGCGAAGGCCTAGTGCGAGTCAGAACTCAAGGCATGCTAGTCTATGGGACCTTCTTTTCAACTTTTTTTAAAAAAATTTGTTTATTTTTAGGGGCGAAACTCTTTATAGTGGCACCCGTTCGTCCCTAGTAGCCGTGGTAGTATGTAACAAGGATAAACATTTTGACCTTCAGGGTGGTGCCGGTGAGATATTTCTTCTGTGCGTTGTTGAACAACAAAAAATTGTGCTCAATGTACATGCCAATGGCTGCTAATGGGGAATGAGAGAGAGGAACATTCAGCTTTTAGTTAACGCGCACGCTGCGATTCCCACTAGCAGCCATCTGCAATGTACATTGAACACTATCTGACAAGAAAGGGTTGCTACGTTATACTCGCTGGGTGTAACCTCCATAGTTTTAGAAAGGTTTAGCGAGCCTTGAGCCGCAGTGCCATGAGTATAATGAACTAGTATGTGACATGAATGAACTCGAGGTGGTTAAAGGTGGGAAGTAGATACGAAGCGCAAGCCGTAAGAAAGGAAAAGCCGAATTCTACTGTCTCTCATTTCCCATTAGGAGCCATTGGCATGTACATTGAGCACTATCTGACAGCAAAAGGTTGCTACGTTATACTCGCTGGGCGTAATCTCCTTGGTTTTAGAAAGGTTTAGCGAGCGTTGGGCCGCAGTGCCATATACAGTGAACTAGTATATACCATGAACTCGAGGTGGTTAAAGGTGGGAAGTAGACCCGAAGCGCAAGCCGTAAGAAAGTGTGCGTGTGCCATCTCTAGTTTAGTCCTTGGAATGTCCGCTGGATGGCGCAGCTTCTATATGGGGAATATATGATGAAAAGATGCGAGATGGTGGTACTTGGAGTGTTGAATAGATGGACGCATGAACGGACGCAAGGGCGGATGCTTGGACGGACGCAGGGACGGACGCATGAACAGACGAACGCAAGGACGGGCGGATGGACGCATGGACGGTCACACAGACGGACGCATGGACGGACGGAAGCAAGAACGAATGAACGGACGAGTGCTTCGCCCCACTCTACATCACTCACTCTGTGGAAATGCTGCCAATTTTTTTCTTCTCTCGAATGGATGCATTCCGTGCAGATTGGACATAAGGTTACGTAAAACGATAAGTTTGAATTGAAAACACGATTGGACTTTGTCACTTGAGTGGCACCATTTTCCGTGATTTGTGGTCTTTATCAGCAGTTATCACAACTCACTTTATGCACCAATTATTAGGTATACTAAATTCATCTAACTTTTCCTGTTGTCTTTGTGGCCCACATTCCAAGAGGACAGAAAATACTGTCGCTCCCCCTTCACAGCGCTTTTGGTCATGTGATTGTCACAAAAGAAAACTAATCAATAAAAAATAGCCCTTTCGTTTCCCTATTATAACCCTAAGCTACCACGATGGTGTAGTGGTTGCAGTGCTCAACTGCTCACTCGAAGGTAGCGAAATCAATTCTAACTTGCAAAGGCCGACTTTAGATGGAGGCAGAACGCTTGAGGCCCGTGTACTCATATTTAGGTGCACTTAAAGAATACCAGATGATCAAATTTTGCGGAGCGCTTTACTACGGCGTCCCTAAATTATTTGTAGTTTTGGGATGTAAAAATCGAACAATCATGTTTACTATTATACTTTTCACAATTTGACATCTTATTATTATATTTTTGACGTTTAGGGTTCAATAACTGGGTTTACATCTGTTACGCGAAATACGCTTATACAATCGCTTTCAAGACAGTCTCTTTTTGACTATTAGATTATCGCAGAGCATACGTTATCCCAGAAATAAGTCCCAGGTACTTCAAGCCACTTCAGCGAGCGTTTGAAGTAAGCATTTATGCATAGAGGCCTGCGGAGCAAAGTGTGGCTTGCTCAACCGATTTGCAAGAGCTACACTTGCAATATACCTGATGGGAAGACAATTTATTGAAGCCACGGAACATATCAAAGACGCAAACTTGCTGCTCCTCATTATAACCCATTCTTGATATTTGAAAAACTCGAAAGCATTGGCAACTTTCGTGACCGAAATTCGTTTACTTCACTATAAACTGAACATTGTATTACAAGACAGTAGTCAAGTGAAAAATAAAAACACAAGCTCTCACAACTGAAAACACACAACGAGTTACTTTTTAATGGTAAGTTGTTCTGATGCCAGCGCTTTTATGTAGTGCTGTTTACTCCTTTTCACAGGCCAAACGTGGCTTTTATGAAAATTAGAGCAATGAAAGAAATTACACAAAATAGCACACAGGGAGAGTTCATGTAAACAAGTAAGGACATAAAAATTATCACAGATTTATGCACTGCATTCGTGTAGTAACAAAAACATGCGAAGTACAGTTCACAGCGTCGACGTACACCGAACACAGATAAGTGAATGTATGGATGGCGGCCAAACACCTGAGAGTACAGGAGCAATATTTGCAGTTAGGAAGAACTCTATACTCAAAAAAAGCGTAGCTGCATGAAACAGTTTCAAGAAGCTGTAATTTTCTTTCAGAATGAAAATACATGCAAGTTACAGAGATGTCACCCGTTAAAACACTTTGAAATCCCTACGATAAGTATTCCTAAATTTACCGTGTTACAGCTCCTGTGTGCTCCTGCGATAAGCCGAACTGGAGGGCTCTGGACAGTAAAGGCTACCTCGGGTTAATCATGCTGCAGTGATATTGCAACGTGCTTGGGCCTCTAACATGTCACCTTCATATAAATGCGAGCGCTGTGACTGACATCGGCGGAATGACTTACAGATCGGCATCCGTAACCCCTGGACTAATGCATTGCTTTTTGCTGATTTTTCCGGCAGGGCCTCGGCCCGACCCTCAAATGCCATGCTTCGGCTAGCCCGACCCCAGCCCGGTGTTTTTTAATAAGGCCCGGGCCCGGCCCACGTCTGGCCCGTTTGAGCCATTATTGCCTGGAGCATAAACCAGGCACTGTCACATCTTCAGTTATTGTAAAAGTACTTGCCTGAAACAAGATACTTTCTAGAGTGTTTTGAGAACTTCTTTAAGTATTACGGCTTCCACTGGCACTGTGTATTCATTAAATTAATTACATCCGTGACATTTTCGCAAAAATATTGCAGGGTCATATAACATATAAGTGAAGTATTACCTGACTGTCTCCCGTACTCAGTAAACCATGCAGTGTTTTTGCATTTATAAGAACTACTACAAAGCGTAATACGCCCATAAAGTGAAAAAAATGGCAAAAATGTATGAGTCTACATAAATGTCATACGAGCTGGGATGCTCAGTAGATAGTATCAAGTATTTCGTAAAGTGAATATTTGCCAATACAATAAATAAAAAGCACCATCTAGGTGCTTCTAGTAGGAATACCGCAGGCTGGGAAGAGTTGCATACATAAAGCAGTCGAGCTCTAGTCTATTCCTCAGCAAGCAACTCTCCCCAACATACTCTATATTTCATGTTCAAAAGAAGAAGGTTCTCTGGCCCGCACTTCTACGGGAGTCGTTGCCACTACAATGCTATCAGTCATCTGTCGAAGCGAGCCAAGCAAAACAGTGATTTAGCCACCACTCTCACTGTTCCCTGAAGATGCTATCTCATCATTTCCGTGTAACAGCCCTAAGTATTTGGAAGTGCTATGTCATAAACCAAGACTAAACCAAAAGAACTCTCTTTTAGAGCGCCGAGGTGAAACAGTTGGCGGCTTCTTTAGCACTCTCCGTCGAACGGGGCGTGCCGGGTGTGCGGAGCATGAATCCACGCATTGACTGAAAACGCATGAGCGGGTTGTTCAATCGCCGATGGGCAAAGGCCTAGGTGCTAACAAGAGAGCGAAGTCTGGCAGTATCTGGCTCGCGGTTGTGGTTGCAAGCTTGCAGCTCGCGGCAGCTACAAGAGAGGGGAAGTAGATGAGTAACAGAGAGGATATGGCGCCTACTATGGCGGGGAAGAAGTGGACAGTAAGGAAGAAGCCAACTTTCAACAGGAGCTAGTGCCCGTGTGATAGCTTATTTCACGTGCGTCAGGCGTCCGGCTATTGCTTGAACAGGTTTCAAGTGGTGTCACCTTTTCAGTCACAGTTGAAACAATAAAACCAATCAGCGTCCACACGCCAATAAACCGATATATGTGAGAACCGTGCCTGATACAGGCCTCACACAGGCCCGTGCATGGCCCGAGACGTAAGCTGACGGGTACAATCCAACAATGCCTTACCCGGCATGGGCACGTGCAGTGCTGTATGCTGAACCACCGTGACAGACTTGGTAAAGAAATATGGCAGCAGGACATCGATTACCATAGGGCATTGAAAAATGCATATACGGAACTTATATTTACCACAAGCTGGAGTCATCAATGAAGTCAAAAGTGAGTGTTCTGTTTTGGTTCATTGAAGCCGTTGACCGAGACGTAGTTTCTCTGCGTGCGATTATCTTGACGTGTAAATGCGCTTACCTCACTGCGCTACTGATTGGCGCCCGTGATTCTATATAGCTTTTGTGTATGTGTTTTTTTTCTTCATTTAATTGTATTTGCTGGTATAGCAAACCATCGCTCTCTTTCATTGTTCTTTATATATATGGGTGGTATTTCTAATGACGAAACCATTTAAGGAGTACTACGGTTTGCCAAAGTGACTCTGTGGAGTGGCAAGGTAATGATAATATGCGGGGTCTTACGTGCCAAAATCACCATACGGCCATGAGGCATGCTGCAGTAGAGGACTCTGAGCATTTCGTACATCTGGTGTTTTAGCACGTGCACGGATATCACATGGTACACTGGTACCTAGCATTTCACCTCTATCGAAATGAACCCTCTCCTGCCGGGACTAGAACTGCGACTTTGGGGCCAATGGCTGGGCACCGTAACAAGTATGCTACCTGGGAACGCGAACACACAGGACTAATGCTGTTTTCGTGTCCTTCCTTGGTTGTTGCCTGTGTTGCTGGCTCACTCGCACAAAACCATTTGATTGACATTGACAGTGTAATCTTATACACTTGCACAATGACTTACAGCGCTGCGATCCCTCGAGAAACGGGAACAATGCTGCAGCCACCACCACAAAGGACCTTGACCTTTCGGAGGGCCCGGTCTCGTTTAGTGGAGAGGAGGCTATCAACGCGGTAGTCGGTGGGCCATTGCCAGCACTCAGGTAGGTAACGAGAGAGAGAGGAGGAGAAGGGTCAAGCACAGCCGCAGTCACTGGGTCAGTAAGCGAAAGGACGTAAGGAAGGGAGCGCTCTCACTTCCCTTCCACCCTCCCTGTGAGTCACGAAACTTCCGTTATGGAGCAGCAACGCGGGGCAACGTGCGAGTCGCTTTTTGTGCTTCCTGCACGCACGCGAATGAGGTAGATTCTGCGAAACGCATGCTTTCGTTTTCTCGTCTACGTGTACGTCGATCAGATAGCGTGCATGTAAAGTCCTACAAAAGAGCCAACTATAGCATGTTAGAGTAGCCGAAGCTTCATAGCTTGCTTCTATTGGAGATTTAAGGCCCCTGTTTCATAATGAAGAATATAGGCGCGACTCTATTTCGCCATTGTTTTGTGATGGGCAGGGTTTCTCACTAGATGAGTGATAGGCGATGGCTTTAACTGGCATTCTGGAACCCATATTCCAAAACATCTCTGCCTTGTCTCTTTTGCGTTATAAATTTTTTCTAGCTTCGCGATAAGCACAGTACTTTGGAATGAATTGTCAAGCACATCCGGCTATACCTCCTGGAACTGTTAAAAGACGACAGAATGCATCTATTCTGCTTCGTGGTCACTTCATAGCTGAACGTAATGTTTTCCGCACTTTGTTCGACAAGCCGACCGACCATTATCAGGGTAACAAATCCTGGGACTTCGGCTCTACGCGTCACTAGCCCACACAGTGATGCATGTTTTGCTGCTGTTTCTAAAGTGAGCCCCACGTAATGATCGACGTATGGCGTGTACTGAACAGGCGCACATGTTCAGCCCCTATATGCCCTTCCGTCTTCTTCTTCCTTTCACATTCCTTAATTCATTTCACCTATACGAGGGTAGCAAACTGGACTCCTGTCTCTTTCAAAGCCCTAGCTTCCTTTTCTTAAGCCCAGCTCTTTACCAAAAGAATGTGGGGAACCTTAAATAAACCACAATGAGCGAGACACAGAGAGAGAGAGAGAGAGAGAGAGAGAGAGAGTACTCATCGAAACGACAAAAGATTGAACCAGAGTAGTTGATACCACTGGCACGAGCACAAAACGAGTGAAGATCTGCAAGGACCGAGCAAATGAGAGGCGAACACACACTAAGTAAATGATATTACGCTGAACAGCGCGTGCTGATAAAGTATTTACTAAAAGTGCCAGAACCTTGAGACCTAATAACTCTGACTGACGCCTTCTCCTAGGTTCGATCATTCAAGCAAACAATGTCTCAGACTGATGCCTAATTATCTCTATATAAAGCAAGCAATACGTGAAGTTTAAAATGTACAGAAAAAGTGTAAATTACAAGTGGTGACGTGATAATGAAGGTACACATGCCATGCGCATCAGGATATATGATACAATCGTCGTGCACTCACGGACCATTTATGAAATAATATGTACATGCGTATTCAGAACATAAATAACCGCTAATGCACGGTAGATACCAGAAAGCCAGAATCAAAGTTTGATTAGCATGAATATTGCGGAATGAACAGCCAACAGCAAAACTATACGGCAGGTGAAGTGTTCGAAAAAATTACGTTCTATCTTTATTTGGCCAAACAGCCTACAAATGAATATTCGAGCCAGTAGTTAGTGTTGCATCCTGTACAGTCACCAGCGAGATTCGAAGCATTGCGCACTGGTATGAAGTTGGCATTTGTTTGGAATGCAGCGTCTCTCAAACTTTTGCTTTTAGGTATACATGCACACATTCGTGCAATATAGACATGCGATAATAATAACACTGGCACGATGTGGTGGCCTAGTGGCTAAGGTACTCGGCTGCTGACCCGGAGGTCGCGGTATCAAATCACAGCTGCGGTGGCTGCATTTTTTATGGAGGCGAAAATGTTGTAAGCCCATGTGGTCACACTCTAGGGCACGTTAAAGAACCCCAGGTGGTCGAAATTTCCGGAACCCTCCACTACGGCGTCTTTCATAATGAAATAGTAGTTTTGGGACGTTAAACCACGCATATACATCCATTTATAATGATAACATTGGTTATGGCATGAATGTCTTGACTTCTTTCGAGGCCAAGCGATCAATAAATGCAGCTCCTCGCCGAACGCTTCGCATTGCGTAGATTTTGACAATGCGTGGGATCTGCTAGGTTTTTCTTCAGTGGGGATTGTCCGTTTTCTTCAGCCCTATCACCCTGAATTCTCGCTTTGCGGTTATATGGTGCGCAGCATCTAAAAATAAAGTTGTGAACTGCACTTTACGCTAGGGCGGCGCTGCAGCATTTATGCAGTAGCAATGTGAAGAGAAGCTTTTTCGTTAGATTTTGGTGCACGTTGTGAAGAGGGGGAAAAGTGATCCCGAATCAGACATACACTGGCGCGTCTTATCGTAGTTTCGAGAAGTAAATGCTAAACAATTTACTTTAGAGTTAACCATTGTGTACATAACCTGTCTCTCAACGCCATAGCCTGGGCAACTACAACAGTATGCGTGCAATAAAGATCAAATGGCATGGGAGTCACTGTCATGAACAACTTTGTCAATTCTTGCTGTTGTTTTCGGCGAAGAAAGTTTAGAAAACCAAATTGTTATTTATCATGCTCATTCTTTTCCTACAGAGCCTCGCGCTCTCTTTCTCTCACTCACTATTGGTACCTGCTCGGTGACGTCGAACAGCAGATTAAAATACAGCGGCCAATGGCCCATGTAAATCAAAGGGGCCCTGCCACACTTTTTAGGCATGGTAAGAAAACTCTGCTGATCGGTGTTAGAAGCTCCTGACAACACGTGAGCCAGATATTATACTGCGGCACGCGGCCTGCAATTCACAACAACTTATCAAAGTCACTAAAAAGTGCTTTTTCTTCTCTCGATAAACAACTGAAGACGCTCAAAAACCACTCGTACCAAGCCGATCTATCAGCCATTGGCTGATTCGAACATGGCGCGCTCGGTCGTTACAGAGATCGCCGCGAGAGACCATGACTTGTCCACGCGTGCGCACGCGGTCACACTAAAAAAGCCGCGCGTTTGAAGAAAAAAAGAGAGGAAAACGTTCTCAGGGTAACGAGGCGCTGGTGACGTTTTTTTCTTTGCCCCTGCCATCCCTCCATGCATAGCATCTAGTGCTTTCGTTGGAACGCGAGAAGAGAAAATGCAATTGCAGCATGCGACAAATATTTGTATTTCCACTCTCGCACTAGAATAATTCTTGAATTTTTCGGCATTTAATTCGTAAGGCAATAAACTATTCACTTAATTCATTCATGGTTACTTGAAAAAGTGCTTCAGGGCCCCTGACCTGGTTTTGGATCAAGTGCACTCTTTGCCACGTAGTATCACATGTGCTGGCGCCATCCTACACAATCTCCTAGCATTACCCTGTGAGGCGGGAATCACAAAGGTATAAGTGATCACGCTTCTCAACGTGCTTGGGCGTAAAGTCTTTCCTTCGCATGTCTTCGCTACCACTGTAGCCTCCCCCTCGCTCCGCGGGAAGAGCAAAAACGCCGAAAGCGCACCACAAATTTATGCGATCCCCCTTGCTAGTGATCCATTCGAGAGAAGTTTGCGACAATTGATTCGCGAGATACAGAACCCCGAGAGCTAAGCTATTCGATGATTGCTCCCCTTAAGTTACGGTGTTTTGAGTTCTCCATTTGATGTTGCCTTAACGAGATGCTTCTTGATGTCACATGGAAGTTTTCTACCTCTGGACGGAAGTTCTAGAAATTCTCAATGTAGATCTTGGCGTCTGCGCTCATTCATTTCGTTATATAGTGCGTGTAAGGAGGTGAACAAGTCAACATCTGTAGCCAGCCTTGCTGTCATACCACTCTCTGATAAAAGAAATGACCGCCTCACATTAGTGGTCACCCTAAGATGTTCTGGTTCCAAGGGTATTGAAAACAGTGCGCCGGAAATGCAGGTAAAGGAAGTCTGGACACGACTTTTATCTCTGTTTCCACTGCAGCGCTTTCATTAGCGCAAACAGTAACCAGCCAGCACAGTTTTTTCTGTAACGTTCAAAGTTCTTGGTTCACTCCGCCTTCGTAAGGAGCATATTATCAGAGTAGCATGCTTCGCGCACGTGTATCGCTTTTTGCGAGGAGGTTAATACGCACGCTTCCGGTATAGATGCTGCCAAAAGACGTCAGAGACGCACCACTTCTCTTGGACTTGCTCCAAAGCGTGTGCAAAAAGAAGGCAGGGTCGGCAAAAAATGTACAGATGCTTAATGCAGAGATATTCTGTAAACAGGCAACACGGTTTGGGTTCCAAACTATACATCAATAGAGCCTGAATCGCACTTGTCTATAGCACAGTTTTTGTTGTTTTTTATGCAAAAATATACAGAATTCACAATCTTAATGGTGCCCGAGCATAACCGCTCCGCGTATTAGATCACTGTGCTTATAAATCAGAAGTGAATGGAAACTTGTGCCTTATGCGAGACAGCAGCTGTGGATGGCGCCAGAATCAAGAGCCACGTGCTCTACTGCTGGAAGCCATTGTCATTCCGACTGCCTGCTCTTAGTAGGCTTGGTTCTTGTGCCAGTCGTCCGTCGCTTTCTCTTCAACACATTTGTTGACTTACCTCTTTACTATGGGTCCGCGAACTCAAGCATGCATGAGTTCACTCGCTCGGACTCACTGAGGCTCAGATCGAGCCGTGAGTCTGAGTCTGAGTGCGCGCGGGTCGGCGGTATTTTGGTGATTCTAAGTCCCAGTGAGTCCAAAGTTCAAGATATTTTTATGGAGTGAGTCGGAGTGAATTCCATTTCCTTTTGCCGAATTGATTTCCTGTCATTATAACCTTCAGCACCACTATCTGCCCTATCTGGACTGACGACTACTCTATTGTATTTCAAAGCAGTGTCTTTCATACACCATTTCAGTATTTACTGATCAGAGGCGACACCCAACTAAGGGTGCCTCGATCTTTCTTTCGTTAACTCTTACGAAAAGTACTTGATAAATATATCTTATGTTGTCAACACTTCCGATAAGTGACCCTACTCATAACTCACAATTCGTATTAGAAAGTACTGGAATCATCGCAGCCAAGACGAGCACTGATTGTACTAGATAATAGTGTGAAAAAGCATGGACACCAAGTTCGAAAAAGGTTAATTCAAGGCTAACGAACTCACACCCAGATCTCACCATAAGTCTGAGTCTGGGTGAGTCCGGGTGAGTAATGTTTTGGTGAGCTTGAGTCAGAACGCGTTCGGTTCAAGAAAATTTTCTTGAGTGTGAGTGTTGTAGGAAAATTTTGGTGAATGTGAGCCTGAGTGAGTTCAAAGCGCAAAATATATTTAAAAGTGCTTCTGAGTGAGTTCAATAAGTTTTGCCGACCTCTGCAATTTACACCATCTTATGTGCGCTCACTGTTCTCCATTGGGTAAGGTGAAGAGGGGGTAAGGGGTAAACCTTTACTGGAGCACCCTCTTCTCAACTTTGGCGAGGTAGTTTGAAAAAATTTCTTTCAGGTGCAATAGGGAAGAAGTATGAGTATGCCTGGAGGAGTCCACCGCTCACAACACCTTGTGAGCGGTGCTGCTTGCTTTTTAAATGGAAAGCGTTACTTAGTGAACTTCACTCACTTTGAGCGAATCTATCTATCTATCTATCTATCTATCTATCTATCTATCTATCTATCTATCTATCTATCTATCTATCTATCTATGTATCTGTCTATCTATCTATCTATGTATCTATCTATCTATCTATCTACCTATCTATCTATCTATCTATCTATCTATCTATGTATCTATCTATCTATCTATCTACCTATCTATCTATCTATCTATCTAGCCGCCTACGACGTTTAGCTCTCCTGTTCGTATCGATAATGGTATCAATACAAAAATTGGTATGAGATAACATGACTGTATGACCAACATTACTGAGCAGTCATAACATGAAAATCATGATATCTATGTAATGAATGTCATGATTTACAATTCATAATCTTGCTGCTCTTGCGGGGGTTTCGTTCACATGACCATTTGCAAAACTGGTATGGTATAACATGACTGCATGACGAACATAAGTGACAGACCCTAACGTGGAAATAAAGGCATGCATGTCATTATTTTCATGTTCTGATTAGTCAATACTACGCACCACACTCATGGTGCGCTCGTGGCTGTTTCGCTAGCTTCACATACACCAAATTTGGTATTACGTGACGTAAATGGACGATGAAGGTAAATGACACGTCTAAACATGATATATATGATACGCGTGCATGTGAAACATGATTACATGCTGCGCTCATAAAGTGCTCGCGGCCGTCTCCCTAAATCCACATATACCGAATTAAGTATCACGTGACGTGAATAGACAACGAATGTAAATGACACGCTCAAAAATGATAATATTGATATACGTGTCATGCGAAACATGATTAAATGCTACGATCATAGAGTGCTTGGCGCCGTCTCGCTAAATCCATATATAACAAATTAAGTATCACATGACGTGAATAGATTGATGATTGATATGTGGGGTTTAACGTCCCAAAACCACAATATGATTATGTGAGACGCCGTAGTGGAGGGCTCCGGAAATTTCGACCACCTGGGGTTCTATAACGTGCACCCAAATCTGAGCCCACGGGCCTACAACATTTTCGCCTACATCGGAAATGCAGCCGCAGCAGCCGGGATTCGTACCTGCGACCTGCGGGTCGTGACGTGAATAGACATTGAAGGTAAATGACACCTTCAAACATGATAATATTGATATGCGTGTCATGTGAAACACGATTACATGTTACGATCATAGAATGCTCGTGGCCGTGTTGCTAGATCCACTTATAAGAAATTCAGTATCATGTGACGTGAATAGACGATGAAGGTAAGTGACATGTATAAACGTATATATATTCACGACACGCGTGCATGTGAAACATGCTTACATGCTATGCTCATAGAGTGCTCGCGGCAGGGTCGCTAGATCCACTTATACCAAATTCAGTATCACGTGACGTGAATCGACAACGAAGTTAAATGACACGTTCAAACATGATAATATTGATATGCGTGTCATGTGAAACACGATTACATGCTACGATCATAGAGTGCTCGTGGCCGTCTCGCCAGATCTACTTATACCAAATTCAGCATCATGTGACGTGAATAGACGACGAAGGTAAATGACACGTATAAACATGATATTCACGACACGCGTGCATGTGAAACATGCTTACATGCTACGCTCATAGAGTGCTCGCGACAAGGTCGCTAGATCCACTTATACCAAATTCAGTATCACGTGACGTGAATCGACAACGAAGGTAAATGACACGTTCAAACATGATAATACTGATATGCATGTCATGTAAATCATGACTACATGCTACGCTTGTAGCACGCTCACGGCCGTTTCGCTAGCTCCATATATACTAAATTTGATATCGCTTGACGTGATTAGACGACGAAGGTAAATGACACGTCCAAACATGATAATCATGACATGCATGTCATTTAAAACGCGACTACATTCTATGCTTATAGCGTGCTCATGGCTATTTCGCTTGCTCCAAACATCACTTCACGTGATACTAAATTTGGTATGACGTGACGTCACTAGACGAAGAGAAACGACACACCAAAATATAATAATCATGACATGGAAGCCACGTAAGGCATAATTTCTGTTCGTTTCGTAACGCTGTACGGACTATAAAGTGACATATCAAACTTCCTCATTTGTGCTTCGCATATCATTCATTCCCAAAATTACCGTAAGACGTGAGGTCTGCCTTAACATATATATATATATATAGGGCGACGTTAGCACACAATCAAGACACTGGCTTCTCCTTAGCTCTTGAGTGAATGTTGAACACTTATATTGAAGGAAAAAATACAGCAGTACATAAAAAGAAGATTACCCAGAACACATGTGCCGAAACGCCTCATACGCCCCTAATAAACACCAACACAACGATAAAAAGATGTTTCTGAAAATATATTTAGTTAACATTCAATCCAACGTGAATAAAATAGCAGTGAACACGTCTAATCCTTATAGAGATGTGTTCGCTCATATGTACATAACCATTGACACGTCATGCACTTCAGCACGCACATATAGTGGGTGTAATATAACGCTGTGAGTTAGAAGTATGACATGTGTTACACATATATAAATTAACTATTTCTTAGTACTTGTGAACGATTCCGCTGTCTTCTGAAAAACGTTTTAACGCTTTCAAAGCTTACGTCTGCCCCGCCGTGGTGGTCTAGTTGCTAAGGTACTCGGCTGCTGACCCGTAGGTCGCGGGATAAATCGCGGCTGTGGCGGCTGCATTTCCGATGGAGGCGGAAACGTTGTAGGCCCGTGGGCTCAGATTTGGGTGCACGTTAAAGAACCGCGCGGGGTCGAAATTTCTGGAGCCCTCTACTACGGCGTCTCTCATAATCATATGGTGGTTTTGGGACGTTAAGCCCCACATATCAATCAATTAAAGCTTACGTCTGTAAAGCACCAATTGGCTACGGTCCCAGAAGTTTCGTGATGCTGAACTGTCAGCGGTCTAATGCCTAGAGCTCTAATTTAAGGTGGCGTCTCGGCTTGTCTTGACGAGGGCAGATTATAAGGAGGTGCCATACGTCTTCTGCAAATCCACATTCAAATTCGCAAGTTTCATTTCGGCCAATTGTGTGTGTGTGTGTGTGTGTGTGTGTGTGTGTGTGTGTGTGTGTGTGCGTGCGTGCGTGCGTGCGTGCGTGTGTGTGTGTGTGTGTATGGGTGCGTGTGTGTGTGCGTGCCTGCGTGCGTGTGTGTGTGTATGTGTGCGTGTGTGTGTATGTGTGTGTGCGTGCGTGTGTGTGTGTTTGTGTGTGTGTGTGTGTGTGTCTGTGTGTGTGCTTCCGTGCGTGCGTGCATGCGGTGCCTAGCATTAACCGGCGAAAACTGTTTCCATACTTCTACGTAATGCTAGCGTAATTTTAAATTTAATGAATTCGTCCATGGGATATAAATCACTGCTCTTTCTACTTTGGTGAAACCAAGTATTTTTGCCCTTATTAGAAGGGCCCCCTATTAGAAGGGCCCAGTGGCGACCACCACGACTCGTCTTCGATCGGCGAGAGTCGTGCGACTCAACAGGTCGAAACAGCCTGCCTCACAGTCCTCCCGGGTAACGTTTGGTTTTGAGGCTAGGTGTGGGGCTTAACCGCATGTGCACACCATGTGGAAGATGTACCTTTATGTTCCCACAGAGCTCAGGCACTTTCCTACAAATGCACTATGGATGCAAGGTGAAAAAAGTTTCGTAATGAATGCAGAAATGTAAAAAAAGTGACTGTAAGTGCTTCTGGCAATGACCTACTTATAGTCTGCGGCTTTGCTGGCTTAAGGGACGGTTGCGAACTGGTCTTTAAAGTAAACTTCAGAGGTTTTAGATTGTAGTTATTGTCAGAACACGTGTCACTGCTGCTAAAGCTTTCATGCCCATGGCACTTCACAATAACTCGTATTCAATAATCATGCAACATATCCGGGAGAGGGAAAGTATGGTAGAGATTTCGAAACCCTCTCAGATAAATAAGCCGATGAGATGATGCCAACCCCCGTGCACGCCTGTGCTAACCATTTTCTTGTAAACATTATGAGCATGATAGGGCTTCTGGACACTCCAGCTGACAAGTTCATCGATTACATGACGGACGTTGAAGCACCTTCGTCCTGCTTTAACAATAACAATATGCCAATTTTTACTTCAGAAACCAATGACAATGTAGAAGACGCCGTAGTGGAGTACTGAGAAAGTTCTGTCACATGAGAGTTCCCTAACGCGCACTGACGTGGGCAATACTTTTGTCTTTCTTTGATGAAACATAAGAAATTTATTCAATGATTTTAATCTGTTCATTAGAAATTCCTACCTGCGCGGGAGTGAGATTTAAAAAAAACAACCTTGCATTCCTTCCTACGACATGCGCAGTGCGCCCCTTAGTATGCATTGAAAGTGAAATTCTCGGGGTGTGCAGAATAGTGAGCAGGCTCGAGTTTGGCACGCGTCTCTGGCAGCTGTGCGTGACATTCGCAATCGCTGAAAGTATCTGAGGCTGGATGCCTTTAGCGATGTTATCTTCTTCAAATATTGATTTTACAAAAGGAAACTCGGGACTAGTGCAACGGCTTCTCCTGTCATCGCCACCTTTGCGATAAAAGACAAGTGTTGTTGATCACATCATTTGTGCTCGATTGCTTCGTAAAAATCAGGGATCGAGATCACAAAGTTTCTCTTTCGTAAGGACGCTTTCCTATTTATAATCCAGCTGCATTAATGATTTGTCGAGCGTTGTGATTTGCGGAAACATTCTCCTGCAAGAAATATTGGCTTACTATGTCCCTATAACATTAAAAATACCTTCGTGTTAAAATAACCGTAAGAGAACATGCCAGCTCATCTTAATCTAGAACTTATAATGCATTTTGATGATCTGCTAAAAGGGAAGTGCATTTACGACAACAACTCTTGCGAAATAAGTTCTTGAGATTGTATACAGAAAGAGCACTTGCGTCATTTTTTGTAAGGGCAAATTTCGTCCAATCTTCATGCCTGACATATAAATCATAAAAGCGGATGACGAATGGGGGGTAACTTACGGTGAAAAGTTCCAAGAATTCACTTCATGAAATGAAGATTCATAATGTGTTCGTTTGAAAGGGAGCGTTTGAAGTGCACTCCAATAACTCCCAGCCGAGGTGGCTCTCGTACCGGTTGCCATCTCAACATTAAACTTGTCGCAATAACCTTTGGATGATACGTGCCGACAATGCGTTGTTCTAACAACGGAGGCACTTGAACGCCGCGATGGTCTAGTGGCTAAAGTATTCGGCTAATGACTCGCAGGTCGCTGGATTGAATCCCGGCTGCAGCGGCTGCAATTCCGATGGAGGTAGAAATGCTGTAGGCCCGTGTGCTAAGATTTTGGTGTGCGTTAAAGAACCCCTGGTGGTAGAAATTTCTGGAGCCCTCCACTACAGCGTCTGGTGGTATTGGGGTGTTAAACCCTACATATCAATCAATCAATTATATGATTACCATCTATTAATAACACACTCAGGCTAGCGATGAGCTTAAAGCCGGCCTCCGTTGCAGTGCCGGAACCAGTTATAAACAATAAACGAAACATAACGCGAAAAGAATAACATAAAAAACTGTGTCTAGTCATACTTCTATTGCATGTATCATAAGTGTGTTGTGAGGCACACATATGACCCAGGCACAGGCATGAAATCTTATGCATGAGGGAAGTTTGTACGGTAAGCGAAATTGCGTCGGTGCACTCAGCTGCCACTCAGCCCACTTCAATGAACGCGTGTCCTAGTTATCTCTAGCCAGAGAAAAAATACGCCTTCGCGCTGTTTGATGACACAACAAAATGAATGTTGCCCGAAGACGTCACCATATTCTCCGTGGTCTTTTATATCGCCTAATCATTGACATGTTAAATTGACTTTTCAAATGGCAATGCTCAGTAAAAAAAAAAAAACAGATTGCACGTGCTAAAGAGTCGACGTTATGCGAAACATGTGGAGAGAAGGTGACCATCGTGCAATTTTTTCTTGAGTCACACGTCATGAAAGGACGCTAAATATACGTAGAATTGTTGTACACACAGACATATGGTGATATGTGGGGTTTTACGTCCCAAAACCATCATATGAATATGAGAGACGCCGTAGTGGAGGGCTCCGGAAATTTCGACCACCTGGGGTTCTTTAACGTGCACCGAAATCTGAGCACACGGGCCTCCAATAATTCCGCCTCAATCGGAAATGCAGCCGCCGCAGCCGGGATTCGCACCCGCGACCTGAGGGTCAGCAGCCGAGTACTTCAGCCACTAGACCACCGCGGCGGGGCCACAGACATATGTTGAAGAGTTGCAGATGTTTACACAACCAGTTGTTTGCGTTTGTGCGATGATGCCAACTGGAACATGTAAATTAACAACACCAGAATCTGATATGAAGCGCTGATGCTCGCTGGATGCTGGCCCATGACACAGCTACGTAAATCAACTTCAGCGCATGGCAACATAACCACAATTGACGTTAAACAGACGTGACGGCTGTATCAAAAGAGTACGTATGTAATATTTATAAAATTGGGTAGGCAGCACAGCAACCACTATTGACGTTTGCTTGCTTGCTTGTTTCTTTCTTTCTTGTGTGGCTCTCACCCACTAAAGGGGATTGGCCAAGAAGCTGGTGGTTAATACAAGTGAATACCTTTAGGTTTTCTAGACTAGGGGAATATGGTTGCTGTGTTTTGACTGTGAAATTATTTTGGCGCAATGTAAAAAAAGAAAAAAAGGAGGGGATAGAAATGATACAATTTGTTGAATATCTGAGGTGTAATCGTTATATGAAATTCTCCTGAAAGTTGAATCATTGCAGTGTATCAGCTAAATAATAAGTGGCAGTGTGGTTAGTAAAATACGAGAGCTGATCGTTGACTTAGCAAGGTATTCTTCTTGTGTTATATATGAATTCGCAGAGAGCCCGCAGTTGTTCCTGTCGCTCTGTCCCAATGAAGTGGCCCCAAAAGACAAAATGTTTGGAGTAATAAGTGATATTCCTAGTTTTCTGAATAAAACTTCGAAGCAGTTTTTTCTTTGATTTTTGAAACATTGACCTTTCTCGACCACAACGTATGTTTCTTTGAAACCTGGCGTAGCTCTGTTGTAAAATGCTTCGTTGCCACGCAAAATACTTGGGTTCAATTCCAGCTGGGACCCTGATGTTTATTCCTTGCGTTCGTCGGTTTGGCGCTGCTGATGTCGGGTGTTTATTAACGTCAAATTGCCCATCTGTGTTGTCGTCGTTCCTGTGTAGATACTTAGTGTCCATCACTTGTGGCACATACCCGCATACCAGTGGCACATACCCACCCGTGGGTATGTGCCACTGTCTGGCGAAAAGTGTTTGACGACGTATGTGACGGACTTTTTACATTATTCATGTCTTGTCAGTTCATGATATTCGCCAAACCATCTTACCCTCCCATGCTGATTTTGGTTCACAACAAGTTAAGGGGGTCACTACGAGAGCACCCAAACGTAAGCGGATAGATAGGTGGATAGATAGATACGCTCGTAGTCGCCGAAGTTCGCTAAGAAATGCTTCGCATTTAAATTTGCTACGATCAACTTTGCAGACCCGTTTGTAAAGCGAGTTATTACACTTTCTAATTTTCTGCCTATTAAGCATTGCGTATTATCTACCACGCTTTGAAGGTTGGTCTACAACCTTCCCATTGAACTTTCGAGCAGATTTTTGTCCGTTCAAATGTTAGTTAATTGAATATGCCTAATTATGCAACTAAGAAGACCACAAAAAAAGTTGCGTGGCACATTCCATCTAAGTTTCAGCAACCTTAATCTGCTCGCGCTATCGTATTGTGCAGTGGCGTAGGTTTAAACTCTTGCTAGAGATGGTTGCGACACCCTGTATGATCATTGTTGGTCCTTTGTGATCCTTCATTCGTTTCATCTATTTTTCGCTCATTTTACTTTTTTTACATTGTGTGGAAAATTTGCCCAACTGAACACACTTCTTGAACCCTGAATAGTACTGATTGACCCTGCTACCTGACTGGGAGCGTGTTCGTGCGAAATAAGAAAACAACGTCGGTCAGGCTGGCATTATCTGCGAAGCACCTAGAGGCCGCACAAGTTGTGAATTGGTGTCACCGCAGAAACATTTACCACACAGAGCGACATTGGCTGAGGTCTCGGGGCCTAGCTTTTACAAGAGTGACTCAGTGTGTTTTGCTTGGGCTATAGATAACCAATGACAAAAAACAAGCATACGAATAATATAAGTAGCCTTCTCTGCCTTTATTAGACGCACTGAAAAGTACTACAATGTCCAAATATTTGCTCAAAAAAGAGATGTTATTCCAGCGAAATGGTATTAAATAGTTGTCACAGCCAACATATACTCGAAATGTCACAAGGCATGCAACAGTGACCCAACGTTTTATTAAAGAGCCATAAGGACATCTAAACAGATACGCTTGTCCACACTGAATAAAAGTATCTGAAGCCTTCAGTTATGGTAAGGCTCACTGCATCAATTTGAGCGTTACGGCGTTCCCGAAGATGCTAAAAAATAACACAAGGCCATAAAAGCTGAGAGAAACAACATCCTTATTCCGGTACTTGGTAATGCAAAGACGTACAAAATATATGCCAATATGTCCGTACTCATGGCCAGCCTAACTTAATTGCTCGCTGGCGCTCACGCTTCCTTACAATTTCGCAGCAATGGCTTTTGAAGGCACCTCAAGCGCATTTCGTGGCGTCTATAGAACGTAAGTAGTAAAAGAAGGAGCGACAAGGATACCATGGCACTAATGAACAAAATTTCCATGAATTACTGACCACAAGTTTAGAATCGACATGTTTTTTGTATTTTTTGTAGTGTTTTGTTATTTAATATCCTGTATGTTTTTATGCACTTCGTAGACGTCACATCATGTGGGCCCCTACACCGCCATGCTCGTTTGCGTGGTAGGTTTACGTGAACTGTAATTTTATTTGTTGATAGTGTACATGGCATTTCATTTAATTATTTCGCTTATGTAATATTCTATGAAAAAACTGAGCCTCGGCAATGGTGACCTTTGGTGAAACCGATTGGTAGTGCCATTTGGTTTCGATGGTAGATGGCAGATGGTATTACCATCATCGTAGTACCAAAGGGATGCATAAAAAATAAAAACAGTTTCTACTTTCACACAAAACCTCTCTGCCGAGATAAACAAGCGTGAAGGGCAAAACAGTTAGAGACTTGTATGCTGCATGTATATGTCGCTTCAATGGCGAAATAGGGGGTGTTTGGTGAAGCGTTGGTTCACTTGGGTGGATGAAAGGTTTAATATCAATCATCGACGCCAATAGCTTCGGTGTACACATACAATTCACCAGAACTGGTTTCTTAACCGTCGTCCAAAGGCAAAGGTTGAGCGAAAGCAGACTGTTCTGCAGAGGATGCAATATCCTTCTGGCGCACATGCATAAGAAAAACGTTTGCTCTTTCGGTGAACTCATTCAATTAATTTTCATTTTTATTAACAGTTAATTGTTGCGTATTTTCACTCAAGCTTTGTTTGAATAAAATTTGTATTGTCTTAACAAGAATGACTTGGTGGCTTTTTATAATAGTTTTATTTTTTATTGGGGCTGTATCCGACTTGAGCCAACGCTTAACTCCCAGTTTGTTAGAGGCGTATTGTGTCGTGCTACTTGAGAAGAATGTTCCTGATTGCTAGAGCTATACAATGTTACATCCGAACTTATGCTACATTACTGAATGAATGAAGGAAGGAAGGAAGGAAGGAAGGAAGAAAGGAAGGAAGGAAGGAAGGAAGGAAGGAAGGAAGGAAGAAAGGAAGGAAGGAAGGAAGGAAGGAGACATCCAGAAGGCAAGGAGGATAACCACAAAAACTTCCTGTTGGTTACCCTGCACTGGGGATTTAGAGAAACCAAATAGACAGATGAGAATGAGAGAAGATGGAAAGAAAGGGAAAAAAGGAAGAGAAATGCTGTGGATTCACGGTGGCGTGTAGAACTCCACCACAAATCAGAGGCGTTCAAACACACCCATTATCCTAAAAAAAACCCAAGAGGGTTCTCATTGTCTTGTGGGTTGTCGAAAGACGTCATCATCATCGTTATCATATTCAGCCCGACTACGCCCACTTCAGGGCAAAGACCTCTCTCATGATCCGCCAATCAATTCAGTCTTCTGCTTTCTGCTGCCACGTAATATCTCTGTACGCTTTATTCTCATCAGCCCACCTACCTTTTTGTCACTCCCTCTTGCGCTTGCCTTCTATGGGAATCCATTTAGTCACCTGAATGACCCCTGGTTATCTTGCCTATGCGCTACGTGCCCGGTGCACGCCAATTTCTTTTTAAATTCAACTATATATCTGAACCCCTGTTTTCCTGACCCATTCTGCTCTATTTTTGTTTCTTAAAGTTACACCTATCATTTTCCGTTCCATCTTTTGTCGCGTCGTCTTCATTCTAAGCTCAACCCTCTGTGTAAGCCTCGCGATTTCTGCTCTGTAGGTAAGTGCCGGTAAGATGCATCTGTTACTTACCATCCGCTTGAGGGCGAGTGGAAGATTATTATTCATAATTTGAGAATGCTTGCTGACTGCGATTCATGCCATTTTTATTATTCTAGTTATTTCAGTATCCTGGTTCGGCTTTGGGGTTACTACCTGTCCTAATAAGAAATATTCTTTTAAACTTCCATCATCTCTCCACCTATCACAAAGCGCTGTTTTCTGCCGACACTGTCGCACATTATTTAGTTTTGTGCATACCACTTTTCACACCTACTCTTCCGCTTTCTGTGTCCAGTTCAGTAATCACGGGCTTTCATTCGTCCCCGGAGTTACTCATCAAGGCAATATCATCAATGAATCGCAGGTTACTAAAATACTCTCTATTAACTCTTGTCCCTCACTCTTGCCAATCTAGTGACATGTAAACCTCCTGTAAACAATACTCGGCTGCTGACCCGCAGTTAACGGGATCGAATCCCGGTTGCGGCGACTGCATTTCCGATAGAGACGGAAATGCTGTAGGCCCGTGTGCTCAGACTAGGGTGCACGTTAAAGAACCCCAGGTGGTCGAACTTTCTGGAGTCCTCCACTACGCCGTCTCTCATAATCATATGGTGGCTTTGGGACGTTAAACTCCACTTATCACCATCATCATCACGTCCTGTAAACACGTGGTAAATGGCATTTGATAGAGCGTGTCTCCGGGCCTCAAACCGTTTTTTTAGGGATTTTGTCGCTTTTTTTATGGAGAATTAAGGAGGCTGTGCATCCGCTCTGGAGTTCTTCCAATATGTTTATGTTGGATTCTCCGATGCCCTAATTTTGTAGTGCCTGCATTACTGCTCATGTCTGAACTGAGCCAAACGCCTTCTCGTAATCTATGAATGCTATGCATGAGGGTTGGTTGTATTCCGCGCATTTCTCTATCACTTGACTGATAGTATGAATAGGGTCTATCGTGAAGTTGCCTGTACAAATTCCTGCCTTGTGCTTCGGCTGGTAGGACTCTAATGTCACCCCAATTCTATTATATGTTAATTGTTAAGTATTTTATGGAGAATAGAAACTAAGCTGATTGTCCTGTAATTTTCGATGTCAATGACATCTCCTTTCTTTTGAATTGAGACAATGCTGGCGTTTGTTTCCGTATTTTGGCACCCTTCCCGTCAAGACGCGCTTCGTGTGTAAGGTAGCCACTTTTCTAACACAATTTCTCCGCCACTCTTCTGCAGGTTCGTTGTGACCTTATCCTCACCAGCAGTTTTGGCTCTTTGCACTCCTTCTAGGGTTTCATTACGTCCACTGTCGTTATTGGTTGCATGTCTAATTCCTCTGGGTCATTTTTTTTCTTGCGATATCATCCTGGTTTATTCAGCTTCTGTAGAGCTTTCTGCATAACTCTTCCGCCACCTCAACTATCATATTCATATTGACTATGGCATTGCCTTCCTTGTCCTATAACGCATATATGCCAATTTTGTCTAAGCACAAGTTTGCCTTCGCAGCTTTTAGTCTTCAGCTGCTTTCTACAGCCTGCTCGTTTCCGTCCATGTTGTATCTGCTTATGTCGGCTACTTTACGCCTATTCATTAACATTGAAAGGTCCACTAGGTCTATTTTGTTGGTTGCATTTCAGGCTTTCGTGGTTTGCCGTTTCTTAATGAGATTTGTCAATAGTTGTGTACTGGGTGAACTAAAGGACACTTGACCTCAACTAGCACGCACTGTAGTTATAACGAAACAAGAAAAGAAGATTGCGCAAGCTTGCCCGCCGTACAGAAAACGCAATGGGCGAAGTTAACTAGCGAAAAATATCCGGACAATGTAAAATTTTAAAAAAGCATATGCAATAAATTGCTACATTTTACACCAGCAAATAGAATGAGAACGTTGTGTTTTGGCTGTTGAACGCTATGAAACAAATGCGGCCGCGACAGTAATAGCCACTTTTCACACCGCTTTCATGATGGCCGTCTTTGGGAACATTCTTGTGCTTTTTAGTGGTCACCATTCTGAGTAGCACGAATCATTTAAATTATCCTTATTCTTTTATTTCTTCCAGCCAATTTGTATTAATCACTTGATCACTAAAACTTTCAAAAAAGTGATTTAATGAACGAACACGTCTAGTTTCTTGTAGTTGTTTTTGTAGAAAGAAATATTTCGCGAAGTTTCATCTAAGAAAATTATTTGGGACAATATACGAGAACCTTGGGCCGCAGTAGCTTTCTGCAAAAAAAAAAAAGGTAATGATAACAGTTCAGTAAGAGCGATCACCCATTCTCTCGGTGTTGGTTGTGAGGACATAAGCGCCCCGCCGCGGTGGTCCAGTGGCTAAGGTACTCGGCTGCTGTCCCGCAGGTCGCGAGATCGAATCCCGGCTGCGGCGGCTGCATTTCCAATGGAGGCGGAAATGTTGTAGGCCCGTGTACTCAGATTTGGGTGCACGTTAAAGAACCCCAGGTGGTCGAAATTTCCGGAGCCCTCCACTACGGCGTTTCTCATAATCATATAGTGGTTTTGGGACGTTAAATCCCAGATATCTATCAATCGAGAACATAAGACAACACATGTCAGCACACAACGCAACGTTCAGCATCTTTGCCGCAATTTTGCTAAAAACGTACCCATACCATACTCTCAACTACAGCATCAGCTGGCAAAATCGTTCATCAACGTCGTTAATTAGCGTGTTGCATTAACCTTGAAAAAAAAGAAAATAAAAACGGGTGGCATTTCACCGATACTTCGTCAAAATGCTTGAGGAGGAAGAAGATGCACACAGTGTGTTCTTCCAGCAGCAAAGGTCATTTGTTTTCGACCGGTGAGCAAGCACAAACACGAACGCACAGTCTTTAGGTACATCGTTTCCATGGCGTGCTAGCCACCACATTCTTGCCCCCAGCAGAGGCGCGCGGGGCATACGAGATTGTGAGACGGCGTGTGCCAGGAGCGAGACGACGCGAGGCAAATGTAAGTCCCGTGGTAACCCCAGTGCAGCGACGTATGCGCCGGACACGCGCCACCTCTGGACGCGTCCCAAGCGGCAGCGCCTCCGCTTGGCGGTGGTCGAGTGGGGAGTATTCGCTTTCCGTAAACGGTCAAGGCCACTTCGGTATTAAAGGCCGTGCTTGGGCTCCCGCATAGTCGATATATACGCGATTCGACCACGCCATTGCATGCCGCCGCTTTTCCCGTTCTTCGTACTTCTTTAGCGTTTGGATTACGGAAAGCGAGTGGTATTTCTTTGACACCCTCTCTTCCAACATTGAAGGAAACCTTGAACCGGGACATTGACGTAGTGAAAAAAAAAAGAAGGCTTTACTAATATCAAACTAGATATAAAAAACGTGAGTGTACGTGAGCTTTACAGCGGCCTAGAAGAAGTGTAACTTCATCTACCTGAGCAGTACTAAGGAAATGCATGGGCTTGAACTCATGTTTCAACTATGTCATGCAGTGATCACGCCCCGCTAATTAAACGAAGCACTGACGGTGAGTCACTGAAAGACTGCAATGCCGACTGAAGTCAATACTACTAATACAGACGGCCACTTGAACTTATTAATTGTTACTGAGTTTCACGAAAACAATTGAAGTACGAAAGGAAGACACCTGGATCCAACGCACAGGACACAGTACGCCGTTTCCGGTGTCTTCCTTTTGTACTTCAGTTTTTTTTTTTTCGCCCAACTCAGTTAAGGTGAATTACCAACTCGCCAAGCAGCCCGTGCGAACTTGGTATGGTTGATTTTGATGGCTTAAGGTCCCAAATTGACCTATGATCACAAATTGCGTTGTATGGCGCAAGAGCCTCTTGACGGCCAAAGAGGACCAGGTAATGGGACAATAGATGTGAGCTATGATTATGGTAAGTGTGATAAGACATCGACAAAGATTATGGTGAGACTATGGTAATGATATATGGCATCAGCACAAGTGCCTCATCCAAGCAAGCCCTGAAGTCGCCGCGAGGCAGGTTCTTTCTTCAATGTAGCCGCAGCAGAATCGACCTCTGCTCATAGCTCGTGCTAGGTTATGACACGCGTTTTATGCGGGGGGGGGGGGGGCGGGAGGCTAAGGTCACTTTTTACTCGCTGTGGCTCATGAAACTGCCTTGAAATCTCACTGAACATGGGCCTGTAGCATTCCACCTCTACAGAAATGGGACTTTAAGGTAGGAGTGAAAGCATCAAAGAACAGGTACTCCATAAATAAATAGGCGAACAAAAAAAAATTCACCAGATTCCGCATACCTGAGAATCGACATCATGCGAAGCTCGCATAGAGAAGGTGACAGTGTTGGAACTTTTTTTTTAGATTGAGCGAGCCGTCATGAAATGGCGCTAATTATACAAACGTTGTACGCGCAGATATGTGTTGCAGAGTAGCAGATGTTTATATAACCAGTTGTTTGAGCTTGCGCAACGATGCCAACTGGAACCTGCGTATTAGCAACACCAGAAGCTGACAGGTAGCGCTGATGCTCGCGAAGATGCTGGCCCTAGACACTGCGACATAAATCAACTTCAGCGCATGGCAACTAACGACAATGGACCTGAAGTGACGTCTGTATCAAAGGAGTAAATATGTAATGTTTATAAAATTAGATAGGCAGCACTGCAGCCAATAATAACGTTTCACGAAGATTAGCGTCTATTTGAAAAGTAGTTCCGAGAGTTGGCGTAGCTCTGTGGTGCAATGCTTCAATGCCACGCGGAATGCTTAGGTTCAATTCTAGCTGAGACCCTGACATTTATTCTTTGCATTCGTCGAATAGACACTACCAATGTCGGGTATTTCTTAACGCTCGCGCGTTATCATTGTCCATGTGTGTTCTCGTCATTCATGGGTAGATACTAAGTGTCACTCTCCTGTTGCACATACGCGCTTACCAGTGGCACATACACGCCTGTTGGTATGTGCCACTGCTGGGCGGGAAGTGTTTGATGACGTACTCTACGGGATTGTGACATTATTCATGTCTTAACCAGCGTGTCATATTCGTCATTTTATCTTACCCTTCCATGCTAAGTTTGGTTCACGCTTCCACGTTTGGGTCTCGTGGTCATCCCCAAGTTAAGGGGATAACCATGAGAGCACCCCAACGTAACCGGCTAGATAAATAGAAAGATAGATACGCTCAAAGTGGCCGAAGTTCACTAAAAAAAGCTTCAAATTTAAAACACAGGAAAAAATTTGACCTATCTGTGGCATACGTAGACAAGGCTTCAGCAAACCCAGAAGACTTACAAACTCCCGTTCTGAGGATAAGAGAAGAAACAAGACAAGACTGTACATGAACACGACTAGCCTTGAAACTGTCGCGTGCTAACGTACCCGGTGCGGCGACGACGATGAGGCTGGTGGAGGCGCGAGAAGTGCGAGCCCTCGCACGTCGAAAAAAAAAAACGGCAGATCTCATGTACCTTCGGAATCAATGTTTCGCGAAGCATGCGCATGTAAAACAATTGTGTTGTTTTTTAATTTTTTTAGAGAAACATTACGAAGTTCCGCTAAATATATGTTTAGAGAAACTTTCCAAAGGGAAAGTGCTGACACGGGTGTTGACACGGGTGTTTGGGTGTTGACACGGTTGCTGGAAGAACACATTGAAGCGAAACTCGGTGAATCATTTACTCAAACAAATGTTTGTTTTTAATGCAAAGACATTGGAGGCAGGACGCTTTGAAGACGCTTGCGCTTGGCTTTTTGGCTCGCGTCTCGTCGGTGTTACTCGCGCACCATCTGTATTCTCAAACGCGAACGGTGTTCTTGACTCGTCCTTCGTTGGTTTCACTGGTGCTTCTCTGCCGACGCTTGCGTTTGGCTTCTCTGGCTTGCGCCTTGTCGGCTTCGGTAACTCTCACAATGGCGGCGACAGCTGGGAAAGGTACGCGCATACTAGTGGGATGCATGCCGCGACAGCGTCCCGCCAATCGGCGCGATCGCGCGTCAAGCATTGGCACGCTGTCCACATTGTCGGTGCCGCGAGACTCTCGGGGCGCGCGCAGCGCGCACTCCCACCGGCTCGTGGCTTTTTCTCGCCGACAGATGAAGAGAGGTGGCATGGGTGAGATGATGTTCACGTGAAGAGTGGGCTCGAGCGTGGAAAGCAGTAGAGAGGGTGAAGAGATCCAGTGTTGCCGGCGGTGACGAGGTTGAACCAAGAGAGTTGACACTGGGCAAGCGGTGACAGACTCGGCAGAGAATGACGTAAAAAAGCGCACACTGTGAGAGAAGGCGTGGCCTACCTGACACCGCCCAAACACCTGCGCCCAGGGGAATGCTGTGTAAAACGGAGGGACAGAGTTACACAGGCGAATCAGAAAGGTGCTTCGCATCTAAAAATTATATTTTTAACACCCTTTTTCTCATCAGGTTGTGGCAGGCTGCCATTTCTGCCACCGAGATATGATGCCACATTCAGATGCCCCCGATTCCTCGGAATGTTAGTGACGTTCCCTGCCAGTCGGCCATCCACTCCGAATGATTCCTCGTGAAGGCAAGACGACATTACTGGCCTTCACACTGACATTCAGCGCCTCATATATCTCATAGCGAACAACTTCACCACATGCGCTGACGGCCATTTTTCGGGGGTTTTACCACCCAGCTAGTACCACCGACGTTTCGGACAATCCTCGCCGCCTTGTACTTCATATGGCTGAACGGGAAACGGCGTTGGGAACCACTAACGGCAACGAGTGACTCCTACCTGTCTGCCAGTCATTTGTTTTTTGTTCAAGACCACAACTGCAGACTTCGGTTTCCGGTCGATAAAAGAACAGAGGTGAGCATACTACCCAGTCGTAGCATCGACAAAACTTTTGGGCCAAATATGCAATTACAAGCTGTGAACAGCAGCAAAATAAACGTATAGTACCGCAAGTCTGTGACGCTGAATATTAGACTGAGGAGAACATTCAGGTAATCTTTTTAGTGGGTTCTTTGAGTCGTGCAGTACTCGGTGCAAATTTTCTTGTGCACTACGGCCTCTTAGTCAACAAGGCAAAGAAACAGATACTACACTCCTCTACTGGATAAAAAGTGACTTGCGTAGTTTCTTCCGTTAAGTCATTCGCCATCCCGATACGGCACGCTCTTCCTGAGCTATACGCCGCATTTTTTGGCGAGCTTCCATCCAATATCATCTTTCCACACTGGACTAAACCTGTCTGCCATAACGTCACTTCATCACTTGAGGGCTACCATGCCATGCACCTGTCCTCGTCTCTTTCTTTCTGTGCATCGTGTTTAGTTGCACTGTCACGATGTTTCCAATACATCACCTCGTCGATTGGAACTAGAGAAGTTAAGTACAGCCAAAAACGAGTTTGGACATGTGCTGTAGATTAGTATTGTTTGTGGTTCGAGTAGTGTATGGTCGTCACTTCTAGATATGGTACCCAAGATGGACAGTGTTTGGCGTCCATGTGGAGGCTATAGTGCTCTGAACGCAGCCCCGATTTCCCCGGCTCAACATTCCATATTTCACGGCCAGTTTTTATTAAGCAATATGTTCTCCAAAATTCATTAGACAAAGGCATATCATGATAAACTCATGGCTCCGGAAGATATTCGCGAAATCGAAATCACAACTTCGTTTATATTGTTTGAATTTCTGCGGATGCCATTGTGCCTCAAAAACGCTGCCAAGCATGCCAACGATCTATATTGTAGTCGCCCATGGGCTACTATTTCTGTTCGCTTACATTGATTACATTCTGGAAGCCAGCTTATTAGGAAACATTCATCACGAACACCTTCGTTTGCTTTTAAACACTTAGGGTCATGGTCTTGTGAATAATTCGTGGAAGTGCTTATTGCGTGTGACAATTCTAGAGCATTTCAATATATTGTAAATGGCGATGGTGTCGAGCCCCTTCCTGCGAAGGTTCAAGCCATTTTAAATTACCCTCATCCGAACTCAATTCGAGAACTCCGCCGTTTTTTCAGTTTACGTAATATTTATAGGCGTTTCATACCTTTTTGGGCCACAACGTTTAAACTGCTCGTAGAGCTGCTGGTTCATGGAAAAGCTACCGCATCAAAACGAGCCTGAACATACGCCACGAAACAGGCTTTCTCTGATATTAAAGGCAAATTCATAGAAGTAACGTTCTAGGCGCTTTAGAGGCACGATGCCTCCACGATTCGTATGGTGGATGCTTGTAATGTGGCAATTGGAGGACTTCTTCCACATTTCATCACCGAGTTAAAAAAATCTTCTCAGTTTGTTCTCGATAAACCTGTCCAGAATCGAGACGTGCCACATTGTTTTTGGCCATGAACTTTTTGCATGTTACCTAGCCGAGAAGCACTCTCGAAATTTTCTCGAAGGACGTTGTTTCATTTTTTCCACGGACCTCATGCCACTGACGTGTGCGTTGAACAATGAAAACACGAACTACCAACCGAGAGAAACTACGAAGTTGGCTTACCTTGCCAAGTTTTCAATGCACGTTGAGCACGTCAAGGACGTGTTGACTATTCCGGCTGACGCACTGAGTCGAGTCGAATAAATAAAATACGCGCTGGTGGCAGATGCACAGCTTGCAACAGCAAAGTTGAAGGTTGAAGAACTTCATAGCATACGAAAATCGACGAGTTTGCAGTTAAAAATGTTCCTCCACTAAGCGCTACCCTAACGCTAATGATATGTCGACTGACTCGCCAAGACTTTTTGTACTGCTCCCCATAAGGCGAAGAATATTCAAGCATTTTCATTCCTTTTCAAATCCTCGTATCAGAGCAACGCAGAAACTCGTCAGTGAACGTAACGTGTGGCCTAGAATGAACGCTGATCTGAGAAACTGGGCTCAGGCATGTCCGCCTTGTCAACGATGCAAAATAACACGACATACGAAAAGTCTAATTAAAAATTTTTGACTTCTCGGCGACCGTTTTCTCAAGGTACACTTACACATCGTCGGACCTCTTTTTCCTTCTGAAGCACATCGTTACCTCCTTACACGACGGATTGTCCAGGGGGCCAGAAGCAACAAATATCAGCATTATTACAGCTGAAACTATCACCAATGCTTTTGTTAGCATCTGGGTATCGTGATTTGGGGTTCCATAAGAAGCGTTAATCGACATAAGCAGAAAAATTCAATTTGCATTTTTCCACCCCCTTTCACGGCTTTTGGCAATGTGCCATCAACGCACAACAGCGTATCATTCCCAAGCAAATGGCCTGGTGGAGCACTTTCCGAGGCAATTGTAAGCAGCACTGATGGCTCTTTGTGACACAGAACACTGAATTGACGCCTTACCTTTGGTACTTCGTGGTTACGAAGTACATGCAAAGAAGATCTTCAATGTGCTGCAGCGCGGTTATTCTACGGCACTTCACTACGGCTGCCAGCGGAGTTCATCTGCCAACAAGCTGCTCCGGAAAGCAAGGTAGATATTCAAAGTTATTATCTAAAACGCTTGCAAGATGTTTTCAAGGAAGTTCATCCAGTTGCACCACGGCATAAGCAGACACGCAAGCCCTTTCTTTTGAATGATTTACAAACCGTCACTCTTCTTTTTCTTCGAACAGATCCAGTTTGCAAATCGCTGCAACCACCGTACACTGAACCACATTTGGTTATCGAGCAACATGGCAAGCATTTCACAATTCGTGTGGGCTTCAGAGAAGAAAAAGTGTAGATCGACAGGCTGAAGCATGCTTACGTGCGAACCTCCGCAAATGATACCATCTTTCCAGTTTCTACTCTTGACCCTTCAGCCTTCACTAAGTCATCTACATCAAAGAAGAATCATGTACAATGGTCTCACCAAGACTCTGTCTATACGGCAGGATAACCCTGTCAAGTTGACGTGCCGGGCAGCGAGGACGATGAGGTCGGTGGGGGCGCAAGCGGTGCGAGCGCTCGGACTTTGAAATAAACGAGTTGGTCTTCGGGAACCAAGGTAGCAGAATCTTTCTTCATCTGCTCCTCCACTTCAAAACATGCAGTTTACGGATCATTCTATTAGTACAAACAGAATAGATGTGATACGTTATTTAGTTTTTTTCTCAGAAGCTAACAGTGAAAAACCTAAGGTGCTATAATAAAAAAATATAATACCTTAAATTTAAAATTCTCGGAGTGGTTGGTATCACCTCGCCTGCAGAACATGATGATGCTTCGAGTTCAAGTTGAAGTACAGAGTTATATACCGCTAGTGCTTTCAATTTCAAACGCGACTCTTAATGAGCATAATCCGCAAAAAGTTACGGTGTCGGTGTAGAATTAGTTGGTTGCCAACGAGACATCATGGGTGTCCGTGGCTTGAAACTTGGGGAGCGCTGAAGTTCTGCTTTCGAGAGCACAAAACGATAGCGTAATCAGGCCTTGTGCGCCTCGTTGCCTTCTGAACAGCTAGCCTAGCTTCGGTTCTGCCCCGCCGCGGTGGTCTAGTGGCTAAGGTACTCGGCTGCTGACCCGCCGGTTGCGGGATCAAATCCCGGCTGTGCAGACTGCACTTTCGATGGCGGCCGAAAAATTCTGTATGCCCGTATTCTCAGACTTGGGTGCACGTTAAAGAACCCCAGGTGCTCGAAATTTTTGGAGCCCTCCACTATACGACGTTTCTCAAAATCATATGGTGGTTTTGGGACGTTCAACCCCCCCTATCAATCAATCATCCATCATCTTCGGTTCTCCGTGCAAGCCTCAAAAGTGCTGTGAGGAAACAAATGACTTTCAGAGTAACATAGGTCGTTGCAAACTACATCTTCATGCGTAGACCACACAGTAGCGTGGTACTACTACGTCATAATTCTTCCTTTTGCGCATCAGCAAAGGGATTACAACAATTTTGTACAACAGCAAGCGAACCTACGCAGCTCCTTCCTTTAGTGATTCTTTCGGGGACAGTGATTGAATGTGTCTGAGTGCTTTGTAACGAATGGGCCTTTAAAACGACCCGTCGTTGTGCCATTCACATATTTAAAAACCAGTGGTGATTATACGTTTCTTCAACGCAGTACCACACGCGTTAAAAAGACACCTTCCACTACAAGAAGTCTCTAGAGTTTTTGTTTCGTTTTCGAATGAGAACCATAAATAAATGATGACAATGGGCGAGAGTTGTAGACAAAACTTTGTAGAGAAAGCTTCCACGACAAAGAAACACAACAATGCCGGTGATTTTATGTTTTACTGTTCCACGAAGGCTTTTTATTGCTACGTTTCAGGGACACATGAATTGAATATATTGCACTTAGTGTTCCTATTTACACTGCCGCAGAAACTGGAGGCCCTCATCATATTGACACAGTAGCATTTTCTACTAACAGGACGCGCTAAGAGTCTGTACTTCTGTACTACGAGTACAGAAGTACAGACTCGCAACAGGGTGCGCTATGAGTCTGTACGAGTCTGTACTACGAGTCTTACTCGCACATTGTAACTTTCAATGTGCGAACTTCCTCTAACAATTTTTATGCTTTATTTATTTATTTATTTATTGAAACAGAAAATGAACGAAGGAGGTTTTGTCACTGTTACTAGGCGATGGCCACCGTTTCCACTTGTTTTTTACAAAAAAAGAAAAAGAAACAAAATAGCACATATACATATTGCCACGTGAAGTCTTTCGGTTTGTCACAGAAGTGCACGATTATCATTTGTGTCAATCGTATTTACATGCGCCAAAGTAGGCACCTGGTATGATCACGCGAGAAAAATGGTATCGCGTCTCATTCTGTTGTCGTATTGATAATGGATGCAAGTCGGCTAACTGCGGGGCAGCATCAGTGGGTGTGTCTGCGTAGCCGCGATTGTGCTTTTCGTGTGACACGCCGGCGCGGCAGCTGCGTCCTCCGGATGTTACCGACGACCATCTAGAGCCTTATTTCTACCAAAATAAAGTATGGCGTCGCATTACGTTGTCACGTAGTCAAATTTCTCAAGGTCATCCACCACTGCATGAACAATTGGCACAAAATTGCTCGCAATAGTTAAGTGGATATTACGCTTCTCAGAAGAATGACGAATGTTAGCTTAGTGAATGCTGGCCTGCTACCATAACATTTGTATTATTAATGCCGTAGTGGGCACCAAGCAAGTGTGCTTCCAGCAGTTGCCCAATAAGTGTTTAGAAGAGGCTCTGAAAGGCCGCTCTTCTAGCTTTCGCTGTGACTTTGCTGCGCCTTCCACGCAGTCCTGGCATTTTTGTAGAGGCGAAGCTTCTTAAAGCGGCACCAGTTCGTCCCTTGTAGTTGTAGGCGTAGTGTGTAACAAGTGTAACATGTGAACCTGCAAGGTGGTGCCGCTGAAAGATTTATCCTGTGTGCTTTGTTGAACAATAGAAAGTTCGCGGCGTGCACGTTAACTAAAAGCCGAATGCTTCTGTCTCTCATACCTCATTAGCAGCCATCGGCATGTGCATTGAGCACTATCTGAGAAGAAAGGGTTGCTACGTTATACTCGCTGGGTGTAACCTCCTTAGTTTTAGAAAGGTTTAGCGAGCGTTCAGCCACAGTGCCATGAATACAATGAACTAGTATATACCATGAACTCAAAGTGGTTAAAGGTGGGAACTAAATACGAAGCGCAAGCCGTAAGAAAGCAAAAGCCGAATTCTCCTGTTCCTCGTTTCCCATTAGCAGACATTGGCATGTACATTGAGCACTATCTGACAGGAAAAGGTTGCTACGTTATACTCGCTGGGCGTAACCTCTTTGGTTTTAAAAAGGTTTAGCGAGCGCTGGGCCGTAGTGCCATGAATACTGTGAAGTAGTATGAACCCTGAAGTCGAAGTGGTAAAAGGTGGGAAGTAGACACGAAGCGCAAGCCGTAAGAAAGTGTGCATGCGCCTCCTCTCGTTCAGTCCTTGGAATGACCACTGGATGGCGGTGCTTCTATATGAGGAATAGATGATGAAAAGATGCGAGATCGTGGTACTTGGAGTGTTGAATAGATGGAGACACGGACACACAGACATATGCATGGATGGACGCATGAACGGACGCAGGGGCGGATGCATGGACGAACGCAGGGACGGACGCACGAACAGACGCACGCACGGACGGGCAGATGGTCGCATGGACGGTCACGCAGACGAACGCATGGACGGACGTAAGCAAGAACGAATGGACGAACGAATGCTTCGCCTCACTCTCCATCATTCACTCCGTGGATATGCTGCCAATTTTTTCTTCACTTTGGGTCCATGCTCTCCCTATACAAATACCTGAACTCTTTCGCTGTTCATCTTCTCTCCTTTATTTTTCTAAGCCTCTCTTCAAATCTCACTTTGCTCTGAGCTTCCCTTACTTCAAAGACTGTCTATCCCATATCCCCCTTTACAAACTCATTTGTCGTCTTCCCGTGAGCACCAACGTGAGGGGTCCGACAGTCCTTTGGTATACATTCATTCCTGACTGCACCTCTCCTTAATGTATGGAACCATCACGCCTTTCGACAGACCTCGAAAGAGTTCGTACCTATTGTATCTCTATGACACTCTGATCATACTCGAGAAGTTAGTGTGGCGCATCCTGGTGGAATGTTTGGGTGACGTCGAAGCACGGACTTTTCCATGCACGCTGCTGCCCGCCTGCATGATGATGCGCTTGCTTTACGCACTGTTGCGCTGTTTCCGTTCGCTTTCTTCTCATCTCAAGCTGTGCTAAATGACGAAAACGGAATCGTTATTGTCCTTAATAAAACACTAAATGTTTATTTTTTCTTCTGCACGTTCGCGCGTTCGATCGTAGCCAATGTGGAAAAGATGAAAAGGTCTGTGTCGCGCAGCTAACCCCGATGACGGATGTTTTTCCTGACCACGGCAGCCGCATTTCAATGGGTGGGAAAAGCAAGAACCCACTTTCGCTTGGATAAAACAAACTCATTGGCGCATATTCATGTCATTTTGAAAGGGTGGACGCTTGGGTAAGTTGGTGGGGATTCATTTCAGAAAGTGTTCACAATGCAGGCTACGACTCTTTACCTCTGTTATCTCGTCATTTTTGTAATCCTTTTATGCACTGTTAGCACTTTTTCTCATGTTATTTTGAGACGCAAGAAATGATATATACAATATTAGGTTGAGCTGTCCATGGGTCATTCTTACAAAATAAATGAGTGCTCCCCCTTCCCTGTGATCATTTGTATCAGAGAATCGACGTACCTACTGACACTGTTTTCGCTTATGTGCAAAACCCACATTCACCGCATTCGCCACATTCTAGCCCCCACGACGTCCCATCGCCACCGCGGCGGCGATGGGACGTCGTGGGGGCTAGTAGTTCGCGGGGCTAATCAAATCGCATTTGCAGTGCAGCCTCAAAACCATCTGTTTTTTAAAGATGGTAGTTTTTCTTGGGGACCTTCGACGCAAAAACTTTGGTCTGTCTGTCTGTCTATATAATTGTCTGTTTGTCCACTCTTACCGGCATCGGGTACTTGAAACAGCCGACCCCATCCGCAGCGACCACCAATGTTGCTCAAGGTTGAGCGTTCATGCTTGTGCAATTGTCAATTAAAAAGCAATTATTGCGCATATCTGGGGCACCATAACAACACGCATATATTCTGCATATGCATCTCTTACTAGAAAACGCATACATAAGTAATTTAAAGGACCGTAGCGTTTATCACGCTGCACTGACCATGCAACGCTTGCGCGAAGAGGCGAGTGCTTCCAACGCTTTGCTAAGACGAGATGGTGGTGGCACCTACCCGTCGCCTCGCGTTCTACACCTTATCACCTCTGAGACGGGCGCGCATGGCCACGCGCTTTGTTTTCCAAAAGAAACTGCCAGATGGCGCTCATGTCTCACGTGTGACGTGACTTGATGCGCTCGTTCGCCTCCGCTGCATGCTCGAGGCATTCTAACGCAGTGCCTCGGGAATCCCATTCACCAATTTTCTTGCGCAGAACATCACATAAATGTTTTGTTCACACTCTTCACACGCAGGACTATTGTCTTTCGACGACATTTGCAGATTACATGCAGATACGGGACCATTTTTTTTGTTTATAGCGTTGTAGTTTCAGCGTTGCATAAGAACACTAAGGTATTTCTTATAACGTATCTGTGTATGTCCTAATGAAGGAACACACCATCTACACTTACCTACTGTTGTTGAGCCACATATGTGCGTATTATTTGCTTTCTGACCGAAAATATCCACAAGTATGAACTCGACCACCAGTTCAAGGTGCCTGGGTCGTCAGCAAGGGCTTATACTTTGGCCGGATTTCTCAATTGTGTTACCCACAGACAGAGAGACAGACCAAAATTCCTGCGTTCACATGAAGTATCTCAAGAAAGACTATCGTCTTTAAAAGATACGGTATAAACAGTGCTTTACTAGCCCCATATCCCAGAAATGCAGGGCAGAAAAAATGAGACCACTCGCATAGAGTTTTTTCAACAAATAAATAGACACACAGGTACATAGTTAAATTCGTACAATAGGAAACATAACGTAGACAAATAAAGGAAAATGCATTCAGACTAGCACTTTTCGCAAAGATACAAAAAGTGGAAGAAATAAAATAGAAAAGAAATCTTTCGAACCGCAGAGTCTGAATTAACTTTCCTGCCTTTATTCTTTGCTCTTTTGCATCAGGCGGGTAAGAGAAGATTGGACATATTATATGTCGCGAAAGAAGGCGCAATCGCCCTGCAAGTTGGTACACCTTTACCCTGGGATGCAACTAGCTTGTATTTTTTTTACGAGATAGCGTGAAAGACTTCCTTTCACAGAAGACCGGGTGTCGGCGTCGTTGGTTATGAACAAAAAACCGGCGTTATTTGTGAGGGAAAATACGAGATGGATCGACTAAGTAAAAAAGAAAACTGTTTGGTTCAAGTACGAGATGGACCCAGAACTCTTGCGTGGCAAGCAAGTGTTCTGCCACACAGCCACACCCATGCTCAAAATAGATTCAGGAAAAAAACACTTTCTGTGCGTTATGCCGAGAGAAATGCGTCATTACCACATGCAGTGTTTCATACCAGAAGCGTACACTCTTACCCGGATCCAAAAAATGGGAGTCGAGCGATGAATGCTTGGCCTTTAAAAAAACCACCAGTACAAAGCAGGCCGGCATCACTAATAATTATGATCAACGATTTCATCAATAGGTTGTGCAGCGGCTCAAAAGTGTGCGTTGCTTTATAGTCGTGTAGTGGGCACCTTGCAAACTCGCAAAACAAGAAATTATGTCCTGCAGGTCATTCGCGTCTGCGCTTCCAAGAGATATATCCTAGGATAGTTTGAAAGTGCCGGCGTACAGAAACACAAACCTTCCCTTTTTTTTTTTTTTTTTGAGGCACGGTTTAGGTATCCACCTAGTAGTGAAGCCGAGCTAGCGAGGAAAAAGGCGAAGTGCGCTGATTACGCTGTCCTAGTGATTATTATTGTTTACCGAGTAAATAATTCAGCGCCCTATTGCAAACAACAATGTCTTGGATACAAAGACAAAAATTGGTGGACCCTTAAGCTTCGCCTTTAAAAGTTGAACGCGATAGTGAAATTCACCCCTTAGTGTGCCCTTAAACCGCTAAGTGATGCATACTTACTGATATGTTTTATTACACACACACACACACACACACGCGCGCGCGCGCGCGCACACACACACTCAGGCGCACACACACAAACGCGCACGCGCGCAAGCGTGACGTATCTATAGTTACGGTGCAGGTTTTTTATCTATTTAACAGTACTTTTATAACAGGTTCATACAAATTTTGTACAATATTATAGTAATACGGTCCTCTATTATGAACTTCGCGTAAGCGTGACACTTGTACTCGTAAATGACATCATTCTGTCGTCCGTCTTGCGTTAGTTACCTGGCAATTGTTCGACTTGTTCTTCTGGAGACCTCTTCCGGTCAACCGCAACAAGCATCGCCTTATGGTCGGCCAAATGGCAACTGCAGTGCTTCACTTCTTTAATAGTGTCGTGAGAACGAAAAGCGAAATCTATGCAAGAGCTGTGGTTTGTTGAAATGGCATTTGGTGGAGTTGCCATCTCTAAACCAGCCCGCGTTTGTACGATTTCCGGCAATTTTCTGCAAACAAGAACATTTTGCTCGAAATCTCCAACAAAAAAATGACCGCAATTTCCCGAGTGGGAACACTGGTAAGCATGTGGAGAATATATGTTGAACTGCGATAAATGTGGTTTGTAATTTGCGACATGCGTATGTGTTATGAGTGAACACGCACGCACGTATGCTGCGTAAGACGATGTTTATTGATGAGACGCTTTGGGTATTTTGAGGACGATGGCTTTATGGTACGTAATGTGAAGGGAGAGTGGGTCTGGTTACAGCGGTCGAAGGTCGAAATTTCCAATGACGTGGTCGATGCACGTCCCGCGAACCGTGGTCGGATGATGTTTACCGTCGTGCGTTGCTCGTTTCAGCGAGTGCCGCGACTTCAGGTAGTCGACCACCCAATCGCCCTTGATGACGTCAACTATCACGAACTATCATGAAGAGTCATCGTCGCGGTCGCTGTTTCAGGTATTTTTCCACGGCTTCGTCGACGTTTTTCTTCACGGTGGCACGCGATAAGTTGAGCGCGAGGTACATCGTCATGACGTCGACTCCGCACACGCTAGCGACGCAGTTCTCGCTGTTGGTGCGGAATCATTAGCATACATTTTCACGAGCGACATCGGACGTGGAGCGACCGCACAAACCAACCGACGAAGGGCGGCGTGCCCCGACACTCTGTTATTTATAGCCAGCGCCGGCCCCGGCCTGCGCATCTAAAGGTCGCGCGGTGCGCGGAGAGGAAAAGCCAGCGCAGCGCGCTGTGCTGAGAGGAGGAAGGGATGCACAGATGGCTGGCGGAGGAGGAGAGAAGGCTGCGGACGGCAACGGCGCATGACTAGCCCCTAGCATAACATGCTTCGATTGTAAAAGTAAGGCTTCAGACCATATGCATGGCTGCCGCTCTCTCATGACGAGGTCAGCAGCCGTCGTCACACATGTTCTGGGCGCGATGTATACGCACGCAATCACCACACTGCCTTGTTGTACGGCACAAACTTCTCTACACTCGTGCGCTTGTTGGACCAAAGAGACGGCCTCCTCTCGCACTTTCCGTTTCACGTATATGGCCACACCAGCAGCACGGTTGTCAAAGCATTTCGCAGCGCCGATGAAGCGATAACCATCCATAATGCATGGGTAGTTTGGATCTATCTAGGTTTGAGGGAAGCACAGTGCGGTAATATTCGTTAAAATGAAATCACTAGCGACGTCTGCATTGTGTGCACCCAAAGAGTGCACTTTGACAGAGCTGACTGTGATGAAGTAGGCGGCCAGAATACGGTTTCACTCGGCCCTGATGGCTTGGAGACAATGCTGGTCGAGGCTCCTGAATTCGTCGGCAAGGGCGTGATTAGGGTTATCCTTGATGTGATAGAAGCGATGGTCATTTTCTTTGTTCGTCAGATATAAGCTGTCAATCGTGGTAACCCTGCTGAGAGCTACGTATACAAGATTTTGGTTCTGCGACTTTGAGTAATTGAACACCACCTCATCGTAAGTGCCTCCGTAGAACTTATAGCTGGTGATTGCGCTCGTCTGGACGATTGCAAATCGTTTGCGCTTTGTGGTTATGCGGCTCAGTCCTTTTCCCTTTAGGTGACACCCGATGGTAATTAGTTCGATGGGAACCTAGTTGACGTCGATGTTGGGATAGCTTTCCCGGTAACGTCGCCCTTTTAGCAGGGCCACTGAGCCCACACCGGTGGGAAACTCTATTCATAAGCATTGCGGCTTGTTGTCGGTGTCCGTTTGAACATGCTTCAGTATCCTCACGCTGCCAGTGACGAGGCTATCGGGCACATTGATATTTCGTACTTGCGGTCATTGTGGCAGCGATGAAACTATAGAGCACGTTCTCTGTCACTGCCCTCGTTACAGCGTGCAAAGACGGCAACTACAGGTTTTCTCGCTCAATTTGATCCAAGCGCCAGCCAAATTAATCTAGGCGCCTGTCAATTTAATCCAGCCGCCACTGAAATTAATCCAGGTGCCATTCATTTTAATCCAAGTGCCACTGAAATTAATCCAACCGCCAGCCGATTTAATCCTGATGACATTGTGACTTCAAAACGACCCACAATTTTCGGGAATGCGTGGAGTGAATAGCTTTAAAGTGAATTTAACAGGGAAAAGCCATGAATGAGTCACTAGTGACACAATGCGACTCGCGCGACTTTATCACGCCTGTCACTCGCGTAAGCACTATTCACACCTTCGACATGCATATCAAAGGAAAAGCCGTCCACACAGTAATAACTTGATAATTATTAACCAGGCCAATAATCTCATCACGAGTGACTTAGGTGACGTCCTCACGCATATCACCCACGCACGCACTGTCTTAACCTTCCGTCATGCATATCAAATGAAACGTCTTTGAAAGGGCGGGATCTTGATACCTAAAACTCGGCCAAGTCACCTAATAACCACTTCCTCAGGGGACGTCATCACAAATATCACCCGCACACGTAATTTACTCGCCTACCGACATGCATACCAAACGAAACGTCTTTGAGAGAGCGATAACGTGTTACCTATGACTCGGCCAACTGACTTGATCACTTGTGATTTAGGTGACGTCATCACGCCTATCACCCACGCACGCAATGTCTAACCTGCCATCATGTATACCAAACGAAACGTCTTCGAGAGGCTAATAAATTGAACGCTGTCAACTGGCAGAGTGACGTGATCACTAGTGACTCGTGTGACGTCATCGCGTTTGACACCCACGCACGCAGCGTCTAACCTGAGTTCATACATATCAAATGAAACGTGTTTGAGAGAGTAATAACTTGAACGCTGTCACAAGGCCCAGTGACGTCATCACTAGTGACTGGCGTGACGTGATCTCGCCTAAGACTCACGCAAGCACTCTATAATGTGCCTTCATGCATATCAAACAAAACGTCTATGAAAGGGTAATAACTTGAATGCTGGCACTAGGCCGCGTGACGTCATCACTAGTGACTCACGTGACGTCATTACGCCTATCACACGCACACGCAGTGTCCAAACCTGTCTTCATGCATATCAAACGAAATGTCTTTGAGAGAGTAATAACTTCAACGCTGTCACAAGGCCCAGCGACGTCATCACTAGTGACTGGCGTGACGTCATCTCGCCTAAGACTCACGCACGCGGTGTCCAAACCTGTCTTCATGCATATCAAACGAAACGCCTTCGAGAGAGTAATAACTTGAACGCTCTCACAAGGCCCAGTGACGTCATCACTAGTGACTGGCGTGACGTCATCATGCCTGACACCCACGCAAGCACTCTGTAACCTGCCTTCATGTATATCAAACGAAACGTCTTAGAAGAGAGTAATAACTTGAATGCTCTCACTAGGCCTAGCGACGTGAATACTAGTGACCAATGGGACGTCATCACGTCTATCACACACGCACACGCTGTCCTAACCTGTTTTCATGCATATCGAACGAAACGTCTGTGAGAGAGCAATAATGTTATACTTATGACTCGGCCAACCGACTTGATCACTATTGACTCACGTGACGTCATCACGACTAACAGTCATGCAAGCACTTACTAACGTGCTTTCATGAATATCAAACGAAACGTCATTGAGAGAACATTAACTTGAAGGCCGTTGCAGGCAGCGTCTGCTAGTAAAAAAACTAACTTCTCGCGCTGCACAGCCGTTCACCAGCTAACCGGTATACGTAGGCACCAGATCGCGCGTTTCGAATTCAGTCAAAGGCGTCTTTACATGGCTTTTGTTTGACTTGACGCTTTTCTTGACTCGTGTAGATGCGATGGAAGCAACAGTACCTTCAAGCAGCAGTGTGGTACAATATAACAACAGTGTCACATCGCTCGCTGAGGGCAGCGCTTCTCCTTCATTCAATAAATAGAAATAATGAAGTCGAAATGACAATTAAGCATTTTACAAACCATACTCAATTACGCAACATTCAACCGATACCCTCACCTCCCGGCGACACGTTTACTCCAGCTCGTCGTGTGGGTAGATGTACGTGTCTTTTTTGTTGCTTCTCATGTTTCGTAGAATGCCTTGAAAATGCGGGCAGCCAGGCCGCAATACTGTGAACGGACAGGCGTTCTACACTAAACAGGCACGCTTATTCCAAGCACACTAACCTATAAGAAACGGCGTGGCGTAGAATGTAGAAAGGAAGGCACGAGTCAGCCACAGCATTGAATGGCGCATCAGCAAATGGCCAGTTGCAAATAGCAATAGTATGTATCTCAAGTATGGGGACTGCCCTCTATTACAACGGATTTGTTTCACAGGATAACCAGATGAAATAATTGTTGAGCCGAAGGAGTGGTAGACAAATCTTTTTGTAGCAAGCTTTGGAGCAGACAGACCGTGCGTCTTATGCTTGATTAAGGATATACAGTGTTATTACTATAGCCGAATTATATGCAAACGCCTGTTTCGTTTCTTGTGCTCATATCGTGTCATTTTGACACGTGAGCACAAATTAGAGGGCGAGGAGAGCTTTTATAGTGCTTTTATAGTGCCTATATATACCTATTTCGGGCGTTGTAGCCTCAATTCGTATAGGTGCCTGTAAATGTCTGTTTTCAAAATCGATTCCTATATAAACACTATTTAACCTGAAATTTTGCTTTCAAGTACCACTGAGCCCGGTATTCATGTTACCGGGCAAAATATAGGTTTCGGGACACTGTGTGGTGCAAACTACTCTTTATTTCTCAAGTTACGTTTAGAACAGTCAAACTCAGAAGGCATTTTAGCCAAGAGGGAGGTAGACTAGCCTGTACACATGTATACCATCCATGTCGCGTCGTGTGCTCAGCCTCTTTCCAGTGTGCGCTCAGATGCGTAGGGAGCAGGAGGTGCCTCTGTGCAGCGGCAGGAAGATGAAGAATGAATGCGAAACTGTGGAGAGTCATCAGGGGAAGTAAGGAAGTAGAGTGCAGATAAAAAAAGCAATATCTATGTAGTTTGTGTTTTTTGTTTGTCATTTACATGTGGTGCTTCACTGGGTCACCTGAAAATATTTATTTAGCCAGTGGAAAGTGTTGCCTGCCCAATGAAAAGGTTTGTGTCACTAGAAATTTTAATATGATCATTAGAAGCGGCGAAAGCATAATCTCAGGAGGTGAGCTTAAACCTTCGCCGCTAACTCTAAGAAGACTTCGTAAGTCCAATTCCTTCCCCGCTATTGGTATGAAATTCACTCGGAGCTGGAGCATCACACGACGTGCATGAGCACGTCATGCGCGCGTAACCTACACTCGCATGAGATGCCCATGTCAGCCCGTGCGTGCAAGTGGTGTTCTGCCGTCTCGATGTTCTTTTGTATTGTACTGCGAGTTTTTGTGGGATGGATCCCTATCTGCGCGCACGTTTGAGAGGCTGGCTTGGATAACGTATCCTTACCCCGATACACAGCGTCACACCGCTGCATCTTCTGCCAGGGACGATACACCAAAACCACGCCCAGCGTTGTGAATGCTGGCCCCGACACAATGCGCAAACTGCGAGAACACCTAAATAGAAGCATGAAAGTTTACAAAAATGTTAGAACACACAGGCGAAATCTATTCGCCTTATTTATTTAATTTCATATCGAGAGAGACGCGAGACTAAGGTGCCTCCATTTTGTTTGCGTTGGTGTTCTCGCAGTTTGCGCATTGTGTCGGGGCCAGCATTCACAACGCTGGGCGTGGTTTTGGTGTATCGTCCCTGGCAGAAGATGCAGCGGTGTGACGCTGTGTATCGGGGTAAGGATACGTTATCCAAGCCAGCCTCTCCAAACGTGCGCGCAGATAGGGATCCATCCCACAAAAACTCGCAGTACAATACAAAAGAACATCGATACGGCAGAACACCGCTTGCACGCACGGGCTGACATGGGCATCTCATGCGAGTGTAGGTTACGCGCGCATGACGTGCTCATGGACGTCGTGTGATGCTCCAGATCCGAGTGAATTTCATATGCGGGGAAAGAATTACGAAGTCTTCTTAGAGTTAGCGGCGAAGGTTTCAAGCTCACCTCATGAGATTATGCTTTCGCCGCTTCTAATGATCAAATTAAAATTTCTAGTGACACAAACCTTTTCATTGGGCAGGCAACATTTTACACTGCCTAAATAAATATTTTCAGGTGACCCAGTGAAGCACCACATGTAAATGACAAACAAAAAACAAAAACTACATAGATATTGCTTTTTTTTATCTGCACTCTACTTCCTTACTTCCCCTGATGACTCTCCACAGTTTCGCATTCATTCTTCATCTTCCTGCCGCTGCACAGAGGCACCTCCTGCTCACTACGCATCTGAGCGCACACTGGAAAGAGGCTGAGCAGACGACGCGACATGGATGGTATACATGTGTAGAGGCTAGTCTACCTCCCTCTTGGCTAAAATGCCTTCTGAGTTTGACAGTTCTAAACGTAACTCGTGAAATAAAGAGTAGTTTGCACCACACAGTGTCCCGAAACCTATATTTTGCCCGGTAACATGAATACCGGGCTCAGTGGTACTTGAAAGCAAAATTTCAGGTTAAATAGCGTTTATATAGGCATATATTTTGATAACAGACATTTACAGGCACCTATACAAATTGAGGCTACAACGCCCGAAATAGGTATATATAGGCACTATAAAAGCAATATAAAAGCTCTCCTCGCCCTCTAATTTGTGCTCACGTGTCAAAATGACACGATATGAGCACAAGAAACGAAACAGGCGTTTGCATATAATTCGGCTATAGTCATAACACTGTATATACTTAATCAAGCATAAGACGCACGGTCTGCCTGCTCCAAAGCTTGCTACAAAAAGATTTGTCTACCACTTTTTCAGCTCAACAATTATTTCATCTGGTTATCCTGTGAAACAAATCCGCTGTAATAGAGGGCAGTCCCCATACTTTAGATACATACTATTGCTATTTGCAACTGGCCATTTGCTGATGCGCCATTCAATGCTGTGGCTGACTCGTGCCTTCCTTTCTACATTCTACGCCACGCCGTTTCTTATAGGTTAGTGTGCTTGGAATAAGCGTGCCTGTTTAGTGTAGAACGCCTGTCCGTTCACAGTATTGCGGCCTGGCTGCCCGCATTTTCAAGGCATTCTACGAAACATGAGAAGCAACAAAAAAGACGCGTACATCTACCCACACGACGAGCTGGAGTAAACGTGTCACAGGGAGGTGAGGGTATCGGTTGAATGTTGCGTAATTGAGTATGGCTTGTAAAATGCTTAATTGTCATTTCGACTTCATTATTTCTATTTATTGAATGAAGGAGAAGCGCTGCCCTCAACGAGCGATGTGACACTGTTGTTGGGCTGTACCACACTGCTGCTTGAAGGTACTGTTGCTTCCATCGCATCTACACGAGTCAAGAAAAGCGTCAAGTCAAACAAAAGCCATGTAAAGACGCCTTTGACTGAATTCGAAACGCGCGATCTGGTGCCTACGTATACCGGTTAGCTGGTGAACGGCTGTGCAGCGCGAGAAGTTAGTTTTTTTTACTAGCAGACGCTGCCTGCAACGGCCTTCAAGTTATTGTTCTCTCAATGACGTTTCGTTCGATATTCATGAAAGCACGTTAGAGAGTGCTTGCATGACTGTTAGTCGTGATGACGTCACGTGAGTCAATAGTGATCAAGTCGGTTGGCCGAGTCATAAGTATAACATTATTGCTCTCTCACAGACGTTTCGTTCGATATGCATGAAAACAGGTTAGGACAGCGCGTGCGTGTGTGATAGATGTGATGACGTCACATGAGTCACTAGTATTCACGTCGCTAGGCCTAGTGAGAGCATTCAAGTTATTACTCTCTCTAAGACGTTTCGTTTGATATACATGAAGGCAGGTTACAGAGTGCTTGCGTGGGTGTCAGGCATGATGACGTCACGCCAGTCACTAGTGATGACGTCACTGGGCCTTGTGACAGCGTTCAAGTTATTACTCTCTCAAAGACATTTCGTTTGATATGCATGAAGACAGGTTAGGACACCGCGTGCGTGGGTGTCAGGCGTGATGACGTCACGCCAGTCACTAGTGATGACGTCACTGGGCCTTGTGACAGCGTTCAAGTTATTACTCTCTCAAAGACATTTTGTTTGATATGCATGAAGACAGGTTTGGACACTGCGTGCGTGTGGGATAGGCGTGATGACGTCACGCCAGTCACTAGTGATGACGTCACTGGGCCTTGTGACAGCGTTCAAGTTATTACTCTCTCAAAGACATTTTGTTTGATATGCATGAAGACAGGTTTGGACACTGCGTGCGTGTGGGATAGGCGTGATGACGTCACGCCAGTCACTAGTGATGACGTCACTGGGCATTGTGACCGCGTTCAAGTTATTACTCTCTCAAAGGCGTTTCGTTTGATATGCATGAAGGCAGGTTTGGACACTGCGTGCGTGGGTGTCAGGCGTGATGACGTCACGCCAGTCACTAGTGATGACGTCACTGGGCCTTGTGACAGCGTTCAAGTTATTACTCTCTCAAAGGCGTTTCGTTTGATAAGCATGAAGACAGGTTTGGACACCGCGTGCGTGAGTCTTAGGCGAGATGACGTCACGCCAGATACTAGTGATGACGTCACTGGGCCTTGTGACAGCGTTCAAGTTATTACTCTCTCAAAGACATTTCGTTTGATATGCATGAAGACAGGTTTGGACACTGCGTGCGTGGGTGTCAGGCGTGATGACGTCACGCAAGTCACTAGTGATGATGTCACTGGGCCTTGTGACAGCGTTCATGTTATTACTCTCTCAAAGACATTTCGTTTGATATGCATGAAGACAGGTTTGGACACTGCGTGTGCGTGTGATAGGCGTAATGACGTCACGTGAGTCACTAGTGATGACGTCACTAGGCCTAGTGCCAGCATTCAAGTTATTACCCTTTCAAAGACGTTTTGTTTGATATGCATGAAGGCACATTATAGAGTGCTTGCGTGAGTCTTAGGCAAGATCACGTCACGCCAGTCACTAGTGATGACGTCACTGGGCCTTGTGACAGCGTTCAAGTTATTACTCTCTCAAACACGTTTCATTTGATATGTATGAACTCAGGTTAGATGCTGCGTGCGTGGGTGTCAAACGCGATGACGTCACACGAGTCACTAGTGATCACGTCACTCTGCCGATTGACAGCGTTCAATTTATTAGCCTCTCGAAGACGTTTCGCTTGGTATACATGATGGCAGGTTAGACATTGCATGCGTGGGTGATAGGCGTGATGACGTCACCTAAATCACAAGTGATCAAGTCAGTTGGCCGAGTCATAAGTAACACGTTATCGCTCTCTCAAAGACGTTTCCTTTGGTATGCATGTCGGTAGGCGAGTTAATTACGTGTGCGGGTGATATTTGTGATGACGTCCCCTGAGGAACTGGTTATCAGGTGACTTGGCCGAGTTTTAGGTATCAAGATCCCGCCCTTTCAAAGACGTTTCATTTGATATGCACGACGGAAGGTTAAGACAGTGCGTGCGTGGGTGATATGCGTGAGAACGTCACCTAAGTCACTCGGGATGAGATCATTGGCCTGGTTAATAATTATCAAGTTATTACTGTGTGGACGGCTTTTCCTTTGATATGCATGTCGAAGGTGTGAATAGTGCTTACGTGAGTGATAGGCGTGATAATGTCGCGCGAGTCGCATTGTGTCACTAGTGACTCATTCATGGCTTTTCCCTGTTAAATTCACTTTAAAGCTATTCACTCCACGCATTCCCGAAAATTCTGGGTCGTTTTGAAGTCACAATGTCATCAGGATTAAATTCACTGGCGTCCGGATTAAATCGGCAGGCGGTTGGATTAATTTCAGTGGCACTTGGATTAAAATGAATGGCACCTGGATTAATTTCAGTGGCGGCTGGATTAAATTGACTGGCGCCTAGATTAATTTGGCTGGCGCTTGGATTAAATTGAGCGGGAAAACCTGTAGCTGCTGCGTTAGCTCGCCTTGACGACAGACCTTTGTCTGAACAATCAGTGCTGGAAAGACGACATGATTTGTGTGCTTACAGAAAATCAGTGAAGGCCTTACTTTTTGCGTGGCAGCGGCCTATTGTATAGACTGTAGCACCCCAGCTCCACCCCTCCCCTTTTTTTTCGCGCGCGTCTATTTCCCTCTTCGCTTTCTTTCCAATCTTTATTCCCCATTCCCCCTTCCCCTAGTGCAGGGTAGCAAACCGAATGCTCCATTTTCTGGTTAACCTCCCTGCCTTTCCCTCATTTTATTCTCTCTCTCTCTCGTACAACCATGTAGGGCTCACCAAGGCACAGCAGTGTGTTGTGATTTAAGTTCGCCATGTCTGTTTTCGACATGGTGGTGGCTGTGGATTTCGCTTGCGTATATTCTTCGTAGGACCTGTGGCCACAAATGGTTTTCACAGCAGGGCAGTGGACTGCGTATTCGTTGGAGGCTTTGGCAGTTGCGATGTTGGAGGTATGAGCATCTTTGTTTGCCTAGAACAGGCGCACTGCGGATGGACACTTCCTAATGGCCTCTTCGGTTGTTGCAATGCGGCTTTCCAGGAGAGACACCACGTCCGGAGCGACTCCCCTCCCGTCTCCAATTTTCGTTAGCACTGTGCGAACCGCTCTTCGCTATGGCGCACGACACACTTGAGTTGGTAGTATGAGAGGTTAAGCCAATGCATACTTTCTGAGTCGAATACACTTTGTGCAATCTAGAGCACCTGTACAATTCAGCTGCCCTTACTCGTAAAAGTTGCCTCAGACCGGCTCACATCGTGTGCGTCGAATCCACCAAAGGGTTCCGCAAATTTTAAAGAGATGGTGCGTAGTCGGTGATTAATCATCACGAGTGTGTCCGCCGACATTATGGTAATCTTATCAATTATAATACACTGGATGTCTCTGAAGACGCAGCGAAAGAAATTTGCGTCGCTCGAGCCGAGTCCATTGTCTGGATTTTTGCCGGATATGACTAGCTTGAAGGGGGCGTGTGAGGTAGCCCCCCCTCCCCCGATCGCCACGGCTACTTTTCCGGTAGTCGCACAGGCAAGGTAGGCGTTGATGCTTACATGTCTGTTTTCACTTGAGTAGTAGCGGTTATACACATCCATGAATGTACGCAAAACGAAAGTCTTGCCACAACCGACAGCTCCAGTAAGGAAGACCTGCAGTGGTTTAGAGTCGGGCGTGGTAAGGCGATGAATTATCCTTCGCGCAATGTCGAATTGGCCTGCATTCATCATTCTAATGCACTGCAAGTAGCTGTCGGTGGTCATGACGTCGGTGCGCATTTGGAAGGCCGAATATTTTGCGACCGCAGCGTGAGTTTTGTCACCCTGACCCTGCTTCATGGCTGTTTCTTCTCCGGGCTCGCCTAAGATGTCAAAGTCATCATTTAAGTCCCCAAGTAGGTCATTCAAACAGTGTTCCACCTCTGTCAGTCTCGCTGAAGCCTCTCGGTGAGCAGCTTCGCCATCAATGATATTGTTGCACATCTCTTCCATTTCCGCAAGGTCAATGTTTGGACTGCTTCACGGAGCTTTTACAGCCAGCATTTGTGACACGCCATTGTCACAAATGTCAACGAACAAGTTGTTCTCCAAGATATCTGCCTCACGGCAAAATGGGTGAAACAGGAGCACGTGCTCACGCTTGTAGTTGAGCATGTCGGATAGTGGGTAGGTGTGGTAGCGAAGAACCGCAAGCTGCGCTCTCCTTCGGCTGTTGTTGAATGACGTGAAGTGTTCGGCATGCGTTAATGCAGCTTAATCGTCCGGTCGGTCTTCATACTTTTGTATGTTAGTCTTGCACCACACGTCCGTGCTAGTCTCATCTAACTCTTTGCGATCCATTAATGGCGGACATTTTCGGATGCGGACTCACTGCTCCGGCCACGTGGTGTTGGCTGTGACTACGGCACTACTTGTGTGGGACATGCCAAGGCCGAGCACATACTAGGCCGCCTCTTGCGCCGACATCTCGACTGCTTTCAACATCTGTACGCTAAGCTGCCGGATAGCTTGCGCATAGGTTAAGCTAGATTCGGTAGATTCGTTCACAACTGTTCGTAACTCTTTGTGCAAGTTTGACATACCTCGATTTGCCTTATTAACATACTCAACAACGCATGAGGCACAGGCGTACAAGCCCAATATTATTTGCAGTCCCATGCTTGAGTCTAGTACTGAGGCTATCCACGGGTTGAAATTATCAAAGTGAACCTGATCTATATCCTGTTTCATCATTAGAGTCTGGCGAGAAACACCACCCCGTATGATTTCAATATCCACTTGGTCATGTGCAAGGCCATTGTGTTGACGCAATATGCTCCATCGTATCGTACACTGTCCTTTCAAGAGCAGCGTGAATGTTGCTGCACCTTTCTTTTAGTTTTATTTGTGATGTCTTTTCTTCTTCAGCGTGGGCAGCCAGAAGTTAAGGCGCGTTGAATCGACATTAGGTTCAGCCATTTTTGTAACATGTCTGCGTAAGCTGGTGAGTCTGACATCGAGGTCTTCGGAGGCTTTCAGCGTCCAAACAAATCAAATGTTCGGCCATACGAATAGTTTGGGGCGTTTCAGGATCAATGTCCTTATTAGGTGCATTATCGAGCCGAAGTAGATGAGCATGAGCACTGCCCCGGTGCTGAAACTGGGTCATCGCTCATAAGCATAGACTTTAAATAAAGACTTAGCTGCTCGGATGACACTTGAGGATGGTGCGGATCAATGTATAGACGTTGTAATAGCTTCATCAAGCCAACCCAGTGTATTTCGGAGGCTGACAAAAGAAATAACGCTGGTGGCTTGCCGAGCTGGCGGATTATCGCGTAAACGTCCTGTTTGCGCCGATGCCAGTACTATACTGCGTTTAGGACACCGTGCATGGACGCCATGTCGTGTTCCACTGTGCTTTCGAGAAATTGTCGGTCCTCCAAGCGTGCCTTGGTGGCAACGCCTACCCCAGTCGTGTTTCTGAAGAAAACGCTTGCCGATGAAGCAGTTTGCGTGCGCATCACCTTGGCTGCCATCCACTTTGGCATGTGAAAAGCTGGCGCACCTTTTCGGTCCGTTCACCGACATTTGCTCGATTTCATGGTGTATACGCTAGGCTTGCTGGCCGGGTTGATGTTTCGAGACTTACTGAGGTATATTTGAAGGAACGACCGCTCTTCCACATGCTCATCGTACGCAATGTTCAGTGGCGTTACACCTTCCCCTGGTGCTATTACGAGAACATTGCTGTCGTCCATTACAAGTGACTGTTGCCCGAGTGACATGGCCAACGATGCCTCCATGGGATTGTCGTGGTCTTCTGGGAAGTCTACATGCTCTCAGTTTTTGTTATTTGGCTCTGCCAGGTTTCCGAAAACTTCCATAGTAACGATATAGTAACGATTCCATAGTAACGATATAGTGTAAACTGTTTGAGAAACGCGAGCTGTGTTCGCAACTCATACTTTTTGACTATATCATGAATGTCTACACTTTCCTATATCATTCTACGTTTAATGTGGACGCACAAAGCTTCATCCCCTTCGACATCTTGAGGAGGCATTTAGACTGTTGTGTTGACACTGATCAGAACGTTCACAATCAGTCTCTTAATGGCAAACTGGCCGCTGTCACTGTAAAGTAGTCTCGTAATTTACATAAAGGGTATTCGAGGTGACACAAGGCGCTCGCTCATGAGATTAAGCTTTGGCAAATGAGACGTTTTTCGAGGGTACGCATACCCGTTCGTGGTCGAGAAGTTGGGCACGTGGTCTCGTTGGATGCTATGCATGCGAATGTGACACAGCTGGAATCCAGAAACATCCGTGAGGAATGCATCGGAAACCACTTCCGCATGCGTTTCTGGACGAAGCTTTAGATCGTTCTTGTGCAAAATACGGTCGCACATGGAGCACGAGTGGCCAAATGAATGGTTTGTGAGGTGTTTGTGAAACATATTAGAGGCTCTCATATGCTGTTATAACCTCTCCCGGGGTGTTTGTTCTGCCTTGGCTCGTCGCCTAAGTCGTCGGGCCGTGGCTTCAGGAGACCTCAAATAAGAATTTTGTTGGCACTGTTGACGCCTCTCCTTGGCTTCTTTCGCTGCCATGTCAGGGTTGTCTTGACGACGCTAACGCTTGGCCTCTGCTTCTCGAGATCTAAGTTTTGCGTCACTTTTGCGTCACTGACACCTGTGATCGGTTTCCCGCGCTCGTACTAGGGGATCCAGATCACGGCGACTACGCTTCATTTGAGCTTTCCTCACTCTCAGCGAGGCACCTTCATGGCGTTGTTGGCATTTGACATCCGCTTTCATGACGTTTCGTTCTGCGTGTTCCTTTCGTTTACGCCGCATCGCCGTGGCTTCTCTTGCTCTGAATTCCGGGTCCACATTTCGCCGCTGTCGTTTTGTCTCGCTCTGCTCAGCCAACAATTGGGGGTTCTCCCGCAGCTTTCGTCGCATGGCCTCAGCATACCGTGCTTTTCTCTCTGCCTTTGGCGCCTCGGTCATGCATGGCCTCCCTCGTCGCCGAGCCCCTGTTGACACAGATGCTGCATGAAGTGTCGCAAATAAGGCAGTGTGGGTAGTGCTCCCAGTTGCTGGTGCTTAAACGTTAGCATCTTTCTAGCTCGTTAGCTGCGGGACACTACTTGACATGGATGTCCCGCAGGCACTCATTGATGAGCATGATTGTGCAGTGTGGCCACTTTTTTCTGCTAGAACGGCGCTGTGCTGTAGTCGAGACACGTTTTTCACAATGTCTCACAGATGGCACACAGACACATGCACACACTCATGCTCGCGCAGATGGTACATAGAGGTTTTTGATCAATAGCAAGAGTCACACAACGTCTCATGATAGCAGCTCATTATCTAGCATTTGCTGGTTGCTTGACCAACGGCTCTAGAAAGGCATATATTTTACGCTAGATGGACATAGTTTTCTATTTTTAGAGGTCTTTGAAAGTTCCTGTGTGTTTTTATCGGTGATGGCTGCACTATCTCGGCTTTTTTCGACGTAGTTTTATGTTCTGCCAAATGCGCCTACAAATCACCGAATTGGCTCGTTTTCGTCGTAACTCCTGTCGAACAAAATTCATTAACGAGACTTCTTTCACAACGTGGTATTTATGTAGTGGTTTTCCCGAAGCAGCTGCAAGTAACATCGTTGCTTTGTGGTAGAATACCTGCTTACCACTTGAACAGTCCGGGTTTGACTTTCAATGCGACCAAAAATATTATTATTTATTTTATTTGCTTTTTTCTCGATATTTCACTCACGGACGATTTTTCGTTCACAACTAATGGTACCGACCCCGACGGTGGAGTTTCTGCGACACGAGCTCTCTAACCCTATCGCGTTAGAAGGCAGATGTGTTGTGCTTAATGGAACCCCTTAGCCCGAATGAATACACTCACAGCACGTATCACCTGTCGAAGGCAAAGCTCAAGCGCCGTCCTTTCAGGGGCGAAGCTCTTAAAGCCGTGGTTCTCTCCCCCCTCCCTCGTACGCGACCGCTTAGTTCGATAACTCACTCAGGAAGTGTGGATGGACAGACGGATAGACGTGCAGGCAGACCGACAAGCGAATGAACGGACGAACGGACGGGCGGATGCAGCAACAAACAGACAGACGAAAAGAATGATGATTAACGGTTTACCGATAAAACTTCTTCGCTCTTACCTACACGATAGACTTAAATTTACCGAATTAGGTACTCACAAATCACACTTGAGGCTCCCTTGTGGAGTACCTCAAGGGAGCATTTCAGGGCGAATACTTTTCCTCTGTTACATAAATGATATCCAAATATTAAACACCACTTCTCAGTTCATCATTTACGCTCATGATTGCACCGCATTTTTTAAAGACCAGAAAAGCTGTAGTATTCAAGCTGAAGCAAGTACGTTCTGCGCGAAGCTGAATGATTGGTGCAAAGCGAACAGCCTTGTAATAAATGAAGCCAAAGGTAAGTGTGTTGTATATCGTGCTCGCGCAACGCTGGTTGTAGTACCTGAGGAGCTTGTCCTAGAATCGTTAACAGTTCGCACTGAAAAATGCGTTAAAATATTTGGCGTCATATTCCACAAGCACATGTCATGGAATGACCAAGTAAATGCGGTTACATTGAAATTGGCTAAGTGCGTAGGACTGAATAACCGTCATCGACACATACTACCATCTAAAATAAAAGGTTGCTGTGTGATGCACTTTTTTAATTCCCATCTAAATTACTGCTTCCTGGTGTGGGGTAAAACTACAGTGCTGAACATGCCAAAACTTAGCGTGTTAGAAAAGAAAATGGTTCGAATGATTTTCAAATGCTCCCTATCTAGAACACACCGTCCCTTTTTCGAACAATATCGAATCATTAAAATATCAGATCTTGATACTTTCAAATTGCTCTGCTGCTATAAAAAGGCAGCACTCGAAAAATCAAACACATTTCTTCAACTCGGGAACCTTAAACAAAACGAAGTTACTTATCAGGTCCGATATCTACCACCTTGGCCCGTTCAGTTCCCACGCACACACTGTAGAAAGCAACGCATCCGACACACCATTCCAACAACAATAAATTATTTCGGAATGCAAAGAAGAGATGTTTTATTCCACACTAATAAAGAAAATAGAGGGCTGTTCACCTAACTATTCAACGTTGCTTTTTGTAACAGTGGAACATACAAGTGTTTTGCAAGTTGTTTTTCTTTCATTATTCATATACTCTGCATATACGTCTATGTCTATCATACGTGCATGCATATTTGTATTCGTTTGCGCATTGCACTTTGTAACGCGTACTTGAAGTGTTAAGCATCTTTTTTTTTAATCTCTGAGATCAAATGTTGTACCCTCTCGTTTTACCACCGTTGAGTGGCTGGGGCTTTGTCAAACTGTCATGGGACAGCTCTTTTCCCTGCCACCTTTTATCACCGCCAATGTTCGCTTTTTTTGTGAATGTAAAGTTTACTTATTTATTTATTTATTTATTTATTTATTTATTTATTTATTTATTTATTTATTATTTGATTGATTGATTGATTGATTGATTGATTGATTGAACATCATTCGCAGCTTCTGTCAACTCATTTAGTCCGTGGATATGCGGTGATTTTTTTGTTTATTTAGTATTTCTGCGAAAGAACAAATAAAACAATGGCATTCGTTCCATTCTGTTCACTAAGACGTCATATACATATTTTTGTGGCTTCAATTTCTGCTATACGTGCTCTCTATATTTCATTTTTCTCCTCACTCAAGACTAGAGGTGTTCTAATAGTGAATATCAGAACCAAAGCGAAAAAGAATCGAATGGAGTTGACACCAATTCAAACAAGAATCCTAATCGAGTATCAATTGAATAGTTCTCGCATATTAAGGCATGTATTTTCAAAGCACCTCTACAATTTCCTATACTTAGAACAAATATTCAAATGTTTTAAAGAACATTAGCATTACTCTTGAATGACCAAAATACCACATTCATGTCAATGGAAGTAAGCTCGTATGCAGCATTGACATTTTGTAACTATTCATTCGGCGATATCATGTGACTGTTTCTTAAAAAACAGCCTTTATTGCAGTTTCAAGCAGATATTTTGTCAACAGTCTTCAAATAAAACTTAGACATAAATATTACCTAAAGTTCGGCCCAAGACCATACAAACGGTAAAAGATGTGTTGAAGAATATCAACTACTCACAACTTCATGTGTCTTAGCAACGAAATCAGGTAAATGTCACTGAATACTGCATATGCAAACACAGCTTACTACTACGCAACACTTTGTGTATTGTTACTTGTGTGAACACATTCAGAAATGTCAGTGTGTATTTTAATAAAGCACTAATCACCACCGTCCCACAACCAATCTCAATATGATGATACTACAGTGGTGACAGGTTCGCGTTCCCAACATATTCATCCTGTTAACCATACACATCGGCGGTGTCGTAAAAGCCGGGGTTTCACGCACCTTGTTCATTCCTTGAAAAATAGCGTAGTGCGATGGTTTTCCAGTGGAATGCCAGAGGACTTAAATCATGGATTTCCTGTTTTCGCCCCTACGTTTTCTGGAACAGAATATATATATTAGTATTATATGAACCAAACTTATCAGAACTGATCAAGCTCTCTGGCTCCCAATCTTTCACTTCATCGACTTGTGTGAACCCAGCAAAATAATTGTATATATCCGCTCAATAATACCCTGTTCCCTGTTGGTGCAACACCACAATGGAAATCAGCATGTGAGCCTCTGTGTTACAATGCAGAAGGTGGCCTTGGCGCTTACCGGCGCTTATATCTCTCCATCTACTCAGTTGGACGGCGAAAGACTGCATGACATCTAAACGGAGACACCTGGTTCCTGGGTTATCTCTGCTGATTTGAGTGATCATTACTTCCTTTGGGTAGCACCAAAATTGATTCCAGGGACCACAAACTTGCTCAATGTTCCTCAGCCACGAACTTCACATTAATAATGACGGCAGTCCAACGTATATACGTTGTTTGAGTTACAGTAATAGTTTCGATTTGGCGCTGGTGTCACGGCGATTCACTAAAAAATTGCGAAGGTTCACTTATATTTGGACTTTTGGGAGTGACCATAGTTCAACGTATTTGAAGGTCACAAGTTTCTCAAATGCCTCTTCTCCAGTACAAAGAAAAGGTAATTGGACTATGTATAAGATGAAGGTCAATTACGCATGTGAAGTTGTCGCGTGCGGCCTAAAGTAGATAAATGTGAATGTAATGGAAGCAGTTGATAGCATTTGAGCGGAGTTGAGATGTGGAATTTGAGCAATTACGAATGATTTGAAGGCGGGCTCAAATGAGGTAGAGGTTCACGAATTCAATTCATGACCTCACAGATGCTCAACGTCTACAAAAGAAAAACTAACGTCGAATGGACAAGCTGTGGAGCCAACGGTGCAATAAATTTTGCAAATCACTCGATCCTCGCAAGCCTATGTCCCTTGTACGGCGAACAGTGCGTGATTTTGGCTCGACTCCACAACAACGACATCCCTTTGGCACTCTGCTCTCCGACAAGGCCGCCTGCAAGTTGGGTATACCGAAGATTTCTGTGTGAGGATTGCGGGTAATGTGGTCATCATTAGTGACGAGGTACTCGGCGATGCTCCTCCAGCGCATGACCCTGAACTGAATGCACTGTTCTCACTCGAGGACCTTGGCGCGGCCATAACCACCTGCAGGCGTTCATCGTCCCCTGGGCTGGATGGCATCAGATATGCTGCTTTATGCCATCTTTGAGGACGGGGCCGAGGCCTGCTACTGGAATGCTACAATTAGTCATGGACTAGGGGCGTCGTTCTTGATAGGTGGCAATCCAGCCACTTGGTACTAATCCTCAAGCCTGGAAAGTCGCTGCTTAACCTCGCATCATACCGTCCTATTGCGCTGTCTAGCTGCGTGGGTAGAGTAAAAGGAACAATGGCCCTCACACACCTCGAGTGATACCTAGAGTGGTATAGTATATATACAGATGCTATAGCTCATTTTCGACGAGGCTGTTCCTCTATAGACTATGACATCGGGCACATGACCTCTGTGCAACAGTAGAAATCCCCAAAGTGCATGTTCGTTGCTAAGTTCCTTGACGTGAAAGGGGTCTATGAGAACGTAATGCCCGACGCCATTCTCGACGCTTTGGAAAATATTGGAATCAGTGGAGAAATGTTTCATTGGATTCGGAGCTACCTTTTGGAGAGATCTTTTTTCGTGCATACTTCAGAAGGCCACACTTATGACCTTTACGCCTCTCATGACGTCCCACAGGGTGTGGTTCTCAGCGCTACTTTTTTAACCTCACAATTATTAGACTTGCCCGGGTCCTGCCTTGATCAAATAACCTTTCTGTGTACGCCATTGACACTGAATCTGGGCTTCGGCAGAGACGCGACCCCAGGTGTGTGCACGGCTCCAAAAAGCAGCGACAATAACGTGCAAGTATTTTCGTGCTCGACGGCTGATAATTTCTATGAATAAATGCGCCGTACTTCTTTTCACCCGCAAGATGATGTTCTGGCCTCCCGCGTCTATCGAGAATGTCAGAATTCAGTATACGATACCTCATCGATTCCTGGGCATCAATATTGACAGAGAGCTTTCGTGGAGTGCTGACATCTCGCACTTGAAGAGGCACACCTCTATCACCCACGTAATGAAATTTCTTGCCGGTAAAACGTGAGGAACATCCGGGTCAGCCATGCTTGAGCTGTACAGAGTGCTCTTCTTAGTCTATTTGCGATATCGCACACCCATGCTTCCAAGTGCGGGAAACCTAACATCTGGATCCTGCAAAGCATTCAAGGCCTGGTTCTTCGCACATGTTTGGGATTACCTGTGTGTGCTAACATGGTCGCAACAACTGCCATTGCCAAAGAGTACCCGACTATGACATACATAACCGTCGACACACTCCGGGTACGTATTCTCCATATATTCAGACTTCCTAACCACCACCTTGCTGATCTGCCACTAGAAAAACCGAAGGCAGAGTTCTCCAGAGTGGTTGCGGCTAACCAGCATTCCTTGTCCTGAAGGTTCTCACCCGCAACCATACCGCTATGCGCGGAGCGGTGCCTGCAAGGACTCCCTGTGCATCTTAATGAGCCGGGGATACACTGAAAGGCCAGCCTGCCATCTGCAGCCTTCAAAGAGATCTCATTGGACCTTTTGTGTATATCATATGCAAACCGAACTCATATTCATACAGACGGTTCAGTCTCGGGAAGTTCCACAGGTGCCTTCATGATTTATTTCGGTCAATCACCGTCAAGTTCAGGACTTCCCACGTCACAATAGCTACGGGCTTCCAGCTGACTGCCCTTTTAGCCAGTTGGATTCTTTATGCAAGAATATCCTTGTAAGTGGGCTATATATTGTTACACCAAAGTGGCTTTTCAGTGAGTGCGAAGTCAACGACGTCGGAGCTACCATAGGATGATGTCTTAAATCAATAAATATGTCATCACGCCACTAGCCAAGGGCATGACATAATATTTTAATGGCTACTGTGTCAATGTGGGATCAGAGGTAATCACCTCGGCGACAACGCTGCCGGATGGCCCACACAGCTCGTGTTCCTGTCAAGGATTGATGCTGCGAGAGAACTTTGCCTGCCACATTGCACATAATGCCACACTTATGCATTGAAATCTTCCACTGGACTTTGCTCTACGTCTCAGAACATCGGTTCATTCCTCCAATTACGGCTGCCTCACTTTGTGACGTGACTCTACAATGAAGTGTCAGTTGTGAGTCGGCGTTGCCTTTAGCAGTTCATTCAGTTATCCTATTGGTATGGCTGACTCCCCCAACTGTGATAACTGTCAATGCGTAGAAACTCTTGATCATGTCCTGTCCCATTGTCCAGGCTTTGACGAAGATCGCCCGACTCTCCAGTGCGCCTTAGAGAGACTAGATGATCGACCCTTTACTCTCGAAGATCTTAGGTGCGGGGCCTTCAAGTATTCCTGCCCAGAAAGCCACAGGGGCCCTTTGCGCAGGGATAATCACTTTCAGCTGCGCTAGCTCGCATATATCGCAGACCGATAACGGCAGAAACCATTCGGGAATGTCATCCAGAGAAGTCAGTGAGTGAAAGTGAGGAAAGCAGCTCTCAGCTTTTTTAAGTGAATGAGCTTGGAGTGGCGGTTATAGACTACACTGTGAATATGTTTTAACCTTTTATGGAGTTCTTGGTTCGTGTTCGAGCGTGCATCCTAAAGATAATAAGTGAAACTCCCTTTAAAATGAGGTTTAAACTAACACCCTTGTTCGCGCTGTTTTTTTAGGGTCTCTGGGTAGTTTTATTTTCCTCGCTTTGACACCATAGAAGTACTACGCAAGACCCCCTTCGAATGAGGTTTTGGGAGGTGTACGTAGAACATGATGGCTGGGCCTATTGAAGTGAAATCTGTTCACTTCGACTGCTTCCAACAATCGGCCTACTTTATTAAACTCATTCATTGACAAATAATGTTCGTATTTGACTTAGCATTGAGTAATAAAGCTACGGTATGTGTATTGATGATAAAATTGCTCCGTTTTTGAGATACACGGCCGATTTGTGTTCGCAGAAGCCTTAACAAGGTTCGTTTACGACGTAATTGGAGTCAAAAAAGAACATTTAGTAGCGGGTAACGTTGGTGTTTTCTTTTAACGCGATTCGGGGGCTTGAATGAAACGTAGCAGAAGTTTTTCTGCTTCATTTGAGAGCCTTAACAAATCCCCTTAATGCGCGGCCGCGAAGAAAAAAATTATTTCAGGTCCGAAACTAGTGTTTTGGAGATACTTATTGTTAATATTCACCGCAGGGACATATTAGAAAATGTACACTCTCGCATTCACGCACAAATATTAGATTTGCATACGAGTACGCACGACACAGGAATTAAATTCGATCACATTCGGGACCACACGCACTGAATGCACACATGATAACCAACACATCAGAGCACCACCACTACTTTGTCTGGTTTAGCATGGGGGCTTATATGTATACAGAAAGTGGCTCCTAAAATGTCTGCAACACGTCAAGATTTTGTTCTCGCAGCAGTGGCATGTGTCGGCGCTTGTGCAAGACCACTGCATAAACTGAATGGTGTCATGCAGGCCATGGCAAACACCTTTGGCTTCGAACTATTTGGCTCGTCGTGCCGTGCCGCTAGAACAATGGTAAACGTGTGCCCACTTGAGCACTTTTCCATACACCTACAATGCTTCACTCGTCCAAAGTTTGTGAATACCAGTGTGACAAAAAGTATCTTCAGATGGCCGAACATATGTGCACTCTATAGGCATATGCTGTGGAGCTATCTTCGGTATTTATGCCTCGACCTGCACGCGTCCCGTGGCAGCGGTGTGTTCTGAGCTGTTCGAGACCGCCTCTGTTCTCATTGTAGGTAGTTGTCTAGCACTGCCGCCACACAGATTTCCTCAGAGACTAGGACGAAACACTGGCGCAACACATCTTTATCATTTCAAGGCTCTGCCATGACTATGAGCGGCCGCTGAGTGCAAGCGTGCCATCATCCATCGTTCCCATCTGCCACCGGTGTGTTCACCACCGCCGCCGTTTCCCATGGCATATAATAAAAATAAATGTTATACATAGAGATGCCCATAGGCATGCACAGGATTCCTATTCAGCGGGAGAGGGGAAAGATGAAGGTTTGTTGCAGCGCCCACCCTCCCTATTAGGTCAATGTGCGGAGCGGACTTCGCACTTCTTCCCCCTAGGCGATACAATGACACCAACGCGCCTACACTAAATGCCTTTACCGCACGCATACTGTCACGAGCCAAACGCAGGGGCAGCAGTGCCTGCCTTCTGAACAGGTGAACAACAATCTATATTCGCAATTACCACTTATTCGCAACTACTATTTTAGCTCGCCACGCAGTGGTTCTCTAACCCAAATTCAATATTTAGTTGATTTAGCACTCGTTGACTCCCCACAATCCTTACTGATCAACCTTTATTGTTAAATCTTACACAGAATGCATTAAAATAAATGCCTATAGCATGTCCCAATGTCAAGCACAACCACGACAAATCAGCAGCTGACAGGTGTCCCTCTACATAATTAGGTACATTCACAAGCACTTCGCCCTTATGAACCAGCACATGTACTTGGCACTCCCTGTTGCACAGATGATATAGCACGAATTAGAAGCAAGTACAGAGTTACAGTCTTTCTCTACTAAACAGCTGTTCTTCGTTAAAAAATTGTTTTTAACTGCTAGCATACCATACGCACAGAAGAAGGTAATTGGCCTCTTTGCCATTCAGAATTTCATTGACATACCACTAAAACCCCGAGCAGCTTGTAGATAGACGCAATGCTGGAAAACCTTACTTATTGTAGCACTGTGTCGTCACCTGCGTAGTATGTTGAAAATCATTTGCGCAACACGCCACTTCATTTTTGCTACGATTGATGAAGCGCGAACTAATGTATACATGAACAGAGCGAAAACTTTCTGCCTGCTTGCCTGTCACCTATTTATCTTCCACAATAATTCTGAAGAGTAAAACATCTGCTTCACTTGCTTGGTAACAAAAGCACAAGCCATATCCTTGATCAAGCAGAATTTCAACAATTCCTCTTGCATACGTCAAATGAAGAAAGATACAGTGTTTGAAATATTTTATTGGAACCATACCAGCATCAGTTCTTATTTAAGTGTAAGCATACGTATATATACACATTTGCATACAGTACCCATACCTAATTAAAAACACTAGGAACATACAGAGCACGGCCCAAGCACCATATAATATTCACCTCATGTAGCTAGATGAAACTAGTGTCAAAAATCTCATCTTAACACACACTAACATGTGCACTTCACAGTGCACACTTTAAAATATATATGCACAATCCAAAGAAATGGTATATACAACAAACTTTGTGTAATTCTACACATAACGGTTAGCAAATTAGTACAATAAGGCTAGCATTACTTTAGCATTCCTTTAGCATTACTTTAGCATTACTTTTATGAAAGGTGCAACCATCTAGTTAGGCGTGTTGCAGTTGTTTTATTGCACTGGTTTGCCCTATGGCATCAAAGCTTGTGTGATGTGATCATAATTTCAATGTTTTGTATAAAAGTCGGAATGAGACCTGTTGAGTTTGCTGTACATATGCTCACCAAAATTTGTAACAGTGTTCAATCATGCCAACAAAATAACAACATTGCATTCATATATGGCTTCACGTGTGTACTCACACTTATCTGAAAGATAACGTAATTTTCAAGAATTACCTATGCTTGGGACTTGCTGGCAGTATCACTCAGCTGTAATAAACCGATGTTTTATTTGTACATAATTAGGACAGACTGTCTGTTTACAATATTTTGATGCTAGCCATGTCATCTGCAACGTAAGAAGTTCTCTCTCCTTAATTTCGTATTTCAGGCCTATGCATAATCACCATATTAAATTAATTGAAGTACCTGAGCTGCGTAGTCAACTTGAAATTAGCAATCACAGCCCTAAAATTTAAAGCTTCCTATATATAGCAGTGGTGGGTTAGCACATTGGTGTCCTAGAGCATGGTATGCCATGAGGCTGACACTAATTTAACCACAATTGTATACAGAGTGTAAAGCATTGAGGACTTCAGTCCAGACTTTAAAATAAAGTGGGTAAGAACTATTACAGAAATGTAAATATGAGAACAGGGCAACGCAGTATTATAAGCTGAAGTTTACCAGATGTAGGTTATTTTAGTCACGTTCGTACTAGTTCTGCGACTGAATGATACTTTATTCTTGCAATTTTTTTGTACTAGATGTGTGTATTTTGTTTTTGTTTTTTTTTTGCGGTTGGCATCACACTTTCTTTTCTAGTAGCGCATTATCCTGTGCATTTCATTCTCATTTCACTAGGATATGGGCCTCTTTTCCACCCTTTTTTCTCCTCTTATTACTAATCAACTCGCCCAACTGTCCATCTTCGGAATAGTTTGCTTATAAACTATTCATGTGTCAATCAGCGAGGATTTCTGCCGCGCAACAAGAAGCGTGCGCAAGAAGCTTTTTGAATTCGGCAGGGCGAGTGGCGAGAAGTATACCGTCAAGTACAATAAGCTTTACATCAACAAAAAGTGCTGTGTGTACTCTCCGGTGACCGACAGCGTTTGTGAGCTGCATACAAATGCGCAGAACTCATCAGAAGCTTCGTCCTCCGCTACGTATGCCGACGAAGATGCGCTCTTATCCTAACAAAGTTCACCCCTCGGCTACTTATCGTAACTACTCAGTTTTATATTCTAACGTACGAAGTGTTCTTAACAAACGGATGCATTATCTTCATTTTTGATGACTGCGCCGCCGATGTTGTAGTGTTAACGGAAACCTGGCTTACCCCTAACATTGCAAGTGTAGAGCTGTTCGATTGGTGAAAATAATTATACCATTTACAGATGTGATAGAGAAGAATCACCAGGAGGTGGTGTACTTATAGCCGTAGCTGATTATATAGTTTCTAGCCATATATAATAGCTCACCTTTAGAATTTGTCTGTGTTTCCCTCCATGGTCAACTATCAAAATGTCATATTTTGTGGCTGTTACCGCCCTCCGAGTGCGACGCCAGAGTTTTGCGAGCAACTGCATGATGCTTTGAATGATATTGTCAAAAGGCACCCGCATACACCTGTTTTTATTCTAGGCGATTTTAACTACCCGAAAATAAACTGGTCACTTCCTTCCTGTTCATTAAGCTCACTTACTAATAGTAGAACGCTTCACCGTGTAGTTTGAGGGCAGAATGACAAATCTGCGCCATCTGCGCCCGCACGACAAGTGTGGCGCTAGTGTAGCAAACGATGTAAGTTACAAAGTAATTTTTATTCAGTGTTTATGTTGACTAGTACTAAATAAAAATTACACTCAACTTTTTATATTTATTTATGAGTTTTAGTGTGCCTCAGTTTTTTTTTATAATTGTATTAGGAGAACACACTGAAATTATTGCGCTGACGCCTGTCCTGCCACTGCTCGACGTTTTTTTTTTTTTTCGGCGCAACTAGGTTCGCGTTCGCACTACTTACTCATTTTCATATGGTCTGTGGTTGGCGAGCACATGGACGGGCGAGGTTGTGAGCTATGTTTTGATCGTGTGCGTGTGTCGCAGATTTGCGTTTCTACTTATTCGTGATGAAGGTTAGTGTATATTTATCTTTATGGAGCGCGAAGTAGTTGTGGATTTTGCTGCTGGGTGGAACAAACACATCGTAAACACGTCTTCAGCTATCTGCAAGCCTGTTCGCTCGTCGGACAAAGAAGACTGTGCATGCATCAGCGTGCAGGTGAGTGGCATTTACAGCAACATTTAATGCTCTTACAATACATTGTTGAGTGGTTGCGCTATTGAAAGAGAAATGATTTGCTCTTATTCACCGTATCCATTGCTGCCGTATCGGACTAAATTACCTCTATTACCGCCTGCATACCCTCTTGCTTCCCCTGTCACCACTGCAGTGCCAGTGTACTTTGCAGTTAAAGTTCATTTCCGCAACACTACCCTCGCTTGAAAAACATTGGGTGGGGTTGTAGCTGCATTCATGTTGGCACTTTTTCTACCATTGGCTTTATGTAATGTTAACGGCTGGATTGTTGGGGCCTTGGGCCGCATTTTTTAGAGATGTAAAGTGTATGTAAATCAGTAAGTGAACAAATCATTGTCGCATCACTTCACTGGCATAGTCGGCGGTTTGCGCACAGAATTTTTTTTAGGCCGGGTCGTAGGGAGCCCAAATTGACGACCATATTCGCTTGCCCGGCCTATTCAGATAAGCGGACCCCCCCCCCCCCCTCCCCGAACGCCTAAAAAAAAAAAAATCTGCCCACATATCTACGTCAGTTGCTTCACCTCTGCGCTGAAAGTACTATTTATAAGCGCACCATCAAGCGAGCAGTTTACATATTGACAGAACAATTGGAGGAGGGAATGACCCAAATCTTTAGATTCTTTAGTGATGCAAACCTTAGCAAAACTGAATATTGTAAAAGACCATCATAAATTCTGTATGTTCTCGTTAGCGCTGTCATTATTCTGCATCATGAATCTTTATGCGCTGTGAAAACTGTGCATGCCGTTGAAGTCACATATCGATGTTAATACAATCGAACGAAATTTCGACAACCTCAATAACGCCGTTTGGGATTTGGCGCATGCACATAATTAGGCTGATTCCCACTTAGCTGTTGTTAACCTGACTTCACTGCTACCAAATGAAACAATATTTGATGCATGTCTTTTACTATTTTTCAGGGTATGACACAAAATTTGGTATACTGCAGATAAAGATGCTCCCAACGATGCTAAAGTACAGAAAGCAAGTGAATTTTGGTAAGTGCAGACTTTTTGTACTACGTATATGAAAGCATCGCTTTTTAGGGGGCAAACTGCGCATGTGTTGGCCAGAGAATAGTTCATTATGCCACATGGTTACACTGGCACTGACAATTCGACATGGCTCCGTTGGCCCGTGTGTGTGCTCACACTGTTACCGTTAAGATAAAATGTTTATGTTTTCATTGCAGGGATTGCTGTTTGTACTAAAAAAGCCAACTGCCAAGATTTGTTTACGCTGGTACTCCTAAAAGTATGCTTTCCTTATTTACATGGATTTTGGCTTGCACAAAGCATAACACTTGGGCCTAGATTCACAAAGCTGTCCATGTGCAGGCCTTCATAACAGCGTTTCTTGACTTGCCTTTACCCTGTTTTCTGCAGATGTTTCGTGGGTTTAAAAGTGCCACAGCATGTTGACATCCCCCACTCTGAAATATTCGCGTTCAAAGTTCCGCAAGAGTGGGCTTAACTTTCTTGTGAACCTCTTTGCTAGTCCAAGATACTGAAGTGTTATGCTCTTACTAGAGGTGGCAGTGTTTCTAATGTTTGTATTTCCATCACATTGACCAAGTATGCGATCTTGGCTTAACTGCTAGCATACCATACGCACAGAAGAAGGTAATTGGCCTCTTTGCCATTCAGAATTTCATTGACATAACACAAAAACCCCGAGCAGTTTGCAGATAGACGCAATGCTGGAAAACCTTACTCATTGTAGCACTGTGTCGTCACCTGTGTAGTATGTGGAAAATCATTTGCGCAACACGCCACTTCATTTTTGCTACGATTGATGAAGCGCAAACTAATGTATACATGAACAGAGCAAAAACTTTCTGCCTGCTTGCCTGTCACCTATTTATCTTCCATAATAATTCTGACGAGTAAAACATCTGCTTTACTTGCTTGGTAACAAAAGCACAAGCCATATCCTTGATCAAGCAGAATTTCAACAATTCCCCTTGCATACGTCAAATGAAGAAAGATACAGTGTTTGAAATATTTTATTGGAACCATACCAGCATCAGTTCGTATTTAAGTGTAAGCATATGTATATTTACACAATTGCATACAGTACCCATACCTAATTAAAAACACTAGGAACATACAGAGCACGGCCCAAGCACCATATAATATTCACCTCAATGTAGCTAGATGAAACTAGTGTCGAAAATCTCATCTTAACACACACTAACATGTGCACTTCACAGTGCACACTTTAAAATATATATGCACAATCCAAAGAAATGGTATATACAACAAACTTTGTGTAATTCTACACATAACGGTTAGCAAATTAGTACAATAAGGCTAGCATTACTTTAGCATTCCTTTAGCATTACTTTAGCATTACTTTTATGAAAGGTGCAACCATCTAGTTAGGCGTGTTGCAGTTGTTTTATTGCACTGGTTTGCCCTATGGCATCAAAGCTTGTGTGATGTGATCATAATTTCAATGTTTTGTATAAAAGTCGGAATGAGACCTGTTGAGTTTGCTGTACATATGCTCACCAAAATTTGTAACAGTGTTCAATCATGCCAACAAAATAACAACATTGCATTCATATATGGCTTCACGTGTGTACTCACACTTATCTGAAAGATAACGTAATTTTCAAGAATTACCTATGCTTGGGAACTTGCTGGCATTATCACTCAGCTGTAATAAACCGATGTTTTATTTGTACATAATTAGGACAGACATGTCTGTTTACAATATTTTGATGCTAGCCAATGTCATCTGCAACGTAAGAAGTTCTCTCTCCTTAATTTCTTATTTCATGGCCTATGCATAATCACCATATTAAAATTAATTGAAGTACCTGAGCTGCGTAGTCAACTTGAAATTAAGCAATCACAGCCCTAAAATTTAAAGCTTCCTATATATAGCAGATGGTGGTTAGCACATTGTGTCCTAGAGCATGGTATGCCATGAGGCTGACACTAATTTAACCACAATTGTATACAGAGTGTAAAGCAGTGAGGACTTCAGTCCATACTTTAAAATAAAGTGGGATAAGAAACTATTACAGAAATGTAAATGATGAGAACAGGGCAACGCAGTATTATAAGCTGAAGTTTACCAGATGTATGGTTATTTTAGTCACGTTCGTACTAGTTCTGCGACTGAATGATACTTTATTCTTGCAATTTTTTTGTACTAGATGTGTGTATTTTGTTTTTGTTTTTTTTTTGCGGTTGGCATCACACTTTCTTTTCTAGTAGCGCATTATCCTGTGCATTTCATTCTCATTTCACTAGGATATGGGCCTCTTTTCCACCCTTTTTTCTCCTCTTATTACTAATCAACTCGCCCAACTGTCCATCTTCGGAATAGTTTGCTTATAAACTATTCATGTGTCAATCAGCGAGGATTTCTGCCGCGCAACAAGAAGCGTGCGCAAGAAGCTTTTTGAATTCGGCAGGGCGAGTGGCGAGAAGTATACCGTCAAGTACAATAAGCTTTACATCAACAAAAAGTGCTGTGTGTACTCTCCGGTGACCGACAGCGTTTGTGAGCTGCATACAAATGCGCAGAACTCATCAGAAGCTTCGTCCTCCGCTACGTATGCCGACGAAGATGCGCTCTTATCCTAACAAAGTTCACCCCTCGGCTACTTATCGTAACTACTCAGTTTTATATTCTAACGTACGAAGTGTTCTTAACAAACGGGATGCATTATCTTCAATTTTTGATGACTGCGCCGCCGATGTTGTAGTGTTAACGGAAACCTGGCTTACCCCTAACATTGCAAGTGTAGAGCTGTTCGATTGTGAAAATAATTATACCATTTACAGATGTGATAGAGAAGAATCACCAGGAGGTGGTGTACTTATAGCCGTAGCTGATTATATAGTTTCTAGCCATATAGTAATAGCATCACCTTTAGAATTTGTCTGTGTTTCCCTCCATGTCAACTATCAAATGTCATATTTTGTGGCTGTTACCGCCCTCCGAGTGCGACGCCAGAGTTTTGCGAGCAACTGCATGATGCTTTGAATGATATTGTCAAAAGGCACCCGCATACACCTGTTTTTATTCTAGGCGATTTTAACTACCCGAAAATAAACTGGTCACTTCCTTCCTGTTCATTAAGCTCACTTTCAGCCGACAGTTTACATTTCGTGGAACTGTGCGAAGACTTTAACCTTACCCAACTCGTAACGCAACCAACAAGAATGGGCCCCAATTCATCAAATGTTCTTGATCTGATTCTCACCACTGTACCTGACCTCGTCCATTCTATTTCATATATCCCAGGCATAAGTGACCATTGTTTCGTGCACTTCAATTTAACAGGTTCTTTAAGGCGTCGGTCAAACAATCGGAAAACAATAAGAGACTACTCACGCGGCGATTATGACTCAATCAACAGTGAACTCGAATCGAATTTTGAGAGCTTTGCTAATGGCTTTTTTGATCGCAGCGTTCAACAAAACTGGAACTTGTTCAAAATGAAAGTTGAATCTTTAATCACGCGATACATTCCCACATACGTTATCAAGGGTCGCCAACGCCCCCCTTGGTTCTCAACTGACTTAAAAAAATTGCGGAATAAAAAGAAACGGTTGTTCCGTCAGGCAAAGCAGACTAATTCGTTAGCCCGTTGGCACGTGTACAAATCTGTCCTTTCCGAATACAGAGCAGCTATCAAGGAAGCCAAGCGCGTTTTTCTTAATAATACCCTTCCCTCAATTCTTGTAACCAACCCTTCTAAGTTTTGGAAAACTGTTAAACCTAGGGAAAAGAATAACATTTCGCTTAAGAACTCAGACGGGCAGGCAGTTCGCTGTGAAGAGTGTTGCATTGCATTAAATGATTTTTTTGTTACGTCTTTTTCAAGTTGTTCTGCTTCTGCGTTGCCGCAAATGCCTAGTCGTGATTTTTTACCCATGTATCCTGTTACCGTTGATGCCGTTGGAGTGCAAAATTTAATTCACAAGCTTGAGTTATCCTCTTCTTGTGGCGTAGATGAAATCAACTCAAAGTTTCTAAAAAACACTGCATTGTATTCATCAATTTACTTGTCCTTAATCTTTTCGCAATCTATTCAGACCTCCACTTTGCCGCTTGACTGGAAGGTGGGGAAGGTGGTCCCTCTGCACAAATCTGGTAACACACAGTCTCCTCTCAATTACAGACCAATTTCCCTAACCAATGTTCCTTGTAAAATGTTAGAACATATAATTTACTCCAACCTTGTCTCATTCCTAGAATCAAATTCTTTTTTTACTCCCTACCAGCACGGATTCCGAAAAAGTTACTCATGTGAAACCCAACTTCTTTATTTTACTAATGACATAGCATCGGCTTTAGATCGCGGCTCACTTGTGCATTGCATTTTTCTTGACTTTCAAAAAGCTTTCGATAAAGTACCTCACCAATTACTCCTCCTGAAAATTAGTGCCCTAAACATTGACCCGAACATTCTTAAATGGATTGAATGCTTTCTGACTAATCGCACTCAGTTTGTAACAACTAATGGCTATAACTCACCTCTTTCTAAAGTAACATCCGGCGTACCCCAAGGTTCCGTATTAGGCCCTTTACTCTTTCTTATATATATTAATGATCTCCCAGACAGCATTAACTCCGCTATAAGGTTATTTGCAGATGATTGTGTAATTTACCGCGAAATAAACAATGAATATGATAACCAATTCCTACAGTCAGACCTTGACACTGTCTCAACCTGGTGCAATAAATGGCTTATGACTCTCAACTCTAACAAATCTAAACGCATGTCAATAACCCCGGCGATCTATTTCTCCCCCCTGTACCTACAGAATTAACGCCGTTCCCCTCCAGCATGTCTCTTCATATAAGTACCTCGGCGTTTACATTACCAACAATCTATCTTGGCACACGCATGTTACCTTCATCTGTAATAACGCTAACCGAACGCTAGGATACTTACGCCGCAACTTTTCTCGCGCTCCGCTGTCCCTCAAAATTCTATTATACCGATCACTAATTCGCCCAAAGCTTGAGTATGCGTCCGCTATATGGGATCCCGTGCAGCAAAATTTAATTAACGCGTTAGAATCTGTTCAGAACCGCTCAGTTTGGTTCATTTGTTCTAATTATTCCCGTACTGCTAGCATATCAAAAAATGAAATCTAACCTTGACCTACCCAATTTAACTGTCCGGAGGAAACTGGCGCGACTGCATTTTTTTCATAAGATATTTTTTCACAATCCATCAATGAAGCGAGACCTCATTTCACAACCGTCATACCACTCATCGCGCATTGATCACCAGCATAAGGTTGCCATTCCGTTTTGCCGCACCAAATTCTTTTCAGCAGCCTTCTTACCGAAAACAGCCGCCGATTGGAACCACCTTCCCTCTTCCGTTGTATCAATAACAGACCCTTTGTTATTCAAGACTGCAATTTCTCAGCAATGCTTGTAACTATACGCAGTTTCCATTATCTATCTTTGTGTTGTATGTGCTTGAATTCTTATACATTTTTAGTTGACTGCTGTTGCCTTCCTGATTTGCGCATCTGATACTTGTTTCTTTATTTTGTCTTTTTTTCTTGTGTGTTATATATGTTGTACCCACCCCCTCTGTAATGCCCTACGGGCCCTGAGGGTATTCTAATAAATAAAATAAATAAATAAAGCCAGCTCTATCTAGTGTCATTTCTAACAACGTAATTTTCAAATTGGCAAGCTATTTTACAGGCTCCTTACAGTACTATGCACAACACTCTGCGTGTATAACAAAACACAGTGAGAGTATTAGCCCAAATGTTGTAAGATGTACACAATGTTCGGTAGAGTGACGCACAGAGGAGTGTTGCCATAACATACTGTCTTGTACACAAACAGGTGGGTGAGCAACTTCTGCTGCTTTCCCATAAATGTCTTCCTGAATATGATACAAAAAAGTCCGTTATGCTTATTTTATGCATAAAAATGAATGTTTTAGAACGGACTCACACTTGACGGTACCATTGCAGACTTTCTAACAAAACACGAAACAAGTGCAAAATTATATGCTCTCGGGTAGTAAACTGTAAACATGTCACTTCAAGTACAGAGGGTGAAGAATGCCTGACGGTGAAGAAATTCAAAACAACACCAGAAGTGAACTTTTGTTCTGTGCGCTACTACTCCGACAATTTTTGATCGCAGTGAAGTTATCATTGTAGTGTAAAGGGATGCAATTGCTAGTAAAATACACTTTGTTAGTAAACACATCCTCTATACAAAAAATGCTTGAGGCCCATGTTCTTAGATTTATGTGCCCAATATTAAGCTTCTGGTGGTCAAAAAATCTGTACCTCCCCACTACAGTGTTTCTGATGATCATATTATGGTTTTTGGACGTTAATCATCAACAATTATACCCCTTTGTAATGAAACACGTGGAATACTAGCATATTGAAAACCCCAGCTGCTCTGTATAGGTCTCTGAATGGGTGACTTTTTATAAATGGGTGACTTGCAAAAATAAAGAGCACACGTGTAATGATGACAAAAGAAGAGCCAGACACAATACTAGCAGTTTCTACCTTCCCAAAATTGTCTCAATAGTCAGAATACTCTGTACTGATCACAAGCACTATGGGAACATGATATAAAACAAAATACACTCTAAGGCAAAAGGGTGTTAAAAGGGTGTGTGGTTCGTCCTTTTGGGGACTAATGGGGCTGGCACAACCATAAACCCCTCTAAAGACTAACGGCACCGGGTCTAACAGTTAGTCCCCTCAAAAGACTAACATTTAGTCCTCACATTTACACCTTAGTTAGTAATCGTTAGTCCTACAGTTTGCCCCAAAGGACTAACATTTAGTCCTCTCATTTACACCTTACCGGGCAACAGTTACTCCTCAGAGTTCCACCTTGCCGGACAAATGGTTGATCCACTCAAATACTCCGATCAAATGAACTTTTTGTCCCCAGTTCCAACATTGTTTTTTGTTTATTTTCCGCCAGGCCTAATACTTTTTTTGCCTGTTTTTCTGCGCAATGAGCAGTGAATTCCGCAGAAAAGAACACGCGAAAAAGTAGCCACCTATGTTTAACTGCTTTCATAGTCACGGCAACAATGAAAGACAAAAATGAGACATCGAAATCTTTTATTTTTCTACATACACATGAAGTTTCCCCATTCTTTTAAGTGAATTCATGGTGAAGTGTACAAGTCCAGTCTCGTTGTCAATTATTGTTCACTCCTTGGGGAGCTGCTCCGACGGGAGCAATAGATGACAGGCATTGCAGGCGCCAGCCACGCACCCTTCTGCCTGTTGTGTTCCCACGGCTGCACGTACAATAATATAGTAAATATAATTAGGCACACGTCACAGAAGATGAAGATGCACGCATATGACAAGTACGTGCACGTTAATATAAAAACAAGCGTTAAATTATAGCACACAAATAACTTTACCTTCACATCTCGCAGAAACCTTCTGAAGCTGCTCTGATGAAAGAGATGGATTACGGGCATCGCCGACGCCAGTGCACCATCTTCAGCACGATGTGTGCCCACGGCTGCACAATAAGTATTTAAAATAGTGAGTCACACGTGACGGAGGATGAATACAAATGCATATAAGAAATACGTGCAAGATGAAATGAAAACATATGTGAGATATGACATGCTAATAATTTCACCGTAATGTCACACATCGTCAAAAACTCATTTCGGTCACCGTAGCGCAACAGCTTAGGAGCAGCGGCCGCAGTCACAACTCCGCAAACCACCGTGCCGCTAAGAAGTCCGCGAGTCCTAAGCGAGCGACGTCGTTCAGCTCGAGCAAGCGAACGCGAGACCAAACACGGCGTTGCACGTGGAGTGTCTGCCGCCAGCGAACTTCGAACGGGAGAGCGAGCGTACGCTTGGCCACCGCCACGAACAGCGCCAAGCTAGTTTGGAGCTAGCGCCGAGAAACTCGACGGTAATGCGGCCCTTTTCCACAAACTCAAGTGAGCGCAGCGCGCAAACGCGAGTTCGCCGCCACGGCCAGCGGACGGTGCCGAGCTGTTTGCGACCGACTGGCGGGAAAGCCAACTGTCATGGCGACCAATTTTCAGTGAGTTCCGACGCTAGGAAAAAGCCCCACCAGCCCGTGCTGGTGCACTTACAGCGCGCGACGTACTACAACCAAGCTCTTTACGAGAACCCGTAACGTGTTTTCGATGACTCCCAACACAGCGACGAGGTTTCAGCCCAATATCATCAGCCCAAAGCTCATCGCGGTGGCGAAAACAGGTGAGCACTCGATGAGCGAGCGTACGGGAGGCCGACGGCAATGATGGCCAATTATCAGGTGGTCGAAAAACACAGGCGAACCTCAGACGCCGAAGCTGACCTTCACGATGCATTTCGTGCGTGTGATATACAACACGACCGAACCCGGTGCCGGCAAGCGCGATCCGTATCGCACACGCGACAAGTAGAGTAGAATAAAGAATGATAACGCACTTGCCTTAGAATCCAGTGCTGTCTTCTGCCCTGAGTCGCATTGAAGTTTATATCCGATAGGCCTGTTCTTCTCGGCCGCCATAATGGCCTTCCCAACTGTTGCTGTCGTGTTTTGGTCTATCTTGAAGCCAGAGATATACAGCGTGGCGTGGTGACATGTCGAGACTTGCTCCAGACTTCATGGTTGCAGCGAAACGCAAAAGCAGCAGCCCACGCTCATCCAAGCGTACACACAAGCAACACGTCGTAATTCTTAGATCGTCGAATCCAGGCGGCCGTGGTCGAGCACTCCGAGCGTGACGCAGTGCGGACCGTCGCCGGCAGAATACGGGGAAAGACTGAGCCATCAGAGGAAGAGAGGGAGGCCTGGTCACCTTGGCAACGCTTTTAGCACTGCCTACAATGCTCGGGCGGGTCATCCCTTGGTTTCGTGCTCCACGCTTCCCTCTGTGGTTGCTCCTACGTGGTCTATCCGTTAATTGCGCGCGCCTATTGGGCCCCGTTACTCCTTTTTCGGGTAATTTTGCCTTAGAGTGTACCCAGAAGAAAGGATCAAGCTGACTCAACGATAAGGTTCAACAGATTCAACTGACTGATATAAATGCAATTAAATTAGCCATGTATAAGTGACACACTTCTTAAAATATATAAATATTGAAATGTAACCGTGGCAAGTTCCACTGCTTATATGCGACTAATGAAGCGAGAATACCATAAAAAGTACGAGTCTCCTCAAAAAACAGTGTCACTAACCACATGTCTGTGACATCATCTGGTCATGACTATTTCAAGCTAAATCAATGCAATCTTATTATGCTACTGTACCTTAATATGCTTTTTTCTTTCCGACGCAATCGAAGTGAACAATGCAAAATCGTTGTCGTAAAGTATTCTTACCAGCTCATACTCTGGGCTTAATAAAATAAATAGAAAACAAATTTTGCCGTAATGCACACTTCATCTCATGGCAGCGCGATAGCAGTGGTCGTTTGCTTGTTTGTTTACTTGTTTGTTTGTTTGTGTTTAAGTGTATACTCCCTGAAAGCATTGTTTCATTCATGTTTATCGCAACCAAAGAAATTACGTCGTACAAACTTGCCTTTTTAAGGTGCACTCGCTTGACTTGGCTGGCAGCGCAAAGCTTGTGAGATATTCACAGGAGTTTCAAAACATGCACCACCCATCGTTATGCGAGCTTACTGACTTCGTTTTTTTTTTTTGCTTTTCATTGCTCTTTTCAAGCTACGCAAAGTGCAAAACACCTCCTACTGCTGCTCAAGCGACAAAAAGGCTGAGCGAACAGAGGAAACATAAGTATTACCTAATATTTGTGTTCCTGATATATTCCGCGAATGCGGCGCGCCCATCAGCTGCTTGATTGTACACGGCGGCATGCTGGCATGCTCGCTTGAGTCACAGGGCCATTGCCACACCATCGTTCTCGCATAAAGCCATGTTGCACTGTTGTCAAACCACACATTTCACGTCCAGCGACGAGACCATGCACAGTAACGCTGCCAAACAAAAAACACGCGCACAATACCGCGACACATAGCCGTGCCGTTCAAATGCGTCCCTCGGAAGGCGAAGGTTATCCCGTGACGACTTTGCTTCGCTATCACTCACGCACGCCACTGGGGTAGTCTCCTAATCTCTGCTGGCATTTTGGAACTGCAATACCTCTTTTTTCTGGCGTTTTTTTTTTTTATTTCTCCGTGTGTGGGCGCGTGCGTCGGTTCCCATCTTGTGCGGTGCCGTCGCTGTTTAAAGGTAGAAGCAGGGATTGGTCGAAGGGCATATTTTCTCGCATCGTAGCGGCCGCTTTAGAAGAGTAGCATTATTCTCTACATTTGTTTCTTCTATTTGTTTCTCCGGGTATTCTCAAGTCCTGGTTTTATTCCGTGCGTTGATGCACGCCGCGCCTGCCCGATACGTTATCCAAAACGGTATAGTGAGTGTGCGTGTGGTGCCGACCAGCCGCGTCGAAGGTCAGCAGGCCCTTCGTTTAGCATTTATATTGATTTGATGGTGAAATAACATACGCGAGGTCATACTGTGGTCGCAGTGCTGTTGAGCCCGAGCCCAACTGTCTGAAGTGTGCCCTCTGCAGCATTCCCTACAACGGATATCATTCGAGGATACGAAGAAATGAATAATTGGTTAGCGCGTTGTGAATTTGTTGGGCATTCTGATAAATTTGTGCTTTCGTGTGACAGCGAACTTCTTCTCCCTAAACAGCGGAATGCATGCCCGCCAGCACTGAAGGTAAATCACAGTGAACTCCGGAAAGAAATGAAAACACGCAAAGGTAGGGGAAATGGGATTTTTTGATGGTCTCGTTCATGATAAATGACGTCAGATAGTAAATTTTTGATGGTCTCGTTCATTATAAATGACGTCAGATAGTAAATTTATTTCATTTCTCCCCTCATTCATCCGTGTTATTTCCTAAGGAAGTAAAATAGAAGTAGCAGAACCATATTACTTTTTTCTGTTACTTCCTATGGATGTATAAATCTGAATAAAAGCAATATCACGCCCTTAAAACGCCCAATTTTGGTAGTTTGTGTTTGCAGTGTAATAGTGTTAGCATTATTGTTACAAGCGAGTTTTTATGCTCGTGCTCTTCTCTCTCTCTCCCTCTCTACACCTTTCAAACTCCCTCATACCTGTAACCCCTGTATTCAGGGATGTGAACCAGTCACTCCAGACTGGTTCACATCCCTGCCATTCCTTTGCCACCTGTTCCCCTGTTCCTGTTCTACTATTCTTGAAGGTAACATCACTGTTCGACCACCTGTGAAATCTGCACTGTGTGTGGTGTGTGTGTGTTATGAGAAATTTATATCTCCCCCTCCTCTCTCTGTCTTTTACTCCCTTATTCCCCTCTCCTCACGTGTAGGCTAGCAAACTGTACTTAGTCTAGTTAACCTCCCTACCTTTCTAATATTCTTTCTCTCTCTCAAGACAAGAAAAATAAATGGTCACTGCTTAGGGATTTTCCCGCTGACTAATTATTGTGAGACAATTTGAAAAATATTCAGTATCTCAAATATACAATTTATTATTCGAGCAGCGAATCGAATATAACAGCAAATTTGGTAATAAACCACTCGATTCGTCAATAAAAATTTCAAATTTCGCTCATTTCAACATCGGACGGAAGTTAATCGGAAACGGAAAATTGTTTTGATAATAAATCATCCAACAAAAAACGTCACTGGTGCCAAGGTTTTGGCTAGTGAACTTCTGTGCCTCAAGCAGCTCTGACGAGCACGATTTCTTTTTTCGACCATTTTCTCCTTGCACATTCTCCGAGGTTGCGCAACGCTCGGTATGCCATACTCTTCAATGCACGATGACAATCTGGAGTGGTATCTTGAACGCTACAAAATCTACCCATGATTGGTTTCCGACAAGACCGTTGTTCTATCGATAACGTAGTAGACCTCTTTTTACATGTCCTACACGAGAAGACCCGTAAGCGACTATCCGCATCACTGTTGCTTGATATCAAAGGCGCATACGATAAAGTTTGAATGAGGCCATCTTTTATGCTTTTGCAGTGGTTGGGCTAGGTGGCCGAACTTTTCCGTGTATTACAAGTTATCTGGCTACAAGATCATTCTTTCTGTCAGCAGGCGATGGCCCAACTACACGACGATAAAGAATCATATATACACAGTCACACATCCTCAGATACGTACGTGGCTTCAGAGAGCAGCAACATTGACAGCGAGTTATTTGTGCAAACAAGGTTTGCGCACTTCACCACAAAAAGGTGCACTAGTGGCCTACCCTCGAAAGGCAGTGACGCCTTATGTCGTCTCAATTAGTGGACAGCCTATGCGTTATGCCAGAACTCCCAGTATTCTTGGCGTAATCAATGATAGGGACCTCTGCTGAAGCAGGCACGTGGCCTACATGAAGCAGCGCTTGACGGCAATTTCTCAGCCATTCAAGCTCTTGGCAGGGAAGACGTCGGGGATGTCAGTAAACGCGCTACCGGATTTCTACAGAGCACTCTTCCTCGGTTTTCTTGGATATAACCTGCCTGTGCTGAGCAATACTTGCAACAAATATTAAGGTTTTGGAGGCAGTCCAAGCGCAAGCACTCAGAGTGTGCTTTAGTTTACCCCATATGTACGTCAACAGAGGCAATCATTGCGATCTATTTGAAATCTCGGTGTCGAGCAGCTATGCGCAGTGCAACATGCCCGCGGCACAGCAAAAAAGACTTGGTTCTTTTTGTCGACATAGGCGCGGCCAGCTACATGTTAGAGCGCATATACAAGGTCTTTTATACAGCTTTAGTTCATCTTTTAAGCTATGAATAATTTTAGTGGATAGCATTACTCCAACCCAGAAAAGTCTATTTTATGCATTAGGCGGTCAATGAAATAAAATTGTTCAATAAATAATAAATGATTCCATCTTCAGTAGACGATTTTTTTAATCTGCGTATGTAGTGATACACTTTCAGTCAAGCAAATACCGTGGGCGTTTGCCTTCATCAATTCATGCAAAACATCTGAAACACCTCTTGAATGCAATAAAATAAAGGAATGAAAGTTTAAATTGATGGGTGCTCTCTCACGTAGGGCTTTATCTCTCTAGCATTTCTTGCACCATATGAAGAAATGCCATAGCCTAAGTACTCTCTAGCTTTATGTCTCCATGGTGACGTGTTTATAAAGTAACAGGCTGAAGTACAGTATTGTAGATAAAGATAGTCCCATGCTCATCCTTCTTTCGTGTTCCTCCAGACTTTGTCATTTATTGAGGCTGATCTAGGAAATATTAATTAAACTTGCGCAGTGGCGATGCCTAAACATTATGAACTATAAGTGTTTTTGGTCACTTCCTTTCCTACTGTCATGCCTCCTTTTTTCATTGAGCTTTCGAAATTGGTTGGCGCCTATATTTGGTGCCACCCGATTTCTGTTACTTTTTGTTACCGATTTCAGTACATTTTTATTGTTGCAATATTTTTTCCTCGTATTCTTATCAAGACCAACTGCTGTCGATCGAAGGAGCCCAGGAACGAGCATCTGCATACTCCTAGTACTAGTGCCACAAAATGAGTGTTCATGCAACAAGAACGCACAACACGGTGCGTCTTCAAACCCGAACTTTTTTTTACCGCAATAATTCAGTACTTTCATATGAGGTCGGCCCCTGGAAAGACGTTCCAAGCTTTACAGTCAAAGTGGTGATTTCGTAGAGTTACGCTTTTTGGGGGAAAAAAGAAGAAAAGAAAACACCATATATGATATAAACAAATCCGGAGTACTGTTGACAATATAGGTTTACTCTACACACTATGTAATTGTCCGCGTCGTCCGCATAGCATTTCTTTCGCTTATCGTTATGGTCATTATTTTCCAGGTAAATGATAAATAAATAGCTCCGTGCCCATCTAGCTGGTTATTGGCCCATTCACGCTATATAAAAGGAGAAATACAGCTCATTTCTGCCGTGTACAAGAACGCTCCAACTTGATAAAACTCTACTAAGTGTCATTGACTCCAGTCTTGATAAAGTCGCTAGCAGCGGAACCTGCCGGACAATCATCCCCTGAGGAAGAGACTGAATGTGTCCCGAAGCGTAGGCACAGTTATTAGTTTTAATATTAAAAATATGGGTTAAAAGTGGTTGGAGAGTTTCTTTTATAACGCATGGCCTTCAATCACAACGGCCCACAGGCGGCCACCTTGACCGGCCGGCCAGCATGTTTGTAAACAAAGTGCACGCACTTCTTTTATTCGGCCCGCATTACGGACACGTCCGCTTCGTTGCGGGCGAACGGCCTCCGCGTGTAGGTTTGGCTCTGCGCTATCCTGTTGGGACGTCTACATACGAGGACGTCGGGCGCGAGGAAGGAGGGTTCCTCCAGTGAACTTGGAGGAAGTTGCTGTGTGTGTGGCGCGTCTCTGCATTTCGGAGAGCGGACGAAGAGAGTTGTTCTCTCCCCGCTCAACACTCATCCTCTCCCAGGGAGCTGGGGGGACGCCCACCGAGCCCGTCGCTACTATCCTCCATCCAACGTTACCGACGACGACGAGCGGCGAGTACGGAGCTAAGCGGAGGAGACGCCGATCTTGTTGTGGCTCCGTAGTGCACGTGTTTTGCTCTTTTTTCGCTTAACTGGATCGGCGGCGCATTGTTTTGCCGTAGTGTGCCCCCACGTGTTTTGAGAGGTAGCGGCCACCGCCGCCGCACCCAGCGATCGACGACCGCTAACTGTTTCGTGATCGCGTTCGCGCGGTTACCCGCCAGTGCTCCCGAGTTTTTCTGTCACTGCCGCGCTTTCTCTGGACTGGCCTCTGGATCATATTGGCATCGTTGGATCGTCTGGCAGCCAACAGTATTCTGTGAATGCTCGAGCTGATGACGCGCCGTGTGTGCTAAAAGGGTGAACGCAGTGCCGTATTTGTGGCATCGAAGTCTGTACAGTGCATGTGAGTGAACCCCCTCCCCCCAAGCTTCAAGTGTCGGTACATGTGACTGGCTTAGACACTTTGTCGTGGTAGTCGTGAGACTACCCGCCACCCATCTGCGCAGACCACAACGACAGAGTTGCAGCCTTTTCCTCCATCGCCGCTGCAGCGGTGATCTCCGCAAACGGTGATGGCCAGCGGTGCTCTGGCCGCTGGGCCCATGCTCGCTGACTCCGGACACATGGCGCAGACCATGACGCCCCCACCCCAACAGCAGCAGCAGTCGCTGAATCAGTACTCGCACGCCGCATCACTCGGACTTATCACTCAACAGCAACAGCAGATGCATCACCAACAGCAACAGCACATTCAACAGCAGCAGCAGCAAGCTGCCCAGATGGCCGAGGCCCAACAGCAACAGCAATTAGCCGCGGGCTACCATCTCGGCGCGTACGGTGGATACAACGGATACAGGTGAGCCCGCGATGGGCGGCCGATGACCGCGCGGCCTCGAAAAAGAAAAGTGTGAAACGTGCGGCTCTGCATCGGTGAAACGTGCGCGCTGCTTGCCTCTTTTCAGTCGTGAATTTTTTTTCTTACTTTAATTTCTGTTCCTATTTTTTTCCTGGTCTTGCATCTTTTTTTACGTGACTGGCGTTTTGCATTCGTATTCTCGTTTTGATGAAATGCGCACAGCGGGGTGATATCCTAGATCTCTATAAAGAAAATGGTTTCGCTTTCAGCCGCGTAAAAGTCTGCGAAATCCGGCTACGGATGGCGTTAACGCTGTTCTCACTTACAGGGTTGCTCACCGCCATCCTCAAGCTTTGTTTTCTCTTCGGTCAAAGCATGTTCGTACTACGCTGTCCTACGTTGTTCATTATGAAGTGCTTAATCCGGCGGGTAATATCTTCGCTGTAGAAAAAAAAAAGGCGTCAGTATCTGGCAGAGTGAAAACATTACAGATTCTTTTGTCTACGTTTATGTGTGGTCGGAAAGCGTGTTGGAGACGAAGACGCGGAGTTGCTGGTACTTATTAAAGTTCATAATACAAAAAATTTAAGAAAGCATTGAGTCATCTTGTGAATAACCATGGTAAGAAGGAAGACACGAACAGGCTATAAACACGGCGTGCAATAAAATATTTTTCTCGCCATGACCACATAAGAAGGAAAAGTGTGTATGTCCGCATACCATTCACGGCTGCGAATTGCTGACATGAATCATTTCAAAGCATTCATTTATTTTTCTACTGCTGGCTCTACAATATGAATCAAGCAGTGGTTTCAATAGGTTCCCTTAGCTGTATTAGATGCGATGCGCTCGGACTGATGCACTCATCGTCTACACGAAATATGCAAGTCGTGTTCCAAATTGAATACAACATCAGGCTGTGCACTCTTATTCAAGAATGATTCTATGATTATTTCTTTCAGAGGAGTGTTAATTAGAAATTCAGCAAATTTCGCGTACGCGACATTGAAGTCTATTTCGTATTACGTCGTTTAATAGCAGTTTGCTCTAGGCGCTGAGAATGCCTCTAAACACTGCACACGATCCCTCTCAGTCGCGACGTTCAATACACTGCTCTGCAAGGGCAACAAAGACAAGCGAAAGCTCGCCCCTTAAGAACTGAGACAAAGCCGTCACTGCATTACTCAGCAGTGCTGCCAAATTTCCATACTTCTACTATTGCGCCACATATGAGCTGCAAGCTGTTGCTCTAATTGACAGTGACGTCACTTTTCTTGCAAATATTTTCTCAGTGTAGTTCTTCATATATATAGCAGGCGCGAAAGACATCATAATGCACAACAGACAGTTATCACAGAATTACTTTATATCTAAACCTATTATGTTATATCTATTTCAATCGATCAAAAACGCATCGTGTTCCCGGTAAGTCAATCGAGCATTTCAAAAAAAAAAAAAACACCGATAGGAGCGGTCGCACTCAGTGCCTGGTCTTGGTTCGACGTTTATTTTGCGCAGTCCCCATTCCACGTTTTCGCTGCTTCTTCTAATCTCTTAAATGTTAGCAAAACATTAGTCGTGTATAGGAAAAGGGGAGCTTGCCAGGAAATTTTGGCCGTCACGTCACAGCAGCGCACCACCGATTCATGGCTGTGCAGTTATTCCAGCTTTTTGAAAAAAACAAGGGACAAAACAGAGAAACGCTCGTATGAGGACCAAATGTGTTCGAGTGCATCTGGCAAGCTTCCCAGCATTTCATTGCATGAGCGCCACGTCCTGGGAATTGAAGCAGTGAGGGACTAACGCGACTCAAGATTATCGTCTAAGTTAGAGAGCACCGATACTGCGAATTGTGCCGAACGAGTGCAGTCTACGCACACGAGTCGCATGTGAACGAGGACGGAGCATTTTTGTCTAACGTGGTTCTCGAGTTAAGCTTGATTAATTGCACTTCGTAGCCGTTAACCGAAATGCGCGCTACGCTGTTCCACATTCTATGCTTCAGTTCAGCAGCAAGTGTTGCTACCAGGGCCTGCAGCAAAGCTCACAGACACTTAACAAACAGCGCGGGCCCATAGGGCAAGAAAGACTCGTACTCCCGCGCTGTTTTGCGATGAATCCATGTCAACAAGGGAAAGTGTACATCCTTTTGAAGCACACAGGTTCCACTTCCCACTTTCTGCAGTATGCGCAGATAGCAATGGAATTATACTAGTCGGTTAACGTCCATTATGCCTTCTTTGGCTTAAAGCGCCCTGAAGGCGCACTAACCGAAAGCTCACAGTTTATCTTATGAGATAGGCGACAATAATAATAGAATATCAGGAGGTGTTACAGCCTGTCTTGTCACCTAGGTAAACAGGCGTCCAGTGATGAATATATGATGAGCACAATGGCAACAAATGCCCACAAATTCACACACATCGAAGGTGGAAGCCATCTTACCGGATACCTTATTTTACGAAAACGGTGCACCTTTTTTTGTTTTTGCTACTCATAATCCGCAAAGACGATGTTGACGCGCAGCTAGCATGCTGACCTGATGTTTTCTGTGCCTCACTACGTGACCATGAAACACAAAGGTCTATGGGTCTCAGCTATGAAATGATCTTTAGGACATTGTAATTCTTATATCTTTCCGCATGACTCTCGGCCATCTGAAATTACTCAAATAGGCGAATGCAGAACGAGGGGTGCTGATAAAGGTAAAAGTGGAGCTCTGTGCAAGTATATGCGACGATTTGAACCACTCTTCCCGTCAGCACGTTGGTTTGTCGAGCTTGCAATGCTTGAAAGGGCTTTATTTCAACGGCGACCGTAGCGTCGGTCACGCGATCAGGTTAGTCGCGTTGCCATTGCTCGCAAATGGTTTCCTTTGGCAAAAAAAACGACTGCTGTTGCTGAGTCACTCGCTGCTCGAATTTTCCATCATGCACAAGTAAAAGCTCTCAAAACAATCAAATGCGCAGGAACCACACTTCAGCTTATCCCGCAGGGCAAAAGCAACACAAGCATACGTAAACTGTGTGCCAATACGCACGTGAACCATGAAGTTTCTTATAAATACACAATATGGAACTCTGGTGCTAGTGGCTATGGGAGCTGCAACGAATGGCGCCTCAGCGAGCGTGTGAATAATGGGTAGTACACGGATGTGTCTAAACTTCGTACTTCTGGCTCCGCTTGGCTCTGTGTGGCCTGGAGCTGCTTTGTCGCAAGGCGATGTTCCACTAACGTACAGCAGTTACAATTCACCACCATTACCTTTTTAGCTTCACCTATTCAAATTGGTTGACACAGTTTACAACGTTTTTTTTATTTGAAATCAATCTGAAAGACAGGAATAAACAAAGCAACAAGTACATTGGAAGCCCGCAAGCACGAAGACTTGGCGAATGCATGTACTACCCATGATTCCTATGGTGGCTAAAGGGTCGTGCCTGAGCTCCCTGTAGTAAATATTCTAGAAAACTCCATGGCTGTGAACATCTGCTGCATTGAGTCGCGCTTTGGTCGCCAGGTGCAAATGGTCGCACGGGCAGTGCTAGTCACTCATGTAAACGAGCCTAAGGTTAGCGCCTCTACTTATAATGCTCCCGAATCAAATCATCACAGCGTTTTCTGAACGCACGAACGTCGTACGCTGAAAATACTTCGATTGCGGGGCCCACGCTCATGTTGCAGCGTTTATCTATATATCAAAACTAAATTCAATTGATCATGCAACTCGCATGAGCTCGGGCAGGTACCGTCATTAAAGTATACTTCCGAATCTTTTCTATTCAATAAATGCGCCCAATCACGCGCACTGCCACACAGAAAAGCTAAACAATGACATCTGTTCACAATTGACGCGTTCACCTACAGTTACCTGCCCTGGGGGTCGAGTGCTTGCTTGACTATTGACACAAACGTCACGGCAGTGAATTGCAGTCACGGCCACCGCGCTTGCGTGGAGGCTAAACATGTGGGCTCACAATTTGGTACACGCTGAAGAAACTCTCAGGCTTTGAAGTTCAGGGGCCTTTCATAAGTCCTCTCTCATGAGCACATCGTGATCTCCGAACTTAAAACCACACAATTTATTTAATAGCCTAAAGAAAGCTCAGAAGGTACTAACCATTGATTTTAACAGTGTCGTCATGGCCGCCGTCTTTATTAGAACGAGGGCTAGCAAAGAGACAAGAGTGGAATGTTACCATACGCGTGCACACGTGTGCAGGCACTATTGCTCGTTCTTTTTATTGCTACACTTTTTGTTCTCTCAAGCTTTACGCATCGAGGTGCCGTACCACGGACAATTATCACTTCATAAAAGTGCAAATTTGCCCTTTTTGCACGAGATATGCGTGAATCCCATAAGTTCTCTCGGCGCAGTGTGACGGGATTGTTTCACGAAATGTGCAATGCACGCTCGCAGCAAAAAGAACTCAAGTCAAGCCGGCAACCGGTTCCTGTCAATATACCTCACAGCCTCACATGAACTGAGTGTCATATGTTTGCCATTGACATTTGATACTTCGCCAGTTACACAGTTACCCGTTTGTTTTAAGCCAGCAGATAACTTTCTATCGCTGTTTCGATATTGACAGCAAGTACAAATCATTATCACCATGGCACCGTGCGATAAAATGCGCGCTGTGGGATCTCTTCCAGCTATCACATCTTTGTAATGAATTGTGTTAAGAAATGGTTCCAGGTCCCGCTTGTGGCGCACACGCTTGAGTGTATGCAGCCGATAGTGGCAGCAAACGAAAACTAAGCGAGTGTAAACAGCCGGGACATCTCGGGCATGCATGCGACGTGCCGTATCTCGCCAAAGAAAGCAGCACCCCCGAAGCGCGTTCTCGAAACGCGGTGACACACATCGCGACCCTCGAGGAAAAAATGAGCGTCGGTCTCCTCAGCCGGGCTATCGACCTGTGTCCGAACTTTGCAGCCCCGTCCTGTCATGATAGGCCCGGGCAGTAATTAACACTCTCGCCATTCGTTCATGGCACAGGCCGTATATTATGAGTGCTTGTTTATTCGCGCTGTTAAGGAAGCACGAGCACTGGCTCGCGGTTACATTTAATCCTCGTTGCCCCGAAGGGGTCACCGAGGTGCGGGGAGATAATTGATATTGTTCGTGAATTGCTGTAATGCATGTAGAGTGGTGGTATAGAGGCCAATAGCGGACACACCTGGTCAGCGTCACTAACAAGATTGCCGCTAATATTAATTTCTATAAAATGATCTGACACGCCGCTCAAGTATATTGCAAGTGTGAGAACATTTGCGTATACAAGTATTTGCAAGCGCAAATGATCTAGTGTGTGCCGATGAGAAGCGAACTCCAGTACGCAGCAGGGCAGCGTACATGACACAGATTAGCGCTTCCAGTTAGTCAAGGCAATGGCCGGTGCAGCCATAGGCTTTCAAGTAGCAGTACCTGAACCATCGAGAACGTCATGCCCGTGGCGCAGCGGTCAGCTCTTCTCTTAGCCCAAGTGCCTTTGTGTGCAGCGAAACATTCCAACTTTTTTCGGCGAATAATAGCAGCAAAATCTATGGTTTTATGTGCCGAAACCTTGTTATGATTAGGAGAAATGCCGTAGATAGCAACTCTCGGATCAGCACATTTGCCTTCGTTCTGTGAGTGCGCAACCACAGTCCACTACCATTACAGCCCCTTAACTGCAGGCTGCTGGTCTGTCAGGCTGACGCGAGATTCCAGCATACGGACTAACGACCTGAACGAGATGTACCAAGCGTTCAATTGTGATTTATATGGTTGATATGTGGGGCTTAACGTCCCAAAACCACCTAATGATTGTGAAAGACACCGTAGTGGAGGGCTTCGAACGTTTCGACCACCTAGGGTTCTGTAACGTGCACCCACGTCTGAGCACATGGACCTACAACATTTTCGCCTCCATCTAAAATGCCACCCCCGCAGCCGGGATGCGATCTCGCGACCTGCGGGTCAGCATCCGAGTACCTTAGCCGCTAGACCACCGCAGCGGGGCCGTGTGTTCAATTTAGCTCGTGCTGTAGCCACGTCGAGGAGTGCCAGATGATGCAAGCCCGACTCTATGCAATGTGGCCTGAACTTTAGGTCGGCAACATCTTGTTGACTCTGCACGTTCTGTGCAGCGTGGGGCAAACGGCTACGTTATACGCCATGAACGCTTTCTAGAGCACTCAACTATGGCGCATTTTTGTTACCTCTCTTCGGAAATGCCTCTAATCCACTTATTTGTTCGAAACAGAGAGGCCGTTTATCCACTCACAGTTTCATCGAAACGCCCTCTTTCATTTCACCCTAAAACACTCCAGCGCTATTTTTGATCAGAACAGCACAACACCAGACGACACCGCATGACAGCGTCTCTTCTGGCATGCCCGTCTCCGACTTTTCCTCGTCAAAAGACGCAGTGGGATGTTGTAATTGCAATGTATCACGAACTATCCCCGCTACGTGTTCTCTTGGTTGCATTCCAATATTCTGCCCTTAGACGTACCGATGAACAAGAAAAATTATCGAGGTTTCAAAAAACAATTGCTCACCACTTTGCAAGCAAGCATAGCACAAGGGCTGGTTTTCACGAAACAGAGGTCTTTTAGACATGCCGTATTTATTACCACGACCGTGCTAGAACGTGAAGTGGCCGAAGCACCTCTTGAAGTTACCGGATGGTATTCTGTAGTCTGTCAGCCGATATACACGATTGGTTCAGCTTGGTGACTAAATGTGTTATTAAGCAGATATTGGTGTTTTCCTGCACCAGCTACCTTCTCTCGCGGAAAAAAAAAATTAATGAAGATAAATGATGTGCAAAAACTGCGTCAGTTACCACGTGACGTCAGCTAGTATGAGTAGTTCAAGCTATAAAGAATTAGACGAGCGAAAATTGTATAAGCCAACTCATTCGCCTAATAACACTAAAGCTGATGCAAATACATCAAGTCACGCAACCGTTCTAAAATTGAGACCAAAATCAGCCACAGCGACACAGAATAAATTTATGAATGAAGAGACCTATTAGGCGATCAGGTTAAATAGTTTGATGAGTTCTGGCTGCGAATTAAATACTACTTAGAATCAATTCTTAAAATATTGCCCACTTCTGAAAAGTCGTTTTAAGTCAATTATGCTTACTTTCGTATTGCTCGTGGCTTCATTTCACTTTCTGCATCTGTTTTTTTTTGTGTTTTTTCAGGCCTGTGACTCGCTTTACACATTTTCAGATGCACTGTACTAAAAATTTTTTCCGTGAATATTTCCATGAGGCCATAGACGCTTTTCACCCAGTGATTTCTTACGAGTTTCGCCATCTCAATAAAACGGGGGAAAATGTTGAAAACACGCGCCCTGCACGTCTGACTAGGGTGAACCGAGGTGGAAATACGTCACATGGCAATACGCTCAGTTCCAAATAAATTACCTACAGCTATTCCAGAATTCTGTGCCACCTCTGAACGATGAGCTAAACAGCCTGTTAATTTTTTTGCATTTTTGTTGCTCTTTAAAATTTCCGGGAGCAGCACTTGCATTAGAGTGGAATTTATGCTTCTGCGTTTTCAATTCAACCCTGCAAAAGTGAAAAGTCACTGTTCTAAGTTTATTTAGGCAACTTCTTTATTCGACTAGAGAAAGTATGTGGGCACAAGAGATAATTGTCGATAGATTTTTTATTTATTAATGCTTAAAAGCTCTTGTCATGATTTCTCATAGGTCTGGATCATTAGTAAGGAAAAAGAATGGTTAAATCATTCGAGAAAAAAAAAAGAAAGGCAGCAGCAATGAACATAGATGGTCACGGATGGTGTAATGTATGATAGTCTCGCACACAAGTAAGGCAGTAATAAGAACACATTATTTGTTTTCTTGTTCGTTTCCTGAACCACGCACTGGTGAATACCTTTTTGAATGGTATCTCGACTATCTGTGACGTTTGCAGAGGATGCCTCGAAATTTGGACGACTACGAATTTAAATGATGTGCTGTAGGCTTTGAGGAGGTCAATGTAAGATGGCGCACGGAGGACTAACTTGTGGGTCAGCCCTGCCGAATGAAACGTCTGACAACGTAAGCCTTCAACTCATTGATAACTGTCTACGATACAAACAGAAGACCTCCGCACAATCATGAAGAGACAGCTATCAGAGCCACGTAATGTTCTTTCATACCTTGGCTCTTCTGCACTTCTGAACGAGTCTTGTGCCACATGTGCGATACTACTAATAGGCAGTGGCCACTTTGGCATTCTTCTGATTGTTTCTCATCTCTTTTCTCTTTATTGTGCAAATTTCATGCCGTGAATAAGCACGCAACGCAAGTATTTCTCTTCCAAATGCATGTGCTTTAGATACTGACTAAATACTGCCTATACTAATTTTTGTGCTTGGCAAAAATATGCTTTTCTCTTTGATTGTCGAAGGAGATTTCGTGAGCACTAACTATCGTTTCAAGAAACTAAGTAGTAATTTCTCGTCTGTGGAAGCATGCTACCGTAGATAGTGCACTGATACGTCTTCTTCGCCACTGCTCTCATTGCAGTGCACAAAAAAAAAAAGAAAAAGAAACAGCTACTGGCCCCTTTCACGACAATAATGCGACATTCCTTAACAGTCCGAAATGAAGAGTTCCCAGGCACTGATCTCTACGGATGTCGGAGTGAAGTGACTTGAAATAATGGGTTATTTTTTTCTTTTTTGAAAGTGAATCAACTGAATTCCGCTTTCAAGTGGTCGTTGTCATGGAGTGCTTTTTTCGTTGCACACTTGGGCAGGTGTAATTATTTTAAAAAAAAAGAGGTCCCGCTTTGTAAGTATCGATCATTGACATTCAATGTGCGCGAAACACCCCTTTCGTGATAAAGGCGACGTGATCGATAAAGCGTAACAACGTGACATATGAATGTATAGTGTCTGCCGACGTTTATTCAGCCGACGATTGTGTTCGTGGCTTTTGTTCACGATCGCACATTCACTAGCTGAAGCATGTTACCTATAGAATTATTTTAGGCATTGGGGGACTGGTCAATTATAGAGAACCTGCGACACAAATTAAGCGTGTAGTTTGCATGGCTTATTTTCAAGCTATGAAACGCACGGATATAGTTATGCGAATGCAAAGCCAAGAACAAAGCTGTTATTGTTTCATTACAAAGCAGAAACCATATTGGTTTCGGACTTGAGCGGCACGCACCGGCTATTTTTGTGATTGAAAGCGGCGCCTCATCATTTTCAACATGTAGGAGAATTGACCGTGGGCGCGTACGCCAGATATTTAAATTGGTTTGACGCGACAAGTCGATTGTAATATTAATATGGTCCTAGACAGGTCACGCTGTTGTACGCTGAAAATTACACTTGCACTATTTATGCCTCCTCAGATTACTACGGATATCTGTTTTTCAACATGCAATTTTCAAAATAATAGCAAAGGGACGCTAAGTTGCTCCGCTCAATCGGATACCACGAGGCGGGTAATCCGGTATCTTGGAAATTGGACCCCGTTCCTGTCGTCTTTGGGAGAGTAAAATAGGAAAGCCAATTTTTTTCTCGACATTTTCTGGGGTTTCGAGATTTGAAGACTTGTAACTTCCCTTGCCTAACACCACTTTTGAATATTCTTTATTGAGTTCATGTTTTTAGTGAAACACCACATGTTTTCCACCTCCGCACAATGCATACAAAAAGCATCGCAGGGCATAGTTCCCCAGAGTACGGACATGAAAACGTCTCAAGGCTTATTTATAAGGCTGGTCTGTTTCGTGTTCTAGCTGAGATGCCTGTTGAAGTTCTGCCTACAGTAACAAAATCATTCTTTTTTCCTGGGACCGAGGGCATTACGTTGACCGTTTTCTCTTCAAAGAGAGAGTTCAAGACAAACAGAGCTACTGAAATAATGGTCAACTATACATTTACCAGTTTGCTACTCTACCCGTGGGGAGGAAAAAAGGGGAACAATAGAGAAACAGGGGGACGTGCGAGTCTTGCATATTCGCAAGTTTGGGGCAGCTGACAACCGATGGCAATGTACACTTGTACCATGTTTCAATGCGGTATTACGCCTCCTATTGTGAAGTCTATTCACAGGAAACGCATCTTTCTGAAGCATGAAAGTTACATTCAGTGCAGTTCCAAACATCTGCGTTGCTCGGTGGTATAGCACCAGCTAATTGACACGGGAAATAGTTGGAATCGATTGCATCGAGGTTGCATCACTTTTTATTATTTGCATTCAGGTCAATTTTTTGGATACAGAAAATGTTGGTTTTTCACTCACAACCAACGACGTCAACACCGACAACATAAATACCGTGACAACCTCAGGTCTCGGGATCAAACCCCGGCAGCGGAGGCTGCATTTTAGATGGAGGTGGAAATGCTGGGAGCCCGTGTGTTCAGATTTGGGTGCATGTTAAAGAACCCCAGGTGGTCGAAATTTCCGGAGTCTTCCACTATACCGCGTCTAGCTCTGATGATCCTGTGATGATTTCGGCACGTTAAACACCACATATAAATCAATTTCTGCGACAAGGACTTTGAACGCTATAGCGTTAAAACGCGCAGTGGCAACCCGGAACAACGGAAGCAGTAAGGACCAAGGTTATCACAATGCCACCGGCTATCACGTGGACACAAAAAGCCACGCTCGGGCATTTTTCGGTATCAGGACGAGTAATAATAGAGTGCGAAAGCCCCCTTCAAAATCCTGGACAATGCACGCATGACAGCTTGGGCCGTTATTCCTGTAGTTTGCACCAAACTCTTCCACTGAATTCTTAGCGCAACTGAATTTTCCTGCATTCTTAACTCTATATTTTCGGCAGATGCACATCGCAAAAGGATACTACAGCTGATCTCAGTTTAATTGTTATCGCGCAAGCGTCAATCTGCCAGCGACCTAAGCGCGTAGTCATACGTTACACAAAAGGTATAATCAAAATTACGTAGTGACCGCTGCCTCGTTAACTGCTCTACGCTATACCAATCACCCTACCCAAAACTCCGCGTCATTTCTTTCTAATTCAGGTTTTAATTTTCTTGTCGTGGGATTGAATCGCGACTGCACAGCTGAATCATATATGTTAGGTTTTTCTTAACACTGAAATTTGTTCTATGCCTTCGTTGTGTCGACGCTAGCGATGTCGAGTATTGCTTAACGCTCACGCGTTTAAATTTCCCGTGTGTGCGCTCGTCGTTCCTGGGTAAATACTAAGTGCCAATCATCTGTAGCATATACCCGCACACCAGCACGGCACATGCCCGCCCTTGGGTATGTACCACTGTCTGGCGAGAAGTGTTTGACGACGTACGCGACGGGATCTTGCCATTATTCATGTCTTGACCAGCGCGTCATAGTCGTCAAACCATCTCACCCTCCCATGCTAATTTTCGTTCATGCCAAGTTAAGGGGGTGGCCACTAGAGCACCCAAACTTGAGCGAATATATAAATAGATAGATAGATAGATAGATAGATAGATAGATAGATAGATAGATAGATAGATAGATAGATAGATAGATAGATAGATAGATAGATAGATAGATAGATAGATAGATAGATAGATAGATAGATAGATAGATAGATAGATAGATAGATAGATAGATAGATAGATAGATAGATAGATAGATAGATAGATAGATAGATAGATAGATAGATAGATAGATAGATAGATAGATAGATAGATAGATAGATAGATGCACTCAGAGTCACCGAAGTTCACTAAGAAATGCTTCACATGTAAAATATGGTAAAGCTGGTGCTTGTCACTCTTTCATTTGAATGACTTGCGAAGTTGGACAAAATATGTTGTATTATCATAAAAAAGAAGATTTGAAAATGTGCCTTCTTTGTGTGGACGGGATCACAGCTTTAGGAAGAAGAAAATGAGTGAGTTAATCTTTCAGCTTTCCTCCCTCACCTCAAAAGATGATTCTCTGTGGCCCTGTTTAAGTTCATAGTCAGCGCAATGCGCATGCGATAATCCTCAAATCGCACTCGACTTCACGTTGCTCTCCAGGACAAACGGTGCACAAAAGTTTGCAGGAATATATCACATTAGGTTTATCAAAGAGAGTGAGCGTCATCAAAACTTTAAAAGAAAGAAGTAATATAGCGTGGCGTCTCGCGCACCAACATCCTGATATCACTGTGCGGCACACCTAAGAAGAGGGCTCAGAAAATATCGGCGCTTGTTATTCTTTGAAGTGGATTTACATCACACAGTGCAAAGGCCTCTGTCATTTCACTTCCATCGAAATGTGACCTCCACACCCGGGACCAAACCCGCGACTTTCAGGTGAGCAGCCGGGCATCATAACTGCAATGCCACTGGGGTGGACATAGACTACACCTTGGACAGCGGCGATGCATCATTTATACTGACACTGTAAAGGGATGTAATGGCATTCATTGCCTTACGGGAAGTGCACTCTGAACTGAATTAGTTTCAATTTGGATTTAGATTTTGCCTGCCGTTGAAATAATGCAGTTTACTCGGTAAAATGAACAACCCGGCTCTGGCAAGCACCGTCATTTTTCATGACGTCACGGCTTGTTGATGCGGGAAACTCCATGGTGGCGTCGCCAACTGTTGTAATTTCTTTAAAAAGCAAGGATGTTTTAGGTTAGTCTTAGTTTGTGTGTGCGGACTGTCAGAAAACTATTATAACAGTTAGAAAGCTATCATAAACGGTTATCTGTCCCAAAAATGAGGTCAGTACCACTACCCCCCCCCTCCCCTGTTCCCTCCATAAATACTACATGAAATGGTTGCGAAGCAATGGCGGCGACATAAAGACACCGAGGATCATTCATATTACTCATAGTATGGGCAGCTCCCAGATTGCGTAAAGTGATTAGAATGACGCAATTCTCATGTAACAGGCTACTACTAATTCTTGCTCAGCTATGCATGCGCACATTGGTGTCGTCTATATGTGTGCGTCCATTGAGTCACGACTGACTCATGATCGGAAGCGGAAGTGCATGCCTTACTGAAAATAGACCACGAGCAAGGCAGCGGAATTAACTACCGTGTCGTATATGCACTTAGCTGTTGCATTGCTTGTACTTGTGCAACTTCTCAAACAACCCGAAATTTATTTGTCTAGCAGATTTAGTTTCCGCAAAAAAGCTGTGCTACTACGGTTAAAGGTGAACATATTCGACAAAGATCTGTATGGCTGGCTGAAAATCAATACGAATAATATAACTTACGTCAGTGAGACAAAGAAGATATCCCCGAAAGGATGCGGCAACATCAAAACGACGTGCGTAGCTTCAACGCTGCCCGAAACGTACTCCCGGAACACAGCGAAAAGGTGAACCATCGCAATAATTGTGATGATGCCCGGGCCATTGACACGGAAAACAGCCAGAAAAAAAACAGTTCTTGAAGTTCTGGCATATTCAAACAACACCTGTAAATCATAACCGCTTAACTGGAAGCTCACCGAGTGTACACGCACATGGTCTGCGAAACCAGTGGAAAAAGCACTGCAGTAACAGAAGCGACGGGAAGAAGGACAATGGAGAAGGAGACACCACCAAAAAATGTCGCTAGCTTCAGATCCAGCTGAACAGTCACCCCTCAAGAAGGGACCGAATTAGTCCCGAAGCATTGGGTCAGTTTATAGTTCTTTTTTAATTTCAACCTTGGAAACTTTGAACTATAAGTGGCTTGATAGGTAATTTGATTCGCATGGATTATAACGTACCCGACGAGCTTTAGCTGGAACGTATCGACTTATACTGGTTCAGATATAATCATGTGCTTGATGACTTAGTTTGAAGCCATGTGGGTAAAACAGTTGCCTTCCCAAGACGCGGATATTGCACCGATAGAAAGATCAGACTACACATGAAGTGTTTGAAGCGTTCGCAATGAAATGTAAAAATGCAGCCCGTGTTAGTGTGCGCATCTCCTGATCGCACAGCACACAAGCACGCAACTGACAAGGATTGTAAGCACATGTTAACTAATCTTGTTTTACTTAGCAAGTTTTTTTTTGTTGTTGTTTTGCTGGATGCATGGGCCGCAATGAGTTTTGGTAATTTCTGCCTCTCCCGTTCACTCGATATATATGGGCATTAGAATGTTTGCAGCAGAAGTGAATGCAATGGAACTCTAGTAAATGCTACATTCCTGCCACAGAATTCCCTGAAAATGCTGTAAACGAAACTTTGGCGTTAGTGTCTACGTTAGTGTCTAGTTTAGACAAATGCACGCATTTGTCTAAACTTCATTCTTTCGGCTTCTATTGGCTCCGTGAGACCTAAATACGCTCCCCCGCGGGACAAAAATCAGCCAACGTTGAGCAGTCACGCTTCACTACTCTGACCTTTCTTGGCGCATCAATTCAAATCGGCTCAGGACGTTCGCAACATTCCGTTCTTTTGTTCAAAATTAACATCAAAACAAATCGTAAGCAAAGTCTCGAATGCGTTCGATGCCCGCAAGCACGAAGATTATAAGCAAACCCATTATTACCATGGCTGCCAAACGATCGCAGTGGCAGAGTTACCTCTGAAATATTTTAGGGAACTTCATGGCAACGAACTATCTGGGTCGGCTCGTTTCAGTTTCTCTTGTTGTCATCTGCACAGAGTACTTGAGCTTTGATTAAGCGCGTGCCTATGCATTACGATAATAATTATATACGAACCTCTGCAACTCTGCTGTAAAATGATGGTTGGCCATCAAATCAACAATATTAAGTGTGCGCGGTGGTATATACAAAGGCCAGGACTCTTGACTGAGAACTCTACAGTACGCAGGTAGCTATAAAGCATACAAATTGTGAAGACCTCTATTTTTAAGGGGGTTCTTCACTGCTTTGAGCCTCAGTAAATCTTACATAGTAGCTTTCAAAAAGTGGTGCTCTGGCAATCTCGACTTACCAGGAAATCGCACGAATTGAAGATGATCAAGCACAAAGCAATAAAAATTGTTGCTCTTGCTTTCTTTATGTCTGCAACATCACCGATGGCCGCACCGTTCCAACGTCGTGCATTAAGCCATGACTTGTATAGTTTATCTGTAGTACAATATGTGCCGCACAGCAGTTTAGTACATATAACTTGCGCGAGAACCAAAGTTAGCGCGATGTATACGTGCCCGCAAGCGATTAGCTGCTCCTTCGCCATCCTTCACAAAAGATGTGTACACTCGATGGCAGCCGCAGCCTGGCTGCTTCACATCTACATTCTAGTCGCGTGTATTGGTGTGTCTCGATGCCAACGGTGACTCGAGATTTTATCGCTTCTCGCCTGTTTCATTCGCAGCCAGTCTCCGCTATGCGGTGGTATTTGACTTGTCGTATGTCGTTTTTTTTTCTTTTTATACATCTCTTTTACTTTTCTCAAAATATCTGTACCGCTAGATTTTATTGTCACTCAGATTTGGAAGTACACGAGGCGTCCGAAACGAGTGTCGCGACCTTTCCAACTTTACGATTCGCGGAGGCGCCCTGCTCTACGCATAACCAAGGAGTGCTGACGCACTCTTGTGCATTGCGAGTAAGGAAGGGGAGGAGGAGGTAAAGTTAGCAACGTGCCTGGAAATGTCCATACGCTTCCTATATACTTTTAGCGATTCAATAAATGAGCACGAGACCAGCCTAAAATGAGTTTTTTTTTTAATTTGGCTAGACATTTACTACGTCGCATATTTGACAAAATCTGAGTCGTTTCACGTTTTCTATTTATTGTAGACAACAACAGCGCAGACGCTCCCGCACAGCGTACGTATATACACGCTGGCGCGAAATCCATTACTTCTTCGGACGGTCTTCGCTATCGCACCGGCACCTGCGCCTAATGCTGCACGCTGTATTTGAGCTACCAAATTTGGCGCAAACTAGTCGCAAAGCGACGTCAGCCGCTTTGGCAGAGAGCGAAAATCTCGCCGTACGAGACAGCAACAAAAGCCTTTGGACATCTAAATGCCGAAACGCTCACCCCTTATTCGAGCCACCTGTTTACGCCGTCTTCGTAACACTTCATAGCAACACCACCTCACTTCTAGTTTTCATGACAGTTGGTTTAGTTTTCCGCCTTCGTACTTTGTTTTACATCGAGATAAATGAACAGTATTTCACTATGTACTTGAACAGCGCGCAGTTACTGTAAGACTATTCCATTTGAAAGGGACCTCTGTTCATTTGATAATGCTATTTTGCAAGTTAGATTACAGCAAATTTAGAGCGGTTAGCGTAAGCGGACCATTTTCGTTTGCATCCCAGAAGCTCAAGTGGCTGTACCGTTCTCCGTGTTAAGTTGGAGGCCGCATGTTCAATTGATTACCATGGCCGTAATGATTGCGATTATGAAAGTACGCAAAATTACTCGCTGGTGAAACTTCAGCTGATAAAATTTAGCTAAAGAACTCACATACATTGCGTGTCTCCTAACGCTCTAGAGCCAAGAAGCAGATGAGGTGCACAGTGTTGCTTAACTTTCACAATCACCAACTCCACTATAGAATTGAAAATGTTCAAAGCCAGTGCCCTCATGTAAACCCTAGAAGAAGGCTATTCGGGCTAAGGATGTTTCTGGGGTCTACGGTGTTGCGAACGACGGACCGATCCCGCCGAAGCCACCACTGTTGCGAAAGACGGGGACGCCAACACGGCCCCGAAGGCGCCACTGCTTTCAACTCCGCCGGGAAGGTAACCAGCCGTTTGGTAGCGTATGTTTTTCAGCTCGCGACTGCTTCTGCGCCGAGCTGATAAGACGAGCGGACGAGACGACGGTGAGTTAAACAAGGTTTATGTACAGCATATATCCAGAGGCGTTACAATTTCGGCACTGGGGCCGACAGAGACTCGAAGAGCCGAGCTCTCCTCTCTAATACATAGGTCAACTTTTCGCCTAAGACCGCCGACTCACACACATGTCGGCTCTCCGACATGGGGACTCCTCTCTCGTAGGACCGCCGATCGCGACACGCCGCAGGGCTTTTTTTTTTATATGCACCGGGTCCAACCAAAATGTCCAATCAGAAGCGCCGCTGGTCATCAGGGCAGATTCCTCCAATGGGGTCGCCGCTGGACCATGTTACCCCCAGACACGAGGACGCCGGCTCGCTGTCACGTGCGCTGCTGACTCACTGCACGTGGGCCAGAGAGGCGCCGCGCGTGTTTACGCCGTTGAGTTGTTCGTGTCAGGCGGACTGCGGGCTGGCCTTGACCCAGATTGCCTTTTTCAGAGGCACGGACGTTTGACGAGGACTCGCTGGCATAACAGCACCCCCGCTGCCAGACAATGCACCGGAAAGACGAGCTGCTTCCACGGGGCTCGGATGTCAGGTGCGCTCGTTCGCCAGGTCCCTCCAGGTTCGCCTCCAGGGCCATGGGGAGAATACAGCTCCAGACTGTTCCGGAAACACATCCCATTTTTGACGACGGATCCCAGCTCCACTGGCTTGTCGCCACAACTTGCTGGCCAACTTCGCTCGTCTCTTCTGACCATTTTCGGTTTCAGCACTTGACGATGGTTCTGCAACTTGCTAAGAACGGTTCGACAACAGACAACACACGACACATGCAAGTGCCCTCGGTCACCCGACAGAACACCAGACAAAGTATAGTACAACATATACCTAGCTAAGTGTCTATCGGAATTTTGTTCCCTCTACATCAAGAGGCACATGTGGGACACAAGACTCTTAAAATGACAACTCAATTTTTTTTCCACGTACAACAACGTAACGAATTAGAATACCACAAAGTTGGCCCCTTGAGATCACTCTAAACGAGAGCGCTCAGCTAAGGTCGTGATGAGGTCAAAATTTTGCCCCGAATCGCCAGCGAGAAACCGAAAGGTTGAGAAGTTACTAGCTGGAACGCACTGCTCAATGCACCTGCATTAGCGTTTACCTTTCCTTTATTTTTATTTTTTTTGATAGCGAACGTCAAAGTTGCGCTGTGGAGCAACATGCTCCACTTCAGTAACCGGCCACCTTTAGGCGACGATACCTATGCGGCACCAAGAGCGGCTCACACTTTCGACGTTGCACAGGGGAACAACGATACGGCTTGCTATGGATTGACTCCTCACCGCTTAGCTCGATATCGTGTTCGATCACCCTCGTGTTTCCGGGGCGGTCCGAAAACACGTCTTCAAACTCGGAACCAATCTTTCTCAGGTCCTCTTTCTCAGGTCCTCCTTCACTTAAGCTAGGCTCTAGGTTTATCTGCTCCCGGATTACTTTCGATTCCCCTTCAATTACCTCACTAGAACTCAAAATTTCTGTTTCCTCTTCCTCTGAAGCATTCAACAACAGATTTACGACCGCTTGATGTTGAACGTATGGTTTCATCAAGTTGTAAATTTTGTCCGGCCGCCTTCCTAATTTCACTTCATAATTTGAATCGCAAGGCTTCGATAATACTGTGGCGGGCCCTTCCCAATCAACCTCAAGCTTGTTCCTTTTGGACGGCTGCAGCAGCATTACCTGATTATCAACTTCAAAAGCACGCTTCTTCACCGATTCCTCGTAGTGCTCCTTGGACAGCACTTTTGCCGCGTTTTTCTGGCTTTCCACTAGCGCTTCAATTTGGCTTTCCACTAGCGCTTCAATCGAGAGATCCTCACGCTGCTCTCGAATGAACGTCTCTCGATAAACTCTCGGCAGCTCGCTCCAACTTTCCGCTACAGGCGAGAGCGTTGCAACCCTCTCGCTCTGACTCAATGGCGCCATGTCGTCTCCCCTTTCTACGGAAACCGCGCCGGTCGGTTCGGCGACGGGCCGCTCGCGTGACTGCTCACATGACTCATGCGGAAACTTTCCTTTCTGGGGTTCCGTCGACCCGCCGACAAGGTCACTTGAGAGTTCACCGCATTGAACCAGATCAAGCTGCCGCGATAGCTTCCGCGCTTGCGATCGCGTGAGAGCCACGCACGCTAGGTTGGGGAAGAACGATTTGCCCTGCTCTTTGAGAATCTGCTCTGAGTTGTTGGAGAAAAGATAAGGAAAACGATCATTTAGCGCGGCAGACACAGCCGCTTCGGTGCGAAGCTCACCGAACGGGCCTTTAATGACAACCGTGGTGATTGGTAAGCGACCACACTGCTCCTCGGCGACCTGCCTGATCCACGTGCATTCTCCTGTGAAGTCATCCGGAGACACCAATGAAGGATGGACAACGTCCATGGTTGCCGCTGAGTCTCTAAGTGCTCGGCACGTTTTCTCATTCACCCTAATTTCTTGGAGATACGGCTCCAACAACCGAATGTTTTTTTCTGATTCTCGGATCGTTGCGAAAGCAAACTTTTCCTGACAGTTTCTCGCGATGTGCCCTTCCTTTTTGCAGTTGTAGCAGATTAGCGGCTTCCGTTTGTTTTCCGATTCAAATGCCTGTGTGGTAGAAACCTCACTCGATTTCTCCGCTTCTGTTTGCCCTTCCCCTACACTGTCCTTCGTAAGAGACGGGTCCTTCTTGAAATTACGGTGCGGAGCGGGTCTCCGTTGATCAGGTTTCTTTGAAAAGCCCTCTTTTCTCTCATCCTTTTCAACGCGCACTGCCCTGCTGTGCAACTTTCGGCGAGTATAATACTCCTCAGCTAACTCTGCTGCCTTGTATAGCTTTACTTCACCAAGTCTGTCCTGCAGCCAAAGCCTGACATTATCCTCGATGCAGCGGTAGAATTGCTCCAATGCAACGCATTCCACCACTTTATCGCGGTCGTCATAAACACCTTCGCCCTTGAGCCATTCAATTAAATCGGCCTTAAGACGAAACGCGAAGTCAACATGTGACTCATTCCCCTTTTCAGCATACCGGAACCTTTGCCTGAAAGCCTCGGGTGACAACTTATAACGTCTCAAGAGCACTTCCTTAACCTCGTCATAGCTCTCAAACGCTTCTCTCGACAAGCAAGTTATCGCGTCGGACACTTCGCCGGGAAGAAGAGCTAGCAGGTTCCGCGCCCAAAGAGGCCGCTCCAAAGCGTTTCGCTCACAGACGTGTTCAAACTTGACGAGATACTTCGCCATGTCCTCGCCTACTACGAACGGTGGCAGTTGGTCCCGAATTCTAAAACCGCTGACCTGAACTGTTGGAGAAGCTACGCTAGGCGCCTGCGAACACTGTAGGATTGCCAATTCTAGTCGTTTCAACTCGAGACGCTCCTGTCTCTCGGCCTCCTCGCGACGTTCGCGCCTTTCAGCTTCTTCACGTTCGCGAGCTTCGCGCCTTTCAGCTTCTTCGCGAGCTTCTACTTCTCGCCTTTCAGCCTCCTCACGGCGTGCTTTAATATCCACCCAGGCCTCATCGACTTCCTCAGCCGACACTCCCTCATCCTTCATGATCTCAAGGATCGCTTGCTTTCGTTTCGCACGGCCCAAAGTAATGCCGAGTTCCTCACAAATTTCGATGAGTTCCTTCACTTTAAGGTTCTCCATCGTTCACACTAGCCTCTTGCTGTTTGCCCCTGTTAACAATTTACTTGCCGTACCCACTATAAGTCAACTAGCAAGACGCGCAAGCAATTTTTCACTCTCCCGTGTTTACCCCCTCCGCATTAACTTTGGTTTCAAAGCACTTCGACTTTGCTTGAAACGATCAAAGCTCACTCTGATGTTTCACACAGCCCTTCTCTAAACTACTACAACCTGAGCTAGAGTAGTCTGGTGAACTGAGGGGAAAACATCAGGCACTCACCGCATCGATGTCGCTGACGCCGGCCGATCCCGCAGCTGCCAACCACTGTTGCGAAAGACGGGGACGCCAACACGGTCCCGAAGGCGCCACTGCTTTTAACTCCGCCGGGAAGGTAACCAGCCGTTTGGTAGCGTATGTTTCTCAGCTCGCGACTGCTTCTGCGCCGAGCTGATAAGACGAGCGGACGAGACGACGGTGAGTTAAACAAGGTTTATGTACAGCATATATCCAGAGGCGTTACAATTTCGGCACTGGGGCCGACAGAGACTCGAAGAGCCGAGCTCTCCTCTCTAATACATAGGTCAACTTTTCGCCTAAGACCGCCGACTCACACACATGTCGGCTCTCCGACATGGGGACTGCTCTCTCGTAGGACCGCCGTTCGCGACACGCCGCAGGGCTTTTTTTTATATGCACCGGGTCCAACCAAAATGTCCAATCAGAAGCGCCGCTGGTCGTCAGGGCAGATTCCTCCAATGGGGTCGCCGCTGGGCCACGTTACCCCCAAACACGAGGACGCCGGCTCGCTGTCACGTGCGCTGCTGATTCACTGCACGTGGGCCAGAGAGGCGCCGCGCGTGTTTACGCCGTTGAGTTGTTCGTGTCAGGCGGACTGCGGGCTGGCCTTGACCCAGATTGCCTTTTTCAGAGGCACGGACGTTTGACGAGGACTCGCTGGCATAACAACGGCTGTACACTATTGGCTTCGAAAGCATCGCATGGTATACCGCTGAGTAGTCCACTCGGTTACGTAGTTGGTGCTCGTCTCTCTCCTTCTATCTCACCGCTTCCGCTGTCTTCTCTCTTTATGACCACAAGTTATTCCCGTACGAGGTAGGTGATGTGAACAACCCACAGTTAATATTTTTTACCTTTAACACTAAAGTGTTTAACACCAGGCTCCACCACAGCCGCATTGACATCGCGAATATTACGTTGCGAATATGCACTAACCAATAGAAACAAACAAAAAAACTCACAGGAAAAAGTTTCGCCCCTGGGAGTCTAACGTACGACCTCTCGCGCCGCAGCGCATGGCACGAAATGCCTCAGGCATGAACCGAGTGTATTTAAAGTACTAACGTAGAGCTGTTTATATAGGCCGTTTACTGTCTGTAATACTAAGAGATGGGTGACTTCAGCATGTTTTCGTTATGAATAGCAAGATGGCGCGAAGGGCGTGAGAGTGTGCTTTAAAAGTCGCAGCAGTCGAGAATTACACCATATCCCGTTAAAGGGAACCATGTGTAGATGCGAAGTAGCGGGCACTAACGCTTAAGTGCCAACCACTGGCACGCGTATGCATGCGCCTACGCGTCAAAAGCGTCTAGTCGCGCCTGTGGAGGAAAAGGGCGCGCAGCTACTGGCACGCGTCGACCGCGTTGACGCCCACGCGTCCAAGGCCGATGCACAATGTTGCTTGATCTTTTGGCTTAGAACTGTCCAAGTTCAGCACAGAACGGCACGTTCTCAACTGGAGCGGGAATGTATGTTTTAGAGGACATGAGAACATGTTAACAAGTTGATAGTGCTTCAACCACCACAGTTTAGACTATTTTAGAAGTAATTGACATTTCAGTGAACTACAGCGGTATGCACCAGAAATCAACATCGGTGCGTGTGCCGCTCCCGCGAAAGAACATTCGCGTTTAGCATACTGTACGTCTATCATAGGCGTGTGCAGGGTTCTCCTTAAGAAGGGGGGGGGCAAAAGTTTGCCCCAGTGCCCCTCCCCAGGTCTGACTTAGCCCCCTCTCCCTATTATGTTATTATATGGAGTTCACATTGAGCTCTCCCCCCCCCCTCCTCTCTGCGGTGAATGAGGCGTGGCTGCCCTCCTGATCAGGTTTACAAATCACCGGGTTTCTATACCTGCACTACCAAAGTTACTAAAAATATCTTGCATATGCTGGTACCTTCAGTATATTTACACAACATATTTTATATCCGTCAACTTAATAATCACGCCTGCAACTTCATGATCTGACAGATTTTAGTCAGTCATAAGACTACAATTGAGGCCAGAGTAGCAGGCTTTCGGCTGATGTGTGTGTTCGAAATATCCTCTAATGCAACAAAGCACACGTGGTTCTTATTGATACAACTGATATTGGTCATAAGATAGGAACCAAATACTGCGTAGAATGCCTTCGGGCATTTTCCATAGTCGAAATGTGCTCTAATGAACTAAATGTGCCTGACACTTCATGATGTTACAGATATCGGTCATAATATTGCAACTGAGCCCTGTATGGAAGACTTCTGGGTGTTGTCTTTAGTCAAAGTATTCTCTAAAATGACAAATGACACCCAACTATTCATGAAGTCACAGATATCGTCATAATATTGGAACTGAACCCTGTATGGAAGACTGCTGGACGTTGTCTTTAGTCAAAGTATTCTCTAAAACGACAGACGCCATCCAACTGTTCATGAAGCCGCAGATATCCGCCATAATATTAGTACTGAAACCTTAATGCAAGATTTCTGGAGGACGTTGTCTTTAGTCAAAGTATTTTCTAAAACGACAGACGACACCCAACTGTTCATGAAGTCACAGATAGCGGTCATATTATTGGAACTGAACCCTGTATGAAAGACTTCTGGACGTTGTCTTTAGTCAAAGTACTCTCTAAAACGACAAGCGACACCCAACTGTTTATGAAGTCGCAGATATCGGTCATAATATTAGAACTGAAACCTTAATTCAAGACTTGTAGACGGTATCTTTAGTCAAAGTATTCTCTAAAATGACAAACGACCCTCAACTGTTCATGAAGTCACAGATAGCGGCCATAAATATTGGAACTGAACCCTGTACGGAAGACTTCTGGACGTTGTCTTTAGTCAAAGTATTCTCTAAAACGACAAGCGGTACCCAACTGTTTATGTAGTCACAGATATCGGCCATAATATTAGTACTGAAACAATAATGCAAGATTTCTGGACGTTGTCTTTAGTCAAAGTATTCTCTAAAACGACAGACGACACCGAACTGTTCATGAAGTCACAGATATCGGTCATAATATTAGAACTGAATCCTCAGTGGAAGACTTCTGGACGTTGTCTTAAGTCAAAGTTTTCTCTAAAACGACAGACGACACTCAACTGTTCATGAAGTCATAGATAGCGGTCATAAATATTGGAACTGAACCCTGTATGGAAGACTTCTGGACGTTGTCTTTAGTCAAAGTATTCTCTAAAACGACAAGCGACACCCAACTGTTTATGAAGTCGCAGATATCGGCCATAATATTAGAACTGAAACCTTAATTCAAGACTTCTGGACGTTGTCTTTAGTCAAGGTATTCTCTAAAATGACAAACGACTCTCAACTGTTCATGAAGTCACAGATAGCGGTCATAAATATTGGAACTGAACCCTGTATGGAAGACTTCTGGATGTTGTCTTTAGTCAAAGTATTCTCTAAAACGACAAGCGACACCCAACTGTTTATGAAGTCGCAGATATCGGCCATAATATTAGTACTGAAACCTTAATGCAAGATTTCTGGACGTTATCTTTAGTCAAAGTATTCTCTAAAACGACAGACGACATTTAACTGTTCATGAAGTCACAGATATCGGTCATAATATCAGAACTGAATCCTAAGTGGAAGACTTCTGGACGTTTTCTTAAGTCAAAGTTTTCTCTAAAACGACAGACGACACCCAACTGTTCATGAAGTCACAGATATCGGTCATAATATTGGAACTGAATCCTTAATGAAAGACTGCTGGACGTTGTCTTCTGTCAAAGTTAATCCTTAATGGAAGACTGCTGGACGTTGTCTTCAGTCAAAGTATTCTCTAAAACGACAAGCGACACCCAACTGTTTATGAAGTCACAGATATCGGTCACAATATTGGAACTGAACCCTGTATGGAAGACTTCTGGATGTTGTCTTTAGTCAAAGTATTCTCTAAAACGACAAATGACGCCCAACTCTTCATGAAGTCACAGATATCGGTCACAATACTGGAACTGAACCCTTCATGGAAGGCAGCCAAAATGTTCTCCAATGCAATGAAACACACCTGACACATCGTGATGCAACAGATATTAGTGACCAGATTGGAACTGAGCACAGCGTGGAACACTTTCGGATGGTATATTTATTTATTTTCAAATACGGCTGCTCACTATGAGGCTACAGCAAAAGTGGCGTACATATATACAATATGAAAGGATTTAAACAGTAATATCACATTAGGTGTACCAAGGTAAACAAATATCACTACCCTTGAGTGCACCCCTGTAATAAATGAAAGAAATAGGACATTATTATAATACAAGTGCCTCCAAAAAGTTAGACACACTGGTATTAGGAATCAAACCAAGTAGATCAATCCAGTGTTTGATAACTTTATTTAAACGTGTTAGAGAGCTCTACAAATGACTTCTAAGTTGGGTGGCGATTGCGGATCACTGCTGTGTTGAAGACTTCAGCACTTTGCTGGTAGTTTAAATATCCTTTGACATCTACAAAATGCATCTGACACTTCTTGATGAGACAGACATTGGTTTTGAGATTACAGCCAAGCACTGTGGCTTTCACATGTCATCAATTCTCAAAATACCCTATAATGCAATAAAGCGTGCCAAAAATTTTTGATGGGACAGATACCGATCAAAGGATTGCACCAGAGCACCGTACAGAAGTTTTGGCAAGTTTTCTAACAGAAATAAACTGAATATGCTTAAGTGCATGCGTATATATAATCCAAGTTAATGCATATACTAAAGAACGGAACAGAAATGAAAGACTCCTTGGAAACACAAATATTCAATGCTCTGAACCATCGAATATCTTCAGCTTATTACAGTCTGGAGGAACAGATAATTACATGCACAGCTCTTAAAGGTCTCATAAGTCACATAAGGTACTTTTCGCATTTCTTCTATGCAAAGTGCAGTACCATACTAGTGCACCTTCATTCATTCTGTGCATACATGTGGTGATCTTCTCTTCCAACAATCGTGTCTTCGTGTAGCTGATTTCAAATCAGATGCTTCTCACAAGGTTTTCAGTTATCTGTCCAGCTGTACACAGAACGCGCTTTGTGTTATAGTAAACTGTAAAACGACGGAGAAGCGCCATTGTATGCCTATAGCTATAAGTATCAGAATGAACTACAAATTAAGAATGTGTGTGTTAGAGTGACTCCAAACAACGTATGTGCTACTGAGCATGGCAGAGAAGCAGAAAAAACGAGAAGTGAAATAGCAGGCAATACCAGCAGACTTAATCATGCAACTTTCTTTTTCAATCACCACAGCAACGCACGCTCGAGTTTCTGTCTGGTACGTGAATGGAAATGAGACCGCTGACAGCTCAATGTGTCAGCGTCGCTGGTACCCGACACGAAGTCACATGTCACTGCTACCAAACAGCGCACGCTTGTTATTAGCTTGGCAACACACGAAAACGATTAGCACCGAAGCCAACGAATGTTTCCGCGTCATACAATTCGCGAATACACTTATATAAGTTCGTACGTTTTCACATCACGGAAATGTGTTGGCTAGTGCGAGGTTCGTTTTCAGCGATGATGAATACCGATGTTGAAAACAAACACAGCGCAGATAAAAACTCCTCCGTATGAACTACGCGATATTTCTGGCGTCGTATATGGTGTCTATGTTGCGACGGAAACTACCGTAGAGTTTTTTCAGCCGATGTGCCTCGCATGTGCTGGTTCATACGAACTAGATGGTAGAGGCCTGCGATGGATGCAGATGACACCGATCTGAATTGCCTCCGCGGTAGACGAGGGCTCAGGCTCAAACCTTCGTACCTCCGAAGTCTGTTTACACTCGTTTTAGCACAGAAAGTCACAGATCAAAGCACAAGAACATCGACATGCTCCTTTCGCTCGGCCGACGATCGCACACGGGACCGGCGCTAGCATAGCCGGCCGGCATTCGCTGGATTTGTCGGCGTCCCTCGAACTCAGCACGAAACCGCGTCACGCTGGTAGCACTCGCAGTCGTTCGTCGTTTCGTTGTCGTTCTAGATTACGAAGCGGTCATTCAGAAACGTTTGGAGTAGTTTTCATGCTTGCTTTCAGCACTCGGCTGCGCCTTCAAAGCGGCGGCCATTAGGCACAGCATTCGGAGTCATCGCAGCCTCTGGTTGGTTGGCGCCGCTGTACGCGTGGTGACGTAGCGTACGCGAGGCGAAATATCAAGCCCGGCTTGATCCCTCGCGCCTGCTCGCGTATGCCCCTCCGAAGCCGACGCCGAGAGGCGCATTTGACGCTTTTGACGCGTAGGCGCGAGCATACGCGTGCCAGTGGTTGGCACTCTACACTGGTGGCGGCGTCGACACCAGCGCTCATCGCGGCGTCGTGCAGGAGAGAAACCTGGGAATATGCAAAGGACGTAGTGATGAACCTCTGTTTGCTACTGAAGTATGCTACTCCCTGCCAATGACAGACAGAAGACTTTGAATGAGCACATAGAACTATCAACGCGCACGCTGCGAATTTCTATTGTTCAACAACGCGCAAGAGAAATCTTGTGTACACCCATCCCCCTTTGTGCGTGAGCGCCATCTATATGAGCACATCATCATCATCATCATACGAGGTGGCACGCGAACGGTTGTGCAGCGCGAGCAGTCGGTTTTTTAAGGAACTCGCTAGCCGATGCTGCCTGCGTCGGCGTTGCAAAACGGGATAGGGTGGAGCGTAGGAGAGCAGAGAGAGAGAGAGGAGAGACGCGCATACGCAATAGGAGTGTAAAAGCCACTGGGTAGGTTGCCTGGAGAAGAGAGAGGGGCGAGCGAGCTTAGGCTAGCGTACGCTGCATGCGTCAGTGTTGTGAGTCGGTCGACATGTGAGGGAGGGGATCGTAAGAGAGGACAGATAGGGGAAGGGGGGCATGCGCATTGGAGTGGCGATGCCGCCTGATCAAGCTCACTCATAAGGTGCTTCGCATCTAAAAGGTCGTTGTAGTTTGAAGGTCATAGCAGTCGTAGCAGTGCCTCCGCGTGTTGCGCTGCACGTACGCTTATCTTACGATTGGGAGCTTTGAACGTCTTGTACGGGTGTTGCAGTTCCAAAAAGCACGAAATTCTCTTCACTCGCTACAGCGGCCTCGTTTCCACAAAAGCGCACTGCTGAGACACAAAGAAGTAGCTGCGGCAGTGCAGGTGTAAAAACCCAAGGTGGTCATAATTTCCGGAGCCCTCCACCACGATGTCCCTGATAGTCATATGATGGATTTTCAACGTTAAACCCCAGCAATTATTCTTTGATTCTGACCTCCCTTCGACACATGTTTCCACTCTTTTCTGATCTCAAAGTGTATGGTAGACAACCACACGCTTTCTCTGGTTAACTGCCTTTCCTCCTGTCTTCCTCTATCCGATCTTTTCCACTCCCTCTCGCTCCATCCTCGCCCCGCCACGGTGGTCTAGTGGCTATGGTACTCTGCTGCTGACCCGCAGGTCGCGGGATCAAATACCGGCTGTGGCGGCTTTTTGGAGCTCTCCACTACGGCGACTCTCAAAATCATATAGTGGTTTTGAGACGTTAAACCCCACACATCAATTATTCAATCTTGCTCTATCCTGTGACCTGCGCACGCAATTCCCCATAGTTTACACTGAAACGCCAAACGTCATTTTGAATCGGCGTAGTCAGCCCATAAAGTCCGACCGAGAACGTTCGTGCGCAAGAGAGACGGGAAAAAGACAACACTTCCACGCACAACGAACAACCCCAGAGTTCGCTATCCGTCATTCCGCTAGTCTAATTCGATTAAGCCTGCTCAGTGACCCCTTTGATTGCATCTCGGAACTACTCAGAAAAAGGCAGGGCGTAAACAACCATTTGCGGGTGCGACGCGGTGGCCAAGAAGTAACGCCCCTTTTACACACGCGTGACAGGCGTCCGCCTACGTAATGTACGAAGAGCACGTGTTGGCACTCACCCCCATATCCACACACCAACGCGCCAATATGCAAATGAGGTAGCCGAATAGGCACGCTAATGGTGCTTATTAGAAGCTGTAACACTTTGTCGATCGGAAATGTTTGTTTGCTCACTCCGGTCCGCTTCATTTTCCTCGTAACCACGTCGAGGTCAATCATTTACACGCTCAAATGAAAAACGCCTAACCTTGCGCACATTACGAACCAAGCATCTTTTCTTTTTCTTCATGAAGTGATTTCTAAAAAGCGAAAAAGAAGTGTCATCGCACTCGATGCATCGGCTCCAAGAACCACACTGCCGATTCGCGCTGATGATCTCAAATCTAACTAACGGTCTCTTAGGTTGCACTGCACTTGATTCCAAGATAACAAGGAAGGAGTCAAAAACGCGGAGGCGTGATTCGGTCATCGGCCGTCGCCTCAGAAACGCGGCCACGCCTGTTGGTACTGAGAACCGAGCACGTTTCAACATTATACATCAACATCTCGTCATCGTAAGTTACGAGTTCATTTTCCTCGCCGTGGTTTGAGGCAGCATCCGCGTTTTCCATGAACTACAGCGTTCTCAACTTTAGCTTTTTCGTTTTCTCATAGGTCAATGAATTCGAGTGAACATCTTCGTCTACCGGTGTATTCCGTGGAACTTGAGTAAACAAATTAGAGTTATGTTGCACCATCTTGGATCTTAAGCCGCTTCCCTAAGGCCCAGTATGTGACACTGGATGTGCGTACGTTTATTTTAAGTGATATTTATCAGGCTTTCTTACTGCTGCGTGAAAGCGCACGCAAGTTTATGGGCTTGCGGGACTTGACGTGCATTCGTAAAGCGCGAGTGCATTCGTAAATGCTCCTGCGATTTTACTTTGATTATGTAGATATAAAGCTGAACAAGCACGTCTCGGAAGCAGTCAGCATTGCACTTGCTACTGCAGTTACCGACCAACATTATGGTTCAGATAAAACTAAAATAGACTGCAACTACGTCATACTCTCTCTACATGCGCTAAGAGAGTGTTACCGAAGGTAATGCTTTCGTGCGAGAGTTCTGGCTTATCGAGAGCAACAGCTGTTTTTGTGCGCCTTCTTATTTTTAAGCTAGTGTTCGCTACATATGTTTCAATATCTCCACCGGGACAGCCGTTCAAACAAAACGAAACACATGAGTTATCCGAAAAGTACTTGCCCACCACCAGCGGGGCAAATGCCAACCAATATTGTGCCATATGACCAGCTAATTACACTGGCATGCTATTGGCTGATCATAGGTCACGCTGTTGTTTCCAATAATCAACAGTCCGTAGAAGCGACAGACTTCATCAAATAAGATGTCCGTTTGTTATTTCCCATTTGTTTTCGTGCCGAAAGTGTGGTCTTGCATAGTAGGCTGGTTAAAAATTTTATTGCGTACGCAACAGTGACTGGACTAAACACTTGAATCGACCAAAACACAGAGGTTTATATACGCAAAAGGCTATGACGTTGCACCTGATGTAAAGATCCATTCTAGTCAATCACAGGGCTACGAATATGAGCCATGATCAATCACAAATAGTGCTTATTAAAGGGCCCCCTTCGCAATTAGGTTTCTCCGTCTCAGCTGCTCTTGGAACAGTATATCGACGGGATAGCAAATGAATACGCCGATAATGCTGTTCTTACGGCCCTTGAATGCAACCAGGAAGACGCCATATGTACCTCTATCGACGTGTGATGCTTGCTGCTGACTATAGCTTCTCACACGGAACGTAGTGCTCTAGTTATGTGATACCACGCTGTCTATGTGGGATTAGTCAAAGCAATTGGCAACAGCACCTAAACATTTTGCTAAATTTTCGAATTCCAGCTAAAGAGAAGCAAAGAAATACAAAGAAAAGACAGTGAGGCCAATCTGCGTTTCGCTAGCCTGTGCTTGGAAATAGGAAAGGAGGTGTGAAAGAGAGGAAGAGTCTGCGATGGCACTACAATGTCATGACACCGTCCAAGTATGACGCACCAACATAGTCACTGAAGTCACACTGGGCCAGCAAGGAGTGCCAACTCACTGAAGACATCTCAGAGTACTGGCTTATTCGGTCCTCAGTGCGAGCTGTTGTGAGAGCGTTGCTGTGTTTTTTTTTTTTTCGAGAAACTGGACTCATTGTACGCTGAAGCCCACCCAATAAAAGCCACCCCGCTTTGCTCTTTCTTGCTAATGCTGAATAACTGTATACTGAAGCGCAAGCAAGTTTTCTTGGTCCACTGCCAAAAAACCTGCATTTCGCTGGTAAGATAGGAAGAAGTTCGCGTTTTTCACTGGCAGATTCGGTGCAACCTACTCCGCGACGGAGGGTTCCACGCTTCTACGTGTTACAGAGGCGCATTTCGCCGGAACTCTGGCAGCGACGTCCCGTTGTTGTCGGTGCAGTAGAGAAAATTGGTTGTAATCGTTGTTTTTTTTAGGCAGCGTCTGATTGGTCTGTGCGTTACTAAATTATTTATATTGGTAAAATGCTGTCGACTGACTGTGCTGGACGAGCTGCATGGTTTGCTCCTTGCTCAGCTTGATAGCAGTAGCACAAGCTCTGACAGATTATCAGCAGTGATGTCGGCTGAACGATACGGGCTCAACCAAATGATGTTCACTACGTCCTCTACGAAACGGCATAATTGTTTATATAAGAGTTATTTTCAGCCAACCTAATTCCGGATGTCATGTTAGCAGTAGCAGGTTAATACTGGCTCTGGAGACTTAGAAACGCTTTCGAACTGCTTGACGATCAACTTAATAACACCACCACAAAATCACCAAAAGACCAATTCACCTCTCCAATAGCGACCCCTGAACGCGCCTTCGGTCCACTGCCGACTCTTCGCTCGTTCGCACGCAGCGCAGGTTCGCTGATCAAATTAACTCTACCTCCCACGAGCTACGCCATTTCCCTCTAGCAGTGGGCTCTCAACAACAGCAGCAATAGCAGATATAAACGGCAGCGCGGCATTAGCGACGCGTGTGCCGCCAGCATGTACGCCGGTCGCGGAAACATGGCCGTGCTGGCGCAAAGCGACGACGTCGTTAGCAACGGTCGGCCGGCCGACCATCGGACCGCCACGGAGGCACACTCGGCTGCTGTTGCTGCTGCACAACGAGCGAGCAGGTACGCATCGCTAGAAGCAACAAGAACGTTTTACAGCCATGAAGTTCATAAACTCTGCTAGCGTGGCAAGTGGTGACCTTACGCGGTGGGCTGACTACCTCAGTGGCCTATTATGCGGCGCCGATAACAGGCCTCTTGCGATGGTCCATGTGGACATATATTCATCGAAGCGCGAAAACAAGAGCATTTGCTGAAACAAATTAGCTTGGCGAACTAGAAAGAAAAGTTGGAAAACCTGATTGAAGGAACCAAAGCTGAGCCCGGTAGGTTACCCTGCACTGGGGAAATGGGGAAGGGCACAAGGAACGCACATGAGCTGGCAAACAACTCTCCACTTCTCGAGCAACTAGAAGAATAATATTTTTATTAATAATCAATATTTCTTTGCCTGCCTATTGTTTTATTTACGTTTCTTACATACTCAACTCATTAAAAAGTAGCAGTTCGACAGTCGGCTGCTGCTTGACTCGTAGGCAGGAAAACGTATTACGTTGGCATTCCTCGTAAGAGAAATACTTTCCGCCATTAACAATGTTGGGTATGTATTTGTGAAGACAACCAACGTACTCTAAACAGAGAAAAATCGTTTGCGAATAAATATTTTTGGCAAATGGGTCCAGTGACCAAATTCACGAAGCATATTTCTTTCAGAAGTAGTTTTTGTAGAATGATTTGTCCTTGGGCTAGTGCGCCCTTGCTAATAAACGTGATGTAGCGCGGAAATACCAAATGGAAAATATGAACGGAGTGGTTCGGTAAATACGTTTTGTATTTTTATGTCACTTTATGACCATTTGACAGTGTAAGACTCCACTGTGTATTTTTATAAATATCATAAAATTTCTTCGATTTTTTTTAAATCGATCATTTTGTATGCCACCTGAAGCGGCTTGATGGTCGGCTTCAAGCAAGCGTGCGCAAATCAAATATAATTAAAAAACACGCTCAGCGTGCACGGTAGTCTGCTAACGTATGCTGCGATAGCGTTTGAATCGAATTTTATTCACTGTAAACGACAGTGCGAGCACGAAAAAATGATCGTTATTTGTTATGCAGTGTTCCCACTTCGTTGTTCCTATTTCTGCAGATCTCAAACTCTTTCATCTTTTATCTTTCGGCTTCAAACTGTCTCCACACACACGCCATCGTCGGCCCACTAACGTGTTGTGTGAGGTGGGCCGTCGGGGTGCACTCTGCCGGCGTATCGTATTTAACCCAAATTTGAGGTCAAAGCACTCACGGCGCCATAGCTTGACGGGATGTGAGGAAAGGAGGGGGTGTTCTCTCCTGCGCCTTCGGCTCGCCCTTGGGAGGGCTCGATAAAAGTTCGCCATTGGTCCCGTTTCAGGCTGCGACGGTGATATGCGAACACGGAAACGAATGTTTATGCCGACCTGATGCCGCCCTTACATGCACTACGTATACTTCTTGATCTTGGAACTTTTTGTGCTTACTTTTATTCTTCACTGTACGCCTACGTACTCCTTCTATTTCCCTCCGCTAAAGGGGGAGAGAAGGCAGCTGTCGCACTGTCACGTCCCGTCCGGGATACGCAGTCGCGATGTCTGGGACCCGAATACGGCTACGCGGGTCCAAATCGCCTTGATCATCGATCCGCAGTAATTCTGACAATGATAGTGTGGCTGAAAGAGAATTGTAGCGACGATTAACATGCGCCGCGCAAGGCTCTGTCTGAAAGCTATGTTTATATTGGTTTTTATTCACGACTTGCGATATACGGTTCACCGATAGGTCAAACTCGTTAGATATCATTGAATATGCTAGTAAGCATATGCTTTCCTTCAAACCTCGTACGCAAGTGAATGTGCGGTAAGTGTAAAAGAAGAGGGAATACATTTTATGTTGTGAATGCACTTTATTTGTAAAGAAACAACAACTGAGACAGCAGCTTCACAAGTCTTTTGACAAAGTGCTCGTTAGCCAAAACAGGTCGTGCCAACAATTCATTTTTACCACATAACCAATGATTCGTTGTTCCAGACGAGCTTTTGCGTTCTATAGCTACAGTGGATTTCTTGCGATGGTCGTCGTGAACAGAAAACAGGAACAGGAAACAGATTTCGTCGTTCATGCGCATTTCCAGGCAATTATTAGCAACTCAGCTAATCGCCAAATCGTCTTTTTTTTTCATGCACGACGTGAAACAGCACTCGAATCAGCGAGGAGGCGCCTGTGATAGTCGCAGCAGCGGATGCCAAGTGACGGCGTCACCACATTTGGCTGACGTAGAAGCGGTAGAGTAGGTTAATACTGCCAACATAGAACAATTAGGAAAACATCATTTGGAATGAGTTGGACCATATTTCCTTGACAAATTATGGAAATATGGTGATCAGCTTTCCAGCCCACGGGTATGTAATTCAGGGTCACAACGGTCTGGCTCATAATAAATGTGATTTCATTTATTCAGGCAACACGTTGTTGAGAGTGGCCGTTTTGGAGGGTCAGAGAACTAAAAAAAAAAATCACCACCCAAGCACTCTGACCCGCGGAAACTGAAGCTTGTGGGTCTGGTGTTTAGCATTGGGTTCAACACGATGCTGCACTTTCACAATTATTGGTTACATGTTCGTGCTTCTTAATGGGGTGAGACACACGTTTGGCTTGGGTTTAGCACAGTGTTTATTTCACATGCCACACATCGTGCCTCGCATTGTCACGGGAATTGAAGAGTGTAACGCGTGGTTAAATGCGTTTTGTAATGCGTTAATCACAGTGGCTGTTCTCGAACCACAGGCGGTCACAGATGTCGTAGCCGAAGCCGAAGTGCCGCTGGAGAAACTCCCGCCGAAAGCAGGCGTTCATACTAGCGATCATGCTGCCGCCATCTTCTCGTTTGTGACATCGTGCCTGCAACGGCCCTTGTTCGGGGCTACGTTGTTGCAAGTGTTGCAAGTACAAGTGCGTTGTTGTAAGAGTCTGTGGTGTGGTTTGCAGGATCTGCCTGCCACCGACGTTTGCATTTATGTTCCCAATTTAGCACGGCTTGGAAGGCTTCTGGATCATCGGTACGCAGTTCCTGCCGGCATTCAGGCTCCCGGGCCAGTTCTTATGCACGGACTGCATGTACTAAAGGTCCAGCGCATGCGAGCTCTCTCTCACGTTTCCACTGTCGGTGCTCCTCGAGAGTTGTCTGTGGCTCCGCTGAAAGTGATGCACGCGTGTTCGGCACCCCGGATTCGACGAGATGCGCGACGTCACTCGCAACGCAGCCAACGGCGCGCGCGCTTGGGTACGACGATGAGACCGACGTAACTGATAGCACATCCAATGGTGCCCACTCGTAACATCGATGCCGAACGGTTTTTTTTTTGCTTCTCCTGGCCATATGCAGCTTTCGCTTTAAAAGCCGACTCTTTCACAATGCTCAGAAAGTTACGACAGGGTCGGGGCACCTGTCGTAACTTTCTAACCGTAAGTCTATGCAGTGGAAGAGGAGTTGCAATCCCCTTCTTTTATTTGATAATAACAAAAGGGGCGCAGTTTACACTAGCCGAAGTTTAAACTAGAAACAGCGAAGCTTTTTGGTAGTAGGGGCTTAACGTGGCCATCTTGGTTAATACTAGATTTTTCCTCGTCGTAGACGAAGTAAAGTCGGACAGACCTAGCAAGTAAATACAGCGCCGAAAGTAACGCTACGAAGCTGGCTGTGATACCCCGGGAAGAAGCACAGGCCTTTGGTGATTAGTATACTCTCTTGCGGCGTGCAACCTCGGCGCGGCGGCTGCAATTACTATCTTCGTCGGTAGACGTGGCTGATAAGCTTTGGACATTGAGAGTTTAGCAAGACATGATAAGCAATTGTGGAGACTGGTTTTTATCATGTGAAATAATGTTACAAAGTGATAAAAAATTATGGAGCAAATAGTATCATGTGCGAGCCGCTTGTCTGAGACCTTTGCTCTGTATGAATGAATTACAGATTTGAATTCTTATCTGTGTTCAAGTTCTGTACACAGTTATGCATTCGTACGGCATACCCTGTAATACACACTCAGTAGCGTATGTGGAGCACTCATTTAAGATAGGCGTCCGCAAAACGAGGGAAGTAAGGTAGGCAAGCTTGCCTTTAAAGTACATGTTCGTATTCCACGTGTCCTCTGATTAAAACGTGCAAGGCCACCTTGTGCGCTTGCGTTTCGCTCATCCAAACACAGTACTCGTTCTTCTTACAACCTTTAGATGAGCAAGATAACGGCTTCCACACATAATGCGCACCGAATGACGACATTCAACCGAAGGATCACAAGAATGTACTTCTTACATACAGCCGTTGAACTAGGAAGAATATTGCCACGCATTGACCCACCTGGCTGTAACTCTATATTTCACTTGCACGTGGCTTCGTATGGCATTCGAACACTCTTAATGTACCGGTAGCTACGACTGCTTTCTCATTTTGCGTCTGCGGCGTGTTGTATACCAACTTGCATGCCAGCATGACCACCCGAAACGGAAGGTAGAGGGATGTGAATGCGGTTAGCTTTTACAAACACTTCTCAAGACGGATTTCACTTTTCGATACAACGTTGTCCTTCGAGCAGCCCCGTTTTTCCGGAAGGCGAGACCCATACAGGTCTGCTAAACTATGCTACTGCAAATTAGGCAACTACAAAACTAGGCTCCAGATGAGACCCATACGAAATGCAAGGCCGCTGTTAATCTCCTTCGCAGAGGCACTTTCTTCTCTGGCCAATGCACGTCCACTCAGCACCCGAGTTGAAATCGAAACAGTGACCTTGGTGATTCCAGAATCCACTCTCCAGCTGAGCATTTTTATTTTGGTACCAGACGAGCCACGCATCTCAGACGTGCATGCAGCTAGGCAGGACTGGTCCCACCTTCGCGATCCGTTCGCGTGCTTATACTTTCTCTGTCTGGCCTTTCCACGTTTCTTGTTGTTTTGATTCTCTGGCGGTGCGCTTCTGCCTCACACGAAGAAGCGTCGAAGTATAGCGAATTCAAGGTTGCCCAAGATTGCAGCAACAAGCGGCTAGTCTCTGCTGACCGAAGCTTCTTTTTTTTTTCGCATTCAACACGAATAAAACATAACCCCCGACAGCTGCACCGATTTCGAAGAAGAAGATGACAGAGGACTCTAGCGTTGACCTAAGTGTACCATGATCTCATTTCCGACATACACTCCATGTATGAGCTGTCATCGCTCGCATGTATCAATGACCTCGACTTCTAAGCAAAGTTGTAGCGCATGTCAACGTCGAAAAATTGGTCGTCAATTATGGTTCCTTCTTTACAAAGATGCTGTGCAAGCCTGGAATACATCGACCATGGCCCAGTCGCAACGAACCGCTTCATTCTCATTACTTCTATTCATAAAGCAGTCCTTGGAGAAAATGTTTCTGTAAGCAATGTTGCCTGTACCACGCATGCTGTTTACTAATGAAAGCGAAGGGGATTGAATATTTCTGGGTCTTAATTGCTAAGGAGAATGCTAGCATGAAGGTCACGTGTTTGGTGGAAGCAGGGGAATAATCCAGTGAGCTTAAAACTGGGCATGAGCGAGAATGGATTATGCTCGCAGTTTCCGTTTTTCGTGACGGGATTTCTACTTTCCCTTTCATGGTTTCAGAGAATGGTGTCAGGCATCGTGACCACAACTACCAGTTCAGAAATCTATATTGAATTGTAAAATAAAGATGCAACAACTTCATAGTTTTCAAAAAAAATGATACACAGATTGTTCTTTTGCAGTTCTAAAAGGCTTTCTTACTGATAGTAACGCGATTCTTTTACCAACATTAGGTTTGCCTAAGGCAAGTTTGTCACGAAGTTGGAAGCCCCGGCATAGCTGTGCGGTAGAATACTGGGCTGGCACGAGTGGACCTGAGTTCGAATTTTGCTGTATCCTTGGTGTTTTTTATTTACAAAGATTTTTCCTTATTTTCGGTGGTAAACAACTATAGCGCTGCACGCAACCCTTGTTGTGATCTCATAACAGCTTTCTCTGTTTCTCTGTAAAACAATATATATATATATATATATATATATATATGCAACGGAAGTTTTTCAAGTATAGCAATGATAACAAAGCGGAAAGATTAAATGAGCCAACGGGCAAGTCGCGGATATAAATATATTATCCGAAGTTTTGCGTCCAAGAACCACCACCATGTGATTATTAAGGAGGCCGTAGAGGAGGGCTCCGTGAATTTGGACCATCTGGTGTTGTTCAAGGCGCACTGACGTTGCACTTGTCCGCATCTAATGGGCTGTTTACTCGATCAATATCATGGCGTGTAGTCAACCAGACACGGGCCTTTACCATTTCACTTCGTTCGAAATGGGACCACCGAGGCCGAACCCGTGACCTTCGGATCAACAGCCGAGCGCCATGACCAGTGACCCACCGCGGCGGATCAGTAGCCAAACACACAATTGTCAAGAGCTATGCAGCTTTCCATAGTTTATGGAACTTTTTTACGGAGAGGAGGATGTCCTCTATTCTGGGCTGTTGCACGAAAGTACAAACGCTGACGTCACAGTTCAGCAGTGCATTTTTTGCGGGGGTCACGCGCGCTAACAACTACCCAGAGAGGACTATGGCAGCGCCCAGGAAGCCATGAGTGAAAATGTCTATACTAGGCATCTAAGACAAGTGCATTCGGCGTGTGTTCTATCTCATGCGCTCCAATACTCTATGTGCTTTGAAATTCAAGCAGAATGCTCCGTCTCCCTTCTCTTTCATGTTTCTGTACCACTCTCCTATTTTGATAGCATTGGTAGGCAACCGGGCGCTTTTCTGGTTAAATACCTTGCCTTCTGCATTTTCTTCCTTTTAACTCCAAGCACCCAGTGTTACCATCAACACGTGCGTCTCTTCGTGTCTGCTTGAGAAACGCACCAAAATACTGCACAGTCTTATGTCTCACACGAGTGCCTGGAACCTCAACGTTTACCATTTTAAGATAAATCACTGACAGCTTTCTGGAAAGCGTTTTCTTTTTCCCATTTTCCTGTAGACTTGTAGAAGAGCAGAGGAGCCGTATTGCACAACCATATCCCCGCGGCTTCGCTGACCTGTACGATTTGCATATCAGAGTATAGCGCTTCCGAGATTTCAAGCCACGCTATGGCGTAAAGAAATATCACTTTTCCTGTCTACAGGGACACGTCAGTGTAATTCATCTAATCATTGGGCAACTGCAGTAACGTTAGCCTGTGACAAATTAGTTCGCATGATGTGCGCCACGCGTTGCCGTCGTCGGGTTCGGCGCTACGAAGGAAAACGAAAGCTTGGCCTGTGCGTCCACGAGTTGAAATGCGCAGCCTTCGACGGTACCTGCCTCAGCCTATGTGCTTTTTCCTCGCGCTGAAGCAGTTGAGCAAGCCTGTGCAGTCGATACGTCAAGAAGCGTTGGCGAGGCAGCGTGCTTCAACGCGCATCACGACAGATTTACGACACCGAAGACAAGTAAAGCGTCTCACCAAGAATAGGCCGGGAAAATGAGACAAGAACGCGACCATTACAACAGCAAAATGTGGACATGATCAACATGAAATTATTGAAAAATTGCTTCGCGCGGATCGGCGCAATATTTCGAAAATTTTGAAATATGCTATCACGCCTATACTACATCTGATTAAAACATTGTTGACATTCTTATTATCAAGCAGTTTCTTCGCTACATGCTTTTTCTTTATTCGTACTTGTGCAGCATCCGTTTATACAAGCGTTACTATTGCAGTCAAAGCACGATAATTAAGAGAGAATCTGCAAGTTACCGTCTGTGAAATCATACGGAGCTTTTATGTTATGCCTGAACATTTCACTCGTGCTCATATTTTTAGAGTGCACTTTTTGTGTGAACATATCCCTTTCGTTCACTTTTTTCAATAAAGCACTGGTTATAAATACGTGAGTGTTCACTGATACGGTTTGTACTTGTTCACTACTTTGCGAACACAAATTTACATGATATGAGTATACATCGATGATGCCATACGATAGAACATTTATTTTTAAAAAGGAACCATCAAAATGTTACGTTAAGTGATACACTTGGCTGATTCTCTTAGAACACCTTCACTAACTCTGCCTCAACCCGGCAGGTATTTTTCAAGCACAGTGCTACCGCTCCAAGGACTGCAGTGTGCTGTGCCCTTTGACTTTGTGGCGCTGCAGAAATGTGGCGGAGTTCTAGTCACATACCTCCTGCGACTTCCGCTGTTGGCGTGGTCAGCTGCGATGGCACACTCGGCATTTATGTTCGCTGGTGCACCTTGCACTTCTGTGAAAACATCTTCCTAACGTATTTCTTTATTGCTGAACTTCGAACACCTAGACTGCTTGTTTTCGGTAAATGTGCTTCACTTAAATTGTTCTTTCACAATTACGCAATTTGATGATAGAACATGGTAGTGACCCCCCCAAAGTTTTCATTACTCACGCTATACATTTGCCCTAGCGCTTCCCAATGAGCGAACACTTACTCGTTACGTCTATTTTGGTTTTCGCAGGAGGCCAAGTTGTTTAAACAATGCTAAAACCCTTCAGATCACGCTTAAGGAGATCAGGAATTACGATGGGCCCAACCATTTCACCAGCATTGATCGTAATGTTCTCGCTATTGTATAGACGCAATTAACGCAATGCTGCGGAGAACAGATACCGTCATTACAGAGGTTGCATTTAAGGCTGTTTGATGGCCTGAGCCTCGCGAATAAAAGCTTCAATTATCCGCACGCCTGAGGATGTGCAAGATTTGAAGGCAAAAAGATGCGGTGTCTAAGAAGGTTAGGGTGGGCAGCTTTAGGGAATAAGGCTTGCTCGGTAGTTTAGTTTTCTCAGTGATCACCTCACTAAACCACGCATAAGTGCATTCAATCAGTCAGTGATGTCACACATACTGCACCATACATCTCTTTGTACACCTACACGTTGGTGTTTTACTGCGCAATGAACAAGATTATTTGTTATTGATTCGGCTACACGTGTCACGCTTCGCGTAATTAACATTGTTGTTTCGTACGACGTTTCTGCACCCGTATGATGTGTGTCCGTCAATTATTCTCTGTGCACTTCAATTGTACCTTTACGTGAGCCCTCCTAATTAGCCAATACACTCTTGTTTGCCCACGCCAATTAGAGAAGAGGAAATCGTAGAGACGTATAGCGCCATTATGAAAGCGCAGTCACACAAGTCGCGTGAGCATGCCGAAAGTTACTGCTTCGCTGACAGAAGGGTGGGGAAGACACGCGAACAGTTCTTTCAGAATCGCCGAACGAGTAAAATAATCAGTCGGTTCGATGTCTCTTCGCTCATGCTATAGCGGCACGTGGAGCGCTTGCGTCCCATGCCTCCCAGCGTGGTAGCAGTGCGTACAGCCGTAAAACGTGCGTGACAATATTTACAAGAAGCTGCTCCAATCGACCACCGTCAACAGCTGGTGCGCGGTCTTCCATTTTAATCTGCGAAAAGATTCACGACTGTCCCGCAGGGTCAGCACGAGGCAAATGTTGCGACAGTTGCGGAGCGTGCTTACCGAGGCGTCAAGTGTGAAGCGGTTTGGGTCTGTTGCTTTAGCTTTTACCAAACATGACTGAGTGTGTGGAGACATATGTCGAGGAAAATTAGGATGAGCGATAGTTTATGTCGACGTGGTCGTCGTGGCACCAAGCATCTTCGAAGTTTTCAGTGAACCTCTGCGTCTGGTTATATTTTTCTTCCTGAATCGATCTTAAATTACGCCACATATTGAGCGTTGAATGTTGAAGGAAAAAACAAGCCCAGCAGTCTGTGTAGATCTCTGCACAACTGTGGCAGTAATCAGCAGTGCCTTATTCCCGTACCCATAAAACTTGTGTATAGTGTGCGACATTCGTACCCCGACGTCATCTAATGCACGATACAGTTCTCACCTTAGCGACTTTATTGTTTCAGTTTCTACGCATATTAAAGGTAGTTACCTACTAATTACCGAAGTTCTCTACTTACCATAACAGACACTTCTTCTGCCTTTCTGTCTATCCCCTGTTACGGTGGTCATGGTACTCCTGACAAGGAAGTCGCGGGGTTCAACCTGGTAGTCGCATTTTCATGGGAATGGTATTGAGAAGACCTGCGTATTTTGCGACATCCGCGCTCGTCAAAGAACGCCAGATAAGCGATATTTCTGAAGCCCTCTCCGACGATGCGGTTCATAATCATATCGTGCTCTTGGCACGTAAAATGCCAGGTATCATTAATGTCTTATTCATTTGGATCACCTGTTCATTTGGAGCCTTTTGTGATATTGGCTATAGGAGTCAATTATATCAGTAGGTAATGGGGCCGTCTAAGGCTTCAAAAGTTTGGAGATGACCGCGTCAAAATGTATACTGGTGTTCGCCAGAACCATAGCGACAGCAAATCACGATGGAAGGTACAGGCCTATGATTGGACAAATGTAATGTTAGTTGTAAACGCGGCATTGTATCAAAATAGATCTATTGGGTTTCTTTCTTCTTTAGCACGGCTTCTCACTGAACGCAGAAAAGTCTAAGCTAACAAACTGTTTTCAGCTTAAAAACTGTAAAGCCAGTCAAAGCAGGCGCCGAACGCCATGGGTTTGGAGGGAGCACACCGAGGACGCCCCAGGCGCAAATGTTTCTAGAAAGGGAAAGAAAAAAAAAAACGTAAGAACTTTGATATTTAGTCGTCATTGCAGCAACAAAGATCAATAAAAGTACAATACATTATATAAGTGTTCCCGAACTGCCTCGTTTCGCACGTAGTGAGTGGCTCTCGAAGTAGAGGAAAAATGAGCTAATTTCTGTCTGCCTTGTCGGTGACACGGCTAAGCTCCTTGTAAGGGTAGAGTTAGGGGAAGAAAAAAGTTAGCTGAAGCAAAAAAGTGTAGAGGACGGAGCACTCGCTGCGCAAGAGCGAAGAAAGAGAAGAGATAGGAAAGATGGAAGCCGTGGTCGATTGAGTTCGAGGGCGGAGCACCGATTGGCGAAGGATACACCGCGCAGGAGATTTAAGACGGCGGGAGATCGGCAAAAGATACGCTGGCGTCGGGAATTGGGGGTGGCACAATGGTTCAGCATGGAACCCAGCAAGCGAGCCCCCTTTTACATGTGTGGTTCACTCTTCAAGTATCACACTATTTGTAACCAGCGCAACGGCTTCCTCAATATCGATGAAAATAACACAATATGGCATACAAGCTTCCTGTACGCAAGAGTTCTCTGTTCGTTTTATTGGACAGCCCTCTGACGTCATATAGGATGAGTGAAACGGGGTCAGCTGACCACGTGAATGTCTAATTGAGGGTAGCTGTCCATTTCATTGTGTTTTGGATTTTCTTGGCAGAATAACTTTGCACTGAGTGTTCCTATCACTACCGCTCTTGCTGCACTATTCTCTTACGACTTCAGTCTGCGCAACCGGCTAGTTGCGGTTACTGCGGTTACTGAGTCCAGAGGTTTAACTCGTCAACTAGCGCTTAGCAGCAAGGTAGTTTAGTCGCTGAAAGCCGACGATGTTACGAAAGGCTTGATTAATTAAGACCACTTTATTTGAAGCCAGAGGTTAACTTCTGAACTCGCGCTTCGCAGTGCAATACCTTAGACATATGCTCAGCTAGTGCCGGCACCTGTGACCACAATGAATCGTGCTTTCACGCAGCGCTATACACGACGGTCTAAACACGGACTAGCTGAATCATAGAGTTTCATGCAATATTACCTAGAGAGGAATGTGGCGCTGCGATGGTCTACCCTCATGGTAATTATGGGAAGTAGAGGCTTCGAATTGGATCTTTTCTGTCCATGGATCTTTTTCTACAGTTTTAGTTCCGTTCTTCGCGTAGAGTGGGTAGTGGGGTTTGTGCAAAGGACTGAAACTGTGCCTTTATTGTTAAAAGAAGCTAAAAACTGCCAGGCCTTTCAATATATTGCAACGCTTGGAGCTCTATAGGTCGTGTTTCACAGTTTAAGCGAAGTGCAGTCCAGTCACCGCTGTGCATATATGTAGCGTCCTATGCCAGTGCAGGATATTACATTGAGTTCACGTTTGTTGTTAGTGCGTCTGGCCGAAACTCGTTGAAATCAACTGCAAAATGATGGCGACGCGAAGTAAATACACCGCCACGCTCTTCTGACTCGCCTTCACAGCAAAACAAGGTGTGCGTTGGGGGCAGACCACTTGAACAGGCGCACCTGACATCGCAGCAGACAAAACGTTAAGTGTTTCTCACCTAATACCGTGTTGTTATTTCCATAAATAGACTATTGCATACATTCGAGGGCAAAACAAGAATGTTTGTTTTGAAATGTTGTAAAGAATAATTCATTACATCGCGATCCCAAATCTGAAACGCAATGGCAGAGCAATGCATACCCTGGTAGGTTAAAAATGTCCAGGGTTCAGATCTACCGCCTAGTCACGAAAACCTTTTGCAATAAAACTTGCGTGCAAAAACTGAAGCAAGTTTCAATTACACCTAACTTCATATCACTTTGTTTTACACTCAGCAAACAAGCGTCGCGAATCTCTAGAACGTGATCCATTCGAAGCAGATTCGAAGCCTATAGTTCCCATCATTCATTGGGGTAAAAGCGCCGCTGAAGGGGCCCTCGTATGCACTAGCGCCAGATTCTCCTCTAGGTATTATTTTATGAAACTCTATGAGCTGAACTGTTATATTCCAACATGCAGACTAATCGCAGTCATCTTAGTTTTTAATGCTTCTGAGTACTCGCAGAGCATTTTATGCGGTACCAGAACCAGCTATAGATGGGGTACTGTCTTTCGGGGTTGTTGGTTCGGTACATTCAAAGAGGGCATAGCGCTTAAAACAACGGGACAGAGCAAGACGGCAGGATTTTAACTAATTACTACTGACTACAAACGACAAGATTACAATAAATTACTACTGTTTTCAAACGATAGGATTGCAACTCCCCACTTACTCTTTATTTTGGAAACACAAGTAGAAGTTTCAATACAGGAAGGCGAATACATTCCAGCCAGAGCATTGCTGCAATGAAATAGTGTATCTGACTCTTTGGCACAAGGAGACCATCACTGCATTCATAACTCGTATGTAGCATTTTCAAATATTAATTAGTAGTAACCATAATTTGCATCTGAACTTCAGCAAGCAATTGCCAAGTGCCAGGCGGCTTCTGCTGTCTTTCACAAGCTTGACAACGAAGTGCCACGTTGGGGAGACTATAGGATTGAAGCCGAGCCACCAAGAAAATGACACGCACAGATGAGTGGCGTCGAGGAAAAGTGCTCCGCCTCCAGCGTCGCGGCTGCTCGCTCTCCTTGTCACGGACACGTGATGTCTGGGCATGCAGCTACACATTCGCTGCAAACACACACGCACAGTGCGCGCTTCAGGGATGTGCATCAGGCCCTTCTTGATGTGTGCCCCACGCACGCTCGTCGGCACGTCATCTGCAACGGCGCGGGACATGAACTTCCCTTCGCCTGCGCCGCGTGCACACGCTTATCGTTTTCATCGGGTGCCCTCTTATTTACCGCTTCTTTGCAATATATTGATTTACTCGTAGCGTTAGTATTAGCGAATGTTTTTTTTTTTGTTTCCTTACGTCGTGGCGTGAACCACGTCGAGTCCCTCTATATTAATTATTTCCTTTGCGATAACCCGGACTGTAATCTCACGGGTTATTCATTTATTCTTTGAATGAGAAGAACCACCTTTATTTCTTTTGTTATCCGTGGCACAGTGAGTAGTTTCCAACAAGAAAGGGCACTAGAAACTAAATATTTTACATTGCCCAAATGTCGCACATGGTGACGAGGCAACAAAAATCTATCCAGCTTCGCTTTTCAGTCACTGATGAAAGTGTGAGGGTGGTGGCGAGCACTGGAGTTGTGTGAAGTGGAAGGTAGTGGATTAAAGCAAGTTTTAATGAAGAAGGTCAAATCAGCCAGGAGGAGTGTCGGGAGGAACAGTGGGTGTAGTGGTGAGTTTTTGGAGCAGTTGAAGTGGTGGGAAAAGTGGAACATATCTGTAGTGGAACTTACCTAATTTCTGAGTGTAAATTCCACTACAATCTACGATGGCCACTGGACATGAAAGACTGGACTAAGAACAGCTTCACTATTAATAAATCATGGCAGACTCCCTAAAATGCTCTACCGAATGCCCTGAAGTGAAGCCCCTCACAGCTACGATTTTTTTTTTTCGCAACGTGATAAAGCACTTCACTGATATTTGTAGGAGGCAGCAGCCGCTGTGGACGACAGTCTTGTGGAATATGCTTTTTTAGGGACCTAAATAGATGCATACCATTGCTTTTGAACAATTTTGTTCTCTCTTTTGTTTTTGTTTCTTTGTTTGCTTGTTTGTTTGTTTGTTTGTTTGTTTATATATGTCACCTTAAGTGAACTGACGTAGTTTCACTTTCATCGCGGAATTTACCAGAATTTTCGACTGTCTCTTTTGCTGCATATTATGATGCTCGTAGATGTTTAAATTATATTAGTGTCATTACTATCACTATAATGCATGATTGTTAGTGTAAACATTGCTGTTGTCATCGCTGCAGCAATAATAACACTCACATTTGTTTTAGTTTTTGGGTAGTAGTTCAAGTGTAGTAAAGGCAGAGCGGTGAACTTATGGTTTTTCCCTTACATCTATAGATTCCTAGCAATGACGGGGTAATATTATCTCTATTCAAGAGTACTATCTGTTGAAGTGTACAGTAGGCTAATGTAAGGTATCTTCCGCAGCAGGGGTGGCGGCCAAGAGAGAGATATTAAATTGTACGTAAACAACAAAATGTAGTTGACCTAACACTGCTACCGACCACATTATGAGAAACATACAAAAAACACATAATAGTAAGGCGATAAGGTTCACCTCGTGGAGCCCGATCTGGGGTAGAAAGGAATGACATGCCAGGAAAAGGGGGAAACGTTCACACATCGCACATATACACGTGTATAAACAGGCGCTCATAGCCCTGTCTTTCTGTACCTCATATTATTTCCCAGTTGCTGGACTCAGTAAGACTGGCGATCTCATCGCAGTCTGAAAACCCCACGTCATCACCGAAATGGGGGAAGTTAGCCCCGCTCAAAGACTCGATCGAGTTTGAGGTAACTAAAGATACGTTGATTTTTTTTAACTGCTGCATACAAAGAACTTATGAATAGACCTAGCTCTACGTTCAGCGTAGTTATCAGCAAAAGTTTCAAGTAACAATAAATGTCATCCGTTAAGTCCATGGAACATGTCTCTACAAGCGACATCGTAGTCGATTACTAATATTATGTTTCTATTATGATTCATTTTTTGTTGTCAAACTTCACCTTGTCGGTTACGCTGTTTGTCGTCTTCATGCCTTAACGATGGGGGCGCAGTATCAATGAACAATAAAAACGGAAAAAATGAAACTTTCGGCGAGCATGACGTATAGCTAGCTCTCTCATTGCCCCCAGGCGTGGACAGCTAGTTGTCATAGGTGGTAAGGCGCGACTTAGGGTCTGCGAAGTGAGCTCAGTTTGTCACCTATCTACGAAATTAGTAAAATATTAAAAAAACGACTAAATGGAGGAAGCGACGCTGGCTCTGAAGCCTGTGTCAGGTGTTCGCATTAAGCGCGCGCACGGGAGCAGCGTGGCGTGGGCGGCGCGTTGTCGGGGTTAGCCCAGCAGCTCGGTCGAGCCTTTCCTGCTGGCAGTCATGCGCGCAAGCTTGTTTGCACGCGCGTGCTACACGCGTGCGGACGTTGTTGGTGCAGGCAGTGCGAGAATCGTGGTCGCGACTGAGTTGCTTCCAAGGCGCCGACGCGGCCTAGAAAAGCGAAAGCGGACGCCTCCTCGCGTGCGCCTTTTGTGGTGGCAGTGAAAAAAAAGGAACAGTGAGGGCAACCCAGTGTCAGGATCACGTGCACTTTCTCTCCGTCACGCCTGTCTACGGTATCGTGAGATACGGACATTGTTCGCAAGGTTGCTGTCCAATAGGCACAGGCATGTGTGGGGTTCAGCAATGATCGGGGGGGGGGGGGGGGCATGCTTTTAGAATTCCGCCACCCCCACCACCACACACACAGGACCTGTTGATACAGTCCTTGACTTGGCATTGGCTTGGTATTCTTTTCATCTCCACCATCCTGTAAAGCAAACGGTTCATGGTATTAGCAGTGCCTTTGTATGGGCAATGGTGCGGCGTGTGCGAAGTTATGCAGCACGAAAGACGAGACGAAATACACAATGTACAACAGGATCGGCGCTGAGCTGCGGGCTAAGTTTTATTTGACGAAGGCCTTTTTCATAGTGTCTGTTGTGTTTACGGCGTACTTATTACGGCGTACTTAGTTAGTCATGTCCATAGCGTTATTGCTGCGAAGCTGCATCGTCATAATCATTTTCATTGAACAATGACGGAACCGGTACGAATGAGTAAAGGTGTGGGCAGACTCGGTGCGCAATAAACAATTAACAATGACACCCTAACCCGGTCACCTACACTCCCTGGTGCCAATTCGCGTACGCCTACGCTGATAGGCGCAGAAAACATTCCCGCGTCGTGACAGTACCCCGTCCCACCGTTCACTAACGATAGCCTCACTGCAGAGATGGCTCAGCACGGCTTTAGACATGTCTGTATGGCTCTAAGAGCCATGAAGACACGAAAGAATTCATAGGTGAGTTACAGTGCAGATGCCAAACTACGCGGCTAAGTGTTTGGTGGCCATCTTTAACATCTAATGGACTATGAGTGATTTATAGAATGCCGCTTCGAAGTTCAGAATGATCCAAACTACTTGGTTGTCCATTGCAGAAGGTGGCTTTGCTGCTTAGCTTGAAAGCGTGACGTGAAGTGAGCCTTTGAACATGAAATGGCTGTTTTGTTGCATGCCTCAAGGCAGCCACGTTGAGATCTTTCCTTAAGACGTAAGTGACAGACGGCTCGTGAAAAGAGTCTAGGACGAAAATATATTCAGCGGTGAAAAAAAATCACGGGATCTTTCTTAGGTTTCAATATTGTTCGCATGGATTATCAATAACATAAGGAAAAGTGGGTAGTCCGTATATTACTTGCGAGATAGAATTCATGATAGAATTAATCTCAGTGTAACGCTTACCGCAATTCAATTATGAAGGTTCAAGTAAGTAACCGCGTTCATCACGTTGCTACACGATACAGTAGACACAAAGGAAAATTGCTACAGCATGTGGATTGCCATGGTTTTTTAGCTTTTTTTCTTCTTCTGCTAGGGCACTAATGGATGTGCGAGCCAATTTCTGTATCGCGAGTAGCACAAAAGCTAGTTCAAGAATCGAAGGGCCAAAAAGTCAATATTTTCGGGAAAAGTGCGGTATGACCGAAAGCAAAAGTTATTATTTTGTCGCTCGAAATGGAAGTGTGCATGTGAATAACGACGGTTTATTTCCACGGCTTTTCGCACTCATTCCAGATAGAGGCCGGACATTTGTATCTCTGTTTCCCATGCTGAATTCACTCTCCCCAAAAAATATCAATGCTCAATTGCTTTGTACAGATAGTTAGCCGTCAAAGTTGACAATAATAATAACTGTAACAAGGCGGCTGGTTGGGCTTGTTTAGAGTGTGGTTTGGTTCGGTTTGCTTTATTCAAGGCAAAATTGAACAAGATTGCCTTGACGGACACGACTAAAGGCTAAGTAAATGCCTGACATGGTCGTGCCACCCTGGCAACAAAGCAGAAACGTACCGCAAGTACAGTACGCAGAAAATTACAACATCACGTGTTATCTTACACGTGATGCATTATAAATGACAAATCATTTTTTATGCACAGAAAAATTCGCAACGAAAGTCAGATACGAGAGAGCGCACACTTACAACCAGTTTATCACACAGATGGCGCGAATAGATATACAATCTAGAGGACGAGGAGATATTGCTTCGCAAGGCAGGGACCGAGCGTAGTCAATTAACTTGTTGGACTGTGAAAGTTACTATCTTGTCAGTTTAATTGTGATTTAAAAATGCGAATAAGGTGTATAGCGCATACGCCGTCATGGGTCCCTTTCTCTGTTTGTCATATCCTTGCTCACCTGATTGTGTATATTTTCGCGCCATCTGATCAATAAGCCTGTTGTCACTGTGCGCTCTGTCCTATCTGACTTTTTTACTCAAACGTTCTGCGCACAAAGAACAAAGTTCCCTTTTTGGTAATAAAAACTTTTGGTGTTTACATCCCAAACATGACTACATTTAAAATTTGCGGTCGCAGCGCTTATTATTTATTTAACAACGCGGCTCAAAAAGCTTTTTCTTAATTATCAATTATGTCTGCTCAAAAGTGTTAACTGGCGTTTGCCGCCCATGTGCCGTATTCAATTTTAGTGAACCAGCGGTCAATGTGGGGGCTTGTCTTTTCCAGAGTTGATTTGATATGTGGAGTTTAACGTCCCAAATCCACCATGTGATTATGAGAGATGCTTCAGTGGACGGCTCCGGAAATTTTGACTACCTGGGATTCTTTAACGTGCACCGAATTGTGAGCACATGGGCCTGCAGCATTTTCACCTCTTTTTATGAGTACCTGAACGCGAAAAGGTGTCGCGTACATCTAAATTTCGCTTTCTCCTAGCCATAACCCTTATCGCTGTAATAAATGCTGACCTTGATTTAAATGAGCTAGAAGTTTTATAGCCTCATGACATTCAAATCGGCACATATTGAGAATTCGGAACAGTTTGCCGACCTCCAAAACAACGTTTTCAGATAGTGTGAGAGCTAGAATTACTACCAATTGCAAAGAACTATGGATTCATTGATTGATATGTGGGGTTTGACGTCCCAAAACCACCATATAATTATGAGAGACGCCATAGTGAAGGGCTCCGGAAGTTTCGACCACCTGGGGTTCTTTAACGTGCACTTAAATCTGAGCACACGGGCCTACAACATTTTCGCCTCCATCGGAAATGCAGCCACCGCAGCCGGGATTCGATCCCGCGACCTGCGGGTCAGCAGCCGAGTACCTTAGCCACTAGACCACTGCGGCGGGGCGAAGAACTTTGGGTTGGTAGCATTTAGTAGGGAGCTCCCAAATTGTCGGTATCACCCTTGATCGTCTTGGCACTTCGATATGAATGGTGGGTTGATAACATCCGCTGACGACTGCATGCCGTGTGCCCTAAACTGTCACGGTGGCCCCTTAATCTCGTTAAGCTGTATTAACTTGACGGACCAAATCGTGATTCGAGCCTTAAGATTGAGTACTACGTCACCAGACGTCAGCGTTCCCGCTTCGGGCAGTGTGGACCGATTCGTGAACCAACTGAAGCCCAAATCGCTAAGGGCATGCTCGGGGAGCAATGCAGAAATCCTCGCTCGTAGCGTGAATTTTTTTCCTTTCGTGTGATTGCCTTACTGCGGAGGAGTTATAATTACGTCACATGCCACGTGACTGATCTGTCTCCTATCACGCCCGTCCTGTGAATACAGGTTTATGGAGCATAATTTGAAATACTTCCCCGCTGTTGCAGCTAATATTACAGGATACAAAATAAAATCCCTTTTTTGAGGCATTGAATCACCTATGACTGCATGCAGCGTGTTGTTCCGGTAGGATACGGCAGTTGTCGACAATCTCTCTATATTCTTCAGTACTCTCGTGTGAATATTTGCTAATTATTCATCTATATTTACAATCAAAGTTTTAATTAGAAAAATACTCGAAGTCACATAGCTTTGAATTGCAAAAATTGCTTATCTTCTTTATTTATCACGATACCATTCTGGAACTAAGCTATGTGCTTCATGCGCAAATGAACGAACTGATTGATTTGTCCCCCAAATCGCCAGCATCCGTGGTCAGGAATGCGCGTTTCACATTATTGAAAAGACGTTTTGTAAATGGAAGCTCATGTTCTATTATCGAATGATAAAGTACTGCTTCAGCCGCCATTTAATTAAGATATGTGTAGTTATGACGTTGCACATATGCTGATATCTTTCCGTCCTTTCAAAAAAATTCTTATACTTCTTTGGATACTTTAATTACTTCACACCTACTATTAAGGCCCGGCCATGTAGATAACTTTTACCTAAACTTATATTACTTTTGAACCTTCACATTGAAGAAATATTTCTATTGCATGGCATTTTAAAACGACATCTCTACGTTGCACGCCAGAAACACATTCATGTCAGCATTTCCTAAAACTACGCCTTCCCTCAGACAAGAAAAGGGCATGTGCTGGCTAAACAGCGCCGGGCATCTCCTGAAGGTGCCTTGGCCCAGATTGGCCAAACGGGATCCTGGCGTGGAAAGACGAATGAGCAAAAATATAAATCTTCCTAATTCAAGGCTCTTCAGTTAGGAGGAGAGAATAACGACGCTGCGAACAGCCGCATTAACGATAGAATCAACAAAATAGACAGCAAATAACAACGCCTTACAGTGAAACCAGAAACGCGGCACGTAGGATGATTGCCGCTATAGAATGAAAAAGAAGAGCCGAAAGCACAAATACAGTGAGAAGGAGTTAAAAAAAGGCAGAAAGCGGCGAGCAGAGAGGACGCCTCGACAACATCTTGAGACGGGTACCGTGCACCCTGTGCGCGCACAGACGGAATATCTCAGGCAGCAGCCCCGCAACGTTCTCGCTGCATGTGCCGCCAGATTCGTGATTCTCGGATCACGCACCTGCACACACTGACGTCGACGACCACGACCGCGTGCATGCGCGCTGCAGCAAGGAGGGAGAGCATCGCTGTGCGGCAGACGGCAACGGGACACAGATGGACGCCCAGGCCGCACGCGGGCACAAAACAAAGCGAGACGTGCGCACGGAGCTCAGAAGAACACAACGGAAGACGGACGTACATTCAAGAGCAGACTAAGAAAAGAAGAATTTCGGAATGGAGAGGGAGATACACGAAGAGCGTATTTACGTTGAGCTGTCGAGGAGAGGTGAATGAACGGACGCCGCACGTCTGTCTCGAAGTACGGGGGAGACTGCTAGAGCGGCTGGCCCCACACACGCAGGTATACGCGGCCGAACGCTAAGACCCTCCGAGCTGGGCGGCCGACATGAGTCGAGTCTGCGTAGTCGACGACATGAAACGCCGCCGACCGCGAACCGCGCTCGACCAGCAATCGCGAGCGTGGAAAAATGCGTGCCCGGCGCGTGTACTTTTCTTTTTCGGGGGCTCGTGGGCGTATCCATGCACCGCGTCTGGTTGAAAGTGAAGAACGAGCTCACCAAAGAAAGAAAGAAAGAAGGAAGAAAAAATAATAAATAAAGAAAGAAAGAAAGAAAGAAGAAAGAAGAAAGAAAGAAAGAAAGAAAGAAAGAAAGAAAGAAAGAAAGAAAGAAAGAAAGAAAGAAATGGGCGTCCGTGTACGGAGTAAACCGACGTGAGAACAGTGTATCGCGGCGACCATTTGGAATTGGCCGTTGTCGTCGATGTGTCTGTACAAAATTTGTCGACTCGCAGTGGAAACGAAACGTGTGACCAGCATCGTCAGTTCGCGCGCAAACGGCATTGTCTTAGCGCTAGGTTTACGAGTAAAGGGAATTTCTGAATGGTGGCACTCATTTTGAAAGAGCAGCGCAAAGACGCGGGGAAACAACGAGCGCCTTTTCTAAGGAGCACTATGAACCAGCTAGCCCAAACTAAAGTACTTCTCGAACGGTGGCGCTTCAGTGGTCGCTTTTCGGGGGCGATGAGCGTTTCTTCCGTGCGTAGTGTCGCCGCCTTTCGTGAAAAACGTCGGGGCGTTTAAGTCGGCATATTTGGGACATTTACGCCGCATATAGGTACGACATTTTGTCTTATATGTGGCCTGAAGAGGGTGCTGCTCAAAGAGGTAAGTGTTGATTGGAAACGTTATTGTTATGAGCACTTAGGGACGTGACTGGCTTACTTTAGTTTTTTTTTACTGAACTTTTGTTGAGCGCAGAATAAAACCATGGGGATTCATACATGTGGCCAACCGTGTACAAAAAGAAACGGGAAAAATGATGCGTAGACAATTTACTTGCTGTGGAAGCAACTGCAATTCGTGCTCGTCAAGCCTGCAACCATCAACTAGGGTTTGTGATTTCTCAAGGTCTACATTCTTGGACGATAAATTTCAATGATGGACACTGCTAAGGAAAGGAATACCAAAATAAAAAAGAAGAAACAACAACAAAAGTGGAAACTGCTGGAGTTGGATGGCCGTCGGCGTTTTTGGTCGCATTAAAAATGTCGGAATCAAGATTTTGGCAGCAGGCTGATTGTCGCTTTTGTGGACAACCCCCTCGTAAACAAGGAAAAGAAAGTGTGAAAAATGTAAGAAGTAGCACCTCCGCATTTCAAAATCCTGCGTGCGGAGCAGAAATATTTCATAAACGCCTTAAACGATTCGTTATTGTTTCCTTCTTTTGCTGCCCAGGAACTATTTTTTTTTCTTGCTCTCATGTTGATATTTATAACATGAAATTATTTTCGACGTCACATTTTTGACGGGCTATACTTGTTCGGGTTTGTTTTCTGACTCCTCAGACCATTTTCTTGTTTTCAAGAACCTGAAAACGAAATGAACGCGGGTTCTATAATACCACTTCACACTTGCAGCAGTGTAATGTTATGTTTTATTTTTACGGACGTAAAAAAGACTTGTTTGATCACATAGTGGTTAGACCTCGTTCGCTTCATGCAGTAGTGTGTACGTTTGAACAGTGCGTATAAAACTGCTCCCCATTATTTTTCCATTGAGGAAGTTACAGTGATCTCAGCATGGAAATGCAGCAGCCAGTGACGTAGACCCCCCCCCCCCCCCCCCCGAATTTCATGTCACCATGCATACATATCCAAAAAGGACCATTTGCCTGTCCAGCCCTTGCATTGCAAAAAAAAAAAAACCCCTGACAGCAGTGGTAGTGCACAAGAGCACAGTAGTGAATTTTCATGCAATTGGCATGAGAGGGGATACGCTAAATGAGCATGATCTACTATGCGTTTGATAATCTGTTCATTTGTGTTAAGCATTGATTTAAAACTACAGCGTATTTAGTCGTACTTTAATATACGTGGAACTTTTAATGTCGTGCTCCGCATAACTACATGTTCTTTCTTAATGTAGCTCAGAAACCTAGTTATGTGGTGCTGATCCAGAACCTGGTTCTACAACGCTCATTCGAGATCTACGGAAAGTTCCGCGTAAAGCCTACATCAAGTCGACCGATGTTTAATTGTGCATTGTAGCAGTACTTTCTCTGAATATAATGAGTGATTGTCTTTACTATTTCGGCTCTGTTCTTTCTTTCTGTTATCGGATTTATCATATTTCACACTCAAAATGCCTTTGCTTTGCTACGCTTACACCCAGACATGTATATAAAAAAGGCTGACGCAATGAACATAAATCTGCCAACGCTTGAAATCGCCCCCGGCGTTCTAATTGGGCGGATACCCACGATGCTCTATCAAAAGCCGGCAACCACCAATCTCTCCACTTTTATTCAATTCGCCAACAACAAGGCGGACAGCTGCTGAAAGGCCACTGTCTTCGAGTGTCTGTGCAGGGCGGAAGGACGGTATGTTTGCCGAGCAGTATGCACCGCCTTTTTTTTTCATCACTTTAAGAATCCTCGCTGTCTGAACATGAACCCAGCTGTGTCGAGGCATCAGTTTTAAACACCGGCATGCAACACCCAGTGCCTGACGTGGCTCACTCCGAACGAGGAAGGCGGGCCCCGTGCAACAGCGTCCAAAATGACGGACGGCGCGCGTTTCAAGGCTGCGTGCGTCACACGAGCACGTCTCGTGCGCACGCGTGTGACGTCCCGCGAACGTTCGAGTCGTGTATGCTGTTTACCGTCGTTCCTTTGCGAGGTCACACCCCAACAGTCTAGCACAAGGCTCGGCTTAGTTGAGTCGTGACTGATTGGGCTGAGACTAAATGGTGACACGGAAGCTTTCGTGCACAAACACTGAATCGCTTCTGACACTCTCAAAACGTTCACTGGAAAGTGGCGAAAAAAATTCACGCAACTCCATGAATTTAATCATGACTGAGGGACAAAAGCTCTGGGTATCGTATCGGTGAGTAACCACGAGTTCGAGCGTTGCCTCTTAATATGTTAGTTGAGTGACATAAAGTGTTTGGAAAATTCAAATTTATTTCACCTTCCGGTCGTGCTTAGGCTATTCGAGGAGTATTTAAAACTTTCTGCAACTGAAGTATATCCCTCGAAAGTGAATACAAGAATCCCCCATCTTACCAGTGGCAAGATACCGTATTATTATGGGCAATTTGTTATGGCATACAGTGGTCAACGTGTGCCTTCGGCGACAGGCTCCCTTGAGAAGACTCAACGTCAAGGCCATTTTGGTCAACTCATCGATACTCATCTCGATATGTTATTTTCGCCAGAAATAGCGACCTCTTACCTTAAATTTAGCCTATCTCTGCGATAAAATTTATTGTAAAACCTTTTTTTCTTGTCTCACAAATGTTTCTATTATAGCAAAAGATATTTTATACCATGACCTAACGGGAGACAATGCTAGGTCCCAAGGACCTTCGCTCCTAACAAGGATTATCGGCAACTTATGATTCCACAAGTGAGCTTCGATAGGGTTTCAAACATTTTCTAGTTTGTTTTGTCCGCTTTGGTGGACCGGTGGCTGCTGTGCTCTGCTGCTGAACCGAAGCGCGTGGGCTTGAACTCAGCCACGGCAGTTCGCATTTCTAGGGAGGCAAAAAAAAAATGGCAGCATATCCACGGAGTGACTGATGGATAGTGGGGCGAAGCATCCGTCCGTCCATTCGTGCGTCTGTGTGGCCGCCCGTGCGTGAGTCTGTTCATGCGTCCGCACATTCATCTGTGCGTCCGTACCTGCTTTCGTCCATGCATCCGCTCATGCGTCCGTCCATGCGTCTATTCGTTCGTGCAGCCATCTGTGCGTCCGTCCATGCATCTGTCTTTGTGTCCGATCGTCCACCTTTTCAACACTCCAAGTACCACCATCTCGCATCTTTTCATCATATATTCCTTATATAGAAGCACCGACAAGCAGCGGACATTCCAAGGACTGAACGAGAGGAGGCACGCGCATACTTTCTTATGGTTTGTGCTTCGCGTCTACTTCCCACCTTTAACCACCTCGAGTTCATGGTATATACTAGTTCACTGTATTCATGGCACTGCGGCCCAACGCTCGCAAAACCTTTCTAAAACCTAGGAGGTTACGCCCAGCGAGTATAACGTAGGGACCCTTTCTTGTCTTCTGTGCGTTGTTTAACAATAAAAAATTCGCAGCGTGCGCGTTAACTAAAAGCCGTATGCTCCTGCCTCTCATTCCCCCTTAGCAACCATTGGCCTGTAGAATGAGCACTATCTTTTATTGTTCAACAATGCACAGAAGAAATCTCCCACCGGCACTACGTTGAAGTCAAAATAAAAAACTGGTTACACACTACGACTACTACTAAGAATACAAGGGACGAACGGGTGCCGCTATAAGGAGCTTCGACCCTAAAAAATTGTAGAGGCCCGTGCACTGCGCGATCTCAGTGCACCTTAAGAAACGCCAGTCAAAATTTTCCGAGCTCTCCACCATGGCGTCTCTCATAATCATATCGTGGTTTTAGAACGTTTAGCCCCACATAATAAAATATTATTATTATTATTATTATTATTATTATTATTATTATTATTATTATTATTATTATTATTATTATTATTATTATTATTATTATTATTATTATTATTATTATTATTATTATTATTATTATTATTATTATTATTATTATTATTATGTGGGGCTCAAACGTTTTCACATTTTCAGTCATTGCCACGTTGACTTCAAAGGAACTTCTTTTACCACACTTGACCTCTAAAAGACTCAGCATATCTACGAATTCGAGGGGTGAAAACTTCATAGACTGCGCTGCGATAAATAACATGGGATAGTGGCCTGAAAACTTTTGACCACGCCTGTAAGTCTACCTTCATTGAACCTTTCCGATGAAGGTCATTATTCGAGCATGAAAAGACTCCAGACTCTACAGTTTCTATTCATTGAATAAAAGTGGCCACTCTTAATGTAGGTACAATATTGAAAAACAGCAGATAGCATCGCTCCAGGAAGCTATAATATGGAAAGTTAAGGAAGAAAGCATACAGAGGAATCAGGCAGGGGGGTTAACCAAAAAGACATCCGGTTGGCTACCCCACACTGGTGAATTAGGTAAGCGGTAAAGAAAGATGAGAAAAAGGGAAGAGAAGAAAAAAATGGAGACACAGAGAGTACGTTCACTGCAGCGTGTACTCCGGCTAGGCGCCCGTCACGTTTCAGGGAGTTGCGCTTGGGAGAGGCCTCACAAACACCACTGAACCCTCCGGGGTGAACCCAGTTTTGAACGCAAACGTATAGCCCGCAAAGGTGGTTCTTGTTACGTGGATTCCACGTGAATGAATTTCAAGTCTGTTCATGGAATCTTATAGAGGTACTCTTTTAACTGTGTTGGGGAAATTGAGATATAGATAGGATGAAAGTAATGTGCATGAAAACACAATCTGCCGCTGGCAGGGACTGAATCTGAAACCTTTAGATTCGAAAGTTTCAGATTAAGAGTAAATGCAGTTTTGTGGGCAACGCCCTCAAAACACCTGCGTTCATAAAGTTCGTATTCTAAGCATGACAAAACAGAGACAAATGAACGGCAATTCAATGAAAATTTGTTAGTTCCGTGTACAATCATCTACCAGACATGCTCACTTCGTCTGTAATGCCGCAGGCCGTTGAAGTAGAACACTTTGTCTTTAGTTCTTTAGACGAGAAGGCGGTCGACTGGTGCGGTGACTTCTTCGTTTGCATCGAAGACGTTCCTACCAAGCGCAGTCTTGATGCGAAGGAGAGGAACAAGTTGGAGGTGATGTCAATGTGGCGGTTGAGGCAAAATATTCGTACCGTATCAATGGCACCTATGCTGAGTGAGCCCGATTTTCCCGATGGATGCTGTCACTTTTTGTTTGGGCGTGATAGGGATGTTGGTTGAAATAAAAACAACAGAAATATTACATTAGCCTGATATTCGACAGATGCACACTCATTTCATGCCTATCGTGTAGGTCTCTTATTGTGAAATCGTTGTAATAACAAGTACTTTATGAGCGCCCTCTGTATACAATTCTACGGCTATCCCTCCTTCCAAGTGCCGCAGTGTAAGCAAAGTTCCGACGAAATTAGCTTGCCTGCGTATCAACGACTTTCTTTGCTCGACGAATGAGACAGTAATGTCGTTCAAAACTATCCTAGTTGCTACTACTGAAGCGTGGTGGTTTGGGCTATAGTTGGTGGGTGACGACGATTGCACCTTTTTTCGAAGACTCATTGACGCTGCACAAGCCACAAGATGATCATCGTAGAGTCTGCAGCGAACGGCACGCGAACAGGACTGGTGCGTTCAGCAAGCCTTCCTTTTCGCCATCCGAGAAGGAATTAGGGTTCCTCAAAAGTAACGGTGCGCGCAACTGGTGATAATTCTTATTGTTTTCATGTAGTTTCGTTATATTTCTTCCTCAAATTTTCTTTTGTATTTTTTCCTTACTCATCTTTGCATTGGTCATCATTCGTCGCATCTGTTTTTTGTCTACTGTATATGTCTTCGCATTCAGCACAATAAACTCAGTTGGAAGTCAGCGAACGTCTCCTTGTCCTTTATTTGGTCGTCGGTCTAAGCTCCCACTATAAGAATCGTCATGCAAATATTGATAGCTCAGTGCTTGTAAAACACTGCTTCCCACGTAGAGTAAATGTTCATTTCCCAGCCTTTACCTTGGCGCATAAAGAAGACGTGCACGTGTGCTTTTACTATCTCACGTTTCTCTTCTCCGAGCACAATTCTGGTCGGTGTATGCGTCTCTAAGAGATCGAAGTTAAACGCCGCCCTTTTACATCATTCTGACGCCACCTTACAAGTTTACAGACGGCCATGCAAACACGCATTCCGTCATTTCGTTTCTCGCTAAAGGCAGACCTTGTTCCTTTGCAAAAAAAAATTTAAAAAAAGAATGAGCCAACACTTCCTGAAGAGTTCCGTTTTTCCGAACGGAGCGAGCAAGTGGCGGTCGTCTACGGTGTCGTTTTGCAAGTCTAGGCCATCGGAGCGCAAGTCCCCTCAATGCGAATGGCGCGTCGGCTGAGCAAATACACGATTTCGGGAGCGCGAAGACGACTATGCAACGAGGGGTAACCTCCCTCATATCGAAACGGTGTGCGCTTCTAGCGAAGCGGACGGCGGAGACCGCAGTTCCACGCGGTGCTCGAACAAACACAACGCGTGCTGTTGAACCACGTGCTTTGTGTGTGCTCATTCTCTCACGTGTGCTCTACGCGCGCTCATTTTCAGTTGGCGCGGACAGTCTCCGCGTGTCCTTCGCTGTCACCGCCTCACTGTCTCGCCCTGCGCGCCACCCAAAGCGAAGAAGACGCCTGCGAGAATTAATAACGTCCGTTGGTGGGCACACACGGAAGAAGATGGGGCGCTAAAGGGAATAGCACAAGCGCGACACGGCAAACCAAGGCGTGAGACAAGTCGTAAAATCCTCGTCGAGGCTAGACAAGCACGTGCTGAGAGTTATATGCGCGCTTTTGTGTAAGCGCTTGCGTATGTCTGTGATTGTACGTTTTCTCTTGGACGACACACAAGGGAGAAGGCGAGGAATGCGCACAGTCTCATGGGCTTGCTTGCAACTGTGCGTGTAAGACATCGTCCTTTTTTGTTGTTATCATCTCCTTGGGTCCTCGTGTCATTACAAAATTCTTTACTTGCTGCACCTTTGGGCCACGACTCCGGGAAAACACATGTGAGGCTGTCCACGATAATGAACTCAAGAAGCCCCCGCATTGTGAACGTGCAGATGCCCTTTTAATATCAGGGTGTCTTTTTTTTTTCACCTTCGTAATCACATGCGACAAGGCCATAAAGCGACCTTTTGCAATGTGGTACTTGTGAGCACTTCATCGAAATACGGTTGTCTCCCTTCTGTGAAAGAGGCGGGGGGATCTGCAAAGAACTTGAAATAACGTTTCGTGGGCCTTGTCATATAAAATATGTATAATCACACCTATGGATGTATTTTTGTAAAACCCGAACTTTTTTAACAACCCCAGCTTGTTTGATTACTCAAGTGGTGTTGTGGAATAGGCGGTCCTTAAGTTTGTCAACAAGCTTGTGTCATAATTTGACGTTGGCATCAAACCATCGGTAATCACTAGTGTAAGAAAATCTTTCATTGCTATTCTATTTAGACAAACTTCGCTGTACGGGTGTTTTGGCAGGTTTTAGAACAGGCCGCAAATCTCCATTCAAGGCTGCCCGTCGGAGTGGTCGGAACATTCAACTTTTCTTTTGCGTCACATGATCTCAAACAGATTACGCTGACTCTATGTGTTGGCTATAGCCTAATGCGGGTATGAAACGTGAACTCCTGCACATGTTCTGGCGAGTAAGAAACATGCTGCTAGCTGCTCTTTCGCGCTAGCAAAGAAACTGTATTGCCAGATACAGTTTCTTTACTACGCGAAAGAGCAGCTAGCAGACAAACGGACAATTTCTGTACTTCGCACAGGGAGTAGGCACAGCACACTGAAATTCTGAGCCACGTATTCACAAAAGCGTCACACTCGAGATTTTTTTTTTTAAGAATATTTCAGCCAAACAAGATGCAGGACATAAATTGGTAGCCCTAGCCTACTAGTGGGCAAGCACACTTACGAAAGTTGATTTCTGGGAATTTGACCGCTAGTCCTTATGGTGACCCGTTCAGCCCCAGAAGTACTGAAGAAGCTGACAATCGTGCATCAAAAAGACTTTCGGCAACATAGCGTGAATGTCTGAAAAAAGACGCACGTGGCGTTTTACGTCACGATAACGTGCTTCTTTTGGTTCTGACTTCCACAATGTATGCATCAAACTGGTGCAACACCTCTAGGGCACAATGATTTGCGCAAAGACGGCGCCAGGGTAATAAATAGGCTGGAATTGGAACGCTCAATCTGTAGCCCTTACTTGCCCACCAAGCTCAGCTGCGTGGCTGAATGCATGAAGGTGCTTAGATTTCGAGGCCATGATCAACCTTTTGTGTTTTTTTTTTCTGTATGCAAGGACACTCCAAACGAATGATCGGACACAGCAAACGTTCAGATTATATTTTAGTTCCCTTTCAAGGAAACATTACGAGTACTGGGGCTACACATCTGCGAAGACTGGCTCAGGTGTGGCCGCACTCCCTCGAACACAGCGCACGCTATCTGAACTCACGCATCTCGTCAGGCGAATCGCGAACCGTAGAAGCGGCCTTAAAGAGCAAGACACGCTGCGCGTTGTGCAAGCTCTCCTCAGTAGTCGAATAACCTATGGCACTCCATACCTCGCCCTGAAGAACGCAGAGGTAGAGAGGCTGAACATCATGATTCGTAAGGCCACCAAAATTGCTTTAGGGCTCCCATTCACGGCTTCCACTGCGGAACTACTGAAGATGGGCGCGCACAATATCTGGCAGGAACAAGCCAAAGCACACAAGGCTAGCCAGCTAGAATGGCTAAAGCTCTCGCTACACTGGAAAATCAGTGCTACAACGGCTGAACTATAGCGAAACCCTTATAGGCTACACAGACGTAGACCGAAAAGAATGGATTCCGCGAAACATCCGTGAATCTTTCTGTATTACATGAATCCCGCGTAATATGCACCCCACACATCAAAAAGAAAGACGGAAGGCACAAGTGAATGCTCTACGACGGAATCACAACCAAGATCTGGACGCCAGATATACAAACGCAGCCAAGTATTCTGGTGGAGACGCCCACGCTGTGAGCGTCATTGATTCTCGGGGCGTATAGGTCGCATCTGCTACAGTATTCACCTGAAGCCCAGAAACTGAAGAGGAGGCGGTAATTTTCTAGCTACCACAACGTGCCTGGATGTAGCTGTAGCATTAACGAATTCTCAAGCAGCCGTGCGAAACTACAGCATAGGACGTGTGTCTACCCAAGCAATCCAGATATTGAAGCGCCGAAACACTACGATGCTGTTCACCTGTGTGACATGGGTTCCTGGGCATAGAGGGCTGGAGGAAAACTAGGCGGCTCACGCCGCGGCCCACGATCACGCCTACTGGGCTACCTCTTCCCGCTTCCTCAACCTCCACCAGGTCTGCGTCCGCGGAGGCTCTGTCTGTACCTCACACTTACTCTGCAATAGTGCAACACTATGGGCTGGCGCGCAGAGAGTATCCACCACCACACTCGAAGCTCAACTAAGAGGACAGCACCATGCTGAGCAAGACTACAGAGCAACACGTACACACACGGCGTACTAATGCACCGATTGTACCTAATATTACATGAATATGCCTACCCGATTTGCGCTGTACCTGATTCGATGGCCTACCTGATCCTCGAGTGCCCATTTAATATACATACAGACATATCGCCTTCGCCGAACACCTGCGACGCTGTTTAAGAAAATGAACACCTTCTCGAAACGTGGGAGGACAAGCTCGCCATGGAGGACCCGGCCCAACAACGACATCTTGTCGCCAGGGCCAAGGAGGCAGCGAAGATTAGAGGGTTCCTGGAATGAGAAGACCTCCCACCTAAGGTGGAAGTGGAACCTACACCGCTACACCGTTTCGAAAAATAGACGTTTATTCCTCCTCCTCCTCCCCCTTCCGATCAAACCCCATCGTTAGCGCGTCCAACACTGACATCGCTCTATGACATCGTTAGCGCGTCCAACACTGACATCGCTCGAGTGAGGACTTGACTGGCAACCAATGCTTTTCTCCTTTGTGGCTCGTGTCGTCCGCGTGGAGTGTACAGGCGGGTGCTTGAATAAGTGGCATTTCTAAACAATTTTAGCATGTTTTACGTCGAACTGTTGGGCTTCTTCGCTTATACTGCGATGTCAGCCAGCGAAAGGTTATATGACGTTTTAGGGGTGAAGCTTCTATTGGCCTAAGCTTTTCCGTTGACGTTGTGCAGCGTAGCCGCCGCTGAGGATGGCGATGACGGTGACGATGACGATGATGCTGTTGACTATGAAGAACAAGCGCGTACCAGATAGCCCGCTCTCTTTCTCCCATTTACAGCACGTTGTATGCAAGGTACCCACTGTAATTCATGACGACAACGAATAGCCACGATGCAGATCACACACTTTTTTTTCCTGCCACTACAGCCCAGCACATGCGAGGTACTACACGCCGGGACGATTACGCTGATGCCTATGAAGATAGGGACGATGATCACAGACAATGACTGGCTTGTGCAGTAAATGACGTCTAGATATACTTTACAACGCATTTCGTATGGCTGTAAACAATCAGCAATCACAAGGGCAATGTGGCTAGACCTCGTCTTTCTCAATTTCAGGCGAAATCTGAGACCGCAAAGTAGTAGTAATGAAGGGAAAACGAAATTCACCACTCAGCACAACATACTGATGTATATCATCTTCTGTGAATAAACCCAAGTTTAAATCAGCGCTTGCTCATCTTGCTTTGCGTCCTCTTAGTTTGCGTTGCCAATATTCGAGAATTAATCTATACCACCTAGCCCGCTTTTCCACGCTTCTGCAATTCAACTTTTGTTGTTCGAGCAACTCTACAAAAAAATCCAACTGCCCTGAATATAGCGTGGTAATATATATACATACATATATATATATATATATATATATATATATATATATATATATATATATATATATATATATATATATATATATATATACATATATATATATATATATATATATATATATATATATATATATATATATATATATATATATATATATTCTATAGCGGATAGCGGAAAGTGACGCAACATACCTAGAATTCAGTGCTCCACTCATTCAAATAACAATAGGGTATAGTCCCATTGACGAACAAACACAAGCGGTGAAGTACGCCGATGCCCGTCCGCGTGCAAAACATTTAAAACTACTCGACTAGCGCCCTGTCGCTTCGTTTTATTATTATATTTTATTATGACGCGTCTGTCAAGATTGTTAGAGTCCTAACCCAGATCAACACCATGAACGCTACAGTTGCTGCAGCTGTATTAACACAGACGGGAAACCTCACACTTTACATCGTGATAACCGGCACGCTTAACGCATTGATTTGCTATTTTAAACCCGAACATTCACTGACCTATACATGATAAAGACGTGGCAAGATCCTTGTCGTGAGTGTACGACTTACGTAAGACTGCAGGATGTATCGTGCACGATGCGCGTTGTGAATGATGACCAGTGAAAAAAAGAAAAGAGTTCGGTCACTTTGTTTGTAGAGTAAACACCTAAGAAAGACAATTTATTGTTTGGTTCAAATCCGCGACTGTGGAATCACGCATTGATATCCAACATAGTTCATTCTCTTCCAAATACAAAACGAAAACCACGTGCTAGTACGGTTGTCTAATATTTCTACAACTGTAAATTTTCTGCACCGCTCATCTTTGCGTATGACAGCGAGGACATCGTAAAAAACATTACGACTGGTAGAAATAGTTGAATTAATCAAGAAAATGTACCCCTCATAGGCTCGAGCCTGGGCGCGCTTTTTGCATATGGCAAGACGGTCAATGCTTTGATTTATTTGAAGGCTGTGTGAATCGCAAAATAAAGTGCGTTTTGAAAAATAATATAGTGAAATTGCAGCAAGGCAGAGGTGACAACGTCCTTATGCTGCTTTGTTGTTCATGCTCTGTATTTGGGAGCCTTACGTCCGCACAGTGATGCTGAACATTAAGGCCAGAATTATCCTAAGTAACCAATTGTAATGGTGCAATTGAGTCAAACTTCTGCCTCGTCTGTCATCAGGGAAACTGCTGCATTTGTGGACACCCTAAACTACCTCATTATTACACAATACAATATACGTCACATTTGTGCAGTACGCTTTGCATGTTGGCATCAGTTGATAACGTAGAGCTTGCCTGAACAGTTATAGAATCTCTTTATTCTGGTTGTAACTTCATTGGTACAGTTACATCGAACTTCAGTACATAATCAAGATAGAGAAGTTTTGTTGCAGGATATAAGTCCACGTATGCAGGTGATAGTTGTTCCAAACAAGTGCACCAAATCAGACGTACACAAAATGCTCCTACACGTTAGTAATACGTAATTTTATTCACTGAAAGCGGTCTTGGGGAATTCTCAACATTCCTGAAGTATGCAGTATGCTTCATGTCGCTCTTGATGATTTTAACGTCAAGGACAGGAATTAAAACATGTGACGCGTACGTGTGCGATACGAATAGAGCAATATAAGTACTATATTTCTCAACCAAGTGGTATTGCAGCACTGATAAAAAGTAAAACATTGTGACTCAGATCATACAAGACTACATAGCAGAACACGAATCGGTTCTTCGCATTTCTTGATGGAACATCAACCTGGCCTATAGGTTTCAGTGCATTGCAATAAGGTGTGTGGAATACTGGCAGCTGATACGTCCCATGTAAAGGCTTAGTAAGTATATCGAGTACTATAATTTTGTTGTTCATATAGGAGCAAGAAGCATGCTCTTGTCAACGCATTCTTCAATAGCACGAACAGGCTCCGGTTTCTTTGAAGCCTGCAGTTGCAGCTTAGACGCTGTAGAACAGGCGCCTGCTTGTATCGATGGCTGACTTTCACGAAAATAGCAGCATGAAGATCACCACGTGGCCTATCTTGCATGGACATGCGAAGGCGAAACGCAATACGGAACCAGAAGCAAGCAAACTTGCAACACCGGAACCAGAAGATGCACTTCCTGTCCGGACTTCTCACACATGGAAGTTCCCTTTCTACTGCTCAATATCTCAAACTATGTGGCAATCAAAGAACTCATAGTCTGGCGAGAAGAATATAATGTTATTTTTTTCATATATTTCTTCAATATTTCATCATACTTTTGATAGAGACATCACATTTTCTTTTTGTTGTGATGTTCCACAGATAAGGAGCCCCTGTTCCTGCAGCTGATAACTGAAAACACCCTGGTTGTAATTCGGTTCTCGACCCGGTTCGACTAGCTGTGCTTTTCACTCCGCAGCATCGTGTCCCATTTCAAGTTCAGATTCATAATCAGATGCATACTTATTCTTGCAAAAAAGTAGTTTTGCAACATCAAGAATAAACAGAAGAGAGTCCCAAAGAAAAACAGCTGCAGGTGTACACTTAGCAATCCTCCATTATGTTTCTCTCTTACATTACAAATACATTAGTACAAATTTCATTCCAAATCAAAAGCAAAGTGAAAAAAGAATTGCGTAAAAAAGGACACGTTACGTGTGGGAGAAAAAATTGATGATATGCCGCTGGTTGTAGCTCACTTCTGCAGGTGATAACGTGTAACAAAATCTTTTAATATAGTAAGAAAAATACAAGATTTGATATAGATGGTAACTCATTACATAGAGAAATACCCAACACACTTTCGATAAATTTCGTCTTCATCATAGGAAAGGAAGCTAGCACAGCCTGTGATCACTGTAGTAGTGAATTTTCTGTGCATACAAAATTATAATATGCACTATAGCCATTGCGCATATTGTCATGGCAGATAGTCTAGAAGTAAAATAGTTGGTCGGTTAAAACGGCACGGTCATTCACGCAATACGTTTTACAATGGCTTGCGAGCTCCTCTAAAAATATGGAACTATACTCTATTGGGATCCACTAAATTTTTCTCCTTATCATTATGACGGGGACCTTTGTTCGTTTAATTTGTAGCAGCCAATCATAAACGTTTTGCCATATGAAGTTACTGCACCTTTTGTTCATTCACCAACTGTACTTGCGTGAAATGAAGAAGCGTTTTATGAAAATAGCTCGAAGAAACCAATTAGCTTGTGTTTTGTGTTTACGGTCATCACCATTGAAGAAGAGCGAGACAAGCGTGCAGGGAGGGCTTATCCATAAACTTAAGGTACGAGCCACTTTCCAGAGCTAACTGAGGTGGACAGGGAAACCGCGTGCGTATTTAATTCTACGAAACACCGCACGCACATCCCAGTTTTCTTGCCCTTGGGCGTCCTTCGAAAACAGCCTTTAGTTTCTCTTATAGAAACCAAACATCCACCAACAAGAGGTTTGCTAGTACCACAGAGTGCGGTGTCTCGGTTTTTTCCGAATACCCAAGAGCCGCTGATTGCCAGCGAACGTACTCGGGCGCGCACGAGTGCCTGAGAATATCCAAGGATAGCCGTCTAGGAGCAAGCTCATCATAACGAGAAACAAATCGAACGTCCCATACACACAGGCAGATTGTTTATAGCGCTATACGTTTGAGAAATGTGCACGCCACTTGCGATCTACGGCTGAAAGGAAGCCCGCCCGTCTCTCCGATCTCATGAGTTCTTTTCGTTTTTTTTTTTTGTCAACGTTGATTATGATGACAGCGCACTATTTCTTTGTTTCTGCTTTTCAGATCTTATTGTTGGCCACGCCCAGATGCTCTTTTATTTCTTTTGTTTGCTTAATTCGTGGTGTGGGGGTGCTGCTGGCGTGTTCCTGTTTTTGCGGGCACGTTAGCGATTCAGGCAGCAGCCAGCTTGTCGTTAAGTCCTAGGTACGGTATTGAGGAAAAATTCGGGCTGCTTTGACTTTTTTCGTGCGCTTGGAGGCGGGCAGCATACCATCTCGCTCAGCAACGAACAAATGGAGAGCCGCACTTACGCGATGCATTGATCTTTCATATTTGACAGAGCCACGCAGGTGATGCGTAATGTCTTGTCATCGGCTACCGTATTGTGGTCTCTACATAGCTTCGTCCCATGCGAACGCACTCGAAGATATTTCAGGTCTTTCCCTCTACCAGACATTATATGCGTACAAATCGTCAGTAAAGTTTTATAGAAGCTTAAGGGGAACAATTTGAAGATCACACATTCCTCACTTCCAGTCGCCAGTCGAAGTCCCCCAGATGAGTGCTGCCAACTCAATTGATTGTCGGAGAATATCCGCTTCACCAGAAATTTACTGCATCAATTCGAATATATTAACAAATACGCCTGCTATTTTCAACCAAACCTTGTGTCCTACATTTAGTCATTTATTAGCCTCTGGAGAGTTGCCTAAAAACCGATAGGTAGCTTAGGTTGTATTTATTATTAACAATGTCGAAAGGCACTAAACGGCAAACTAACAACCTATATCACTAACCTGGATATGCTGCAAATTACTTGAACACATTAGTGCTTCACATTTCTATAAGAACCTCGATTATAACAATTTGTTTTTTTTTGTTTTGTTTTTTTGAGCATCATGGTATCAGGAACGACCGCTGTTGCAATTCACAGTTCTTAGAGTTGACGGTTGGTCTTCATTCCAACATAAATATTAACAGATAAACCGACTGCGTGTTTTTTTTTTGTAATTTTGACATAACGTTTGACGAACTCGCTCATTGTTCATATTTTTAAATATATGCGCTTCGATTACATTGATTACCCAGGTCATGGCTACGCAACATTCTTTCTTTTCGTCCACCATTCACCGAAGTTGGTGGTTTTTCATCGGGGCTTTGCGGTGTCACTTCTGGTACCTCAAACGAGCGTCTCGAGATTTTTATTACTCTTGGGACACATCAATGACTTGCCCTCCACTTTGTCTTCATATGTACGGCCATCTGCTGAAGACTGCATTCAATATCACCCAATTAGCACTTGACGATTGATTGATTGTTATGTGGGATTTAGCGTCCCAAAAGCACCATATGAAAATGAGAGACGCTGTAGTAGAAGGCACCGGATTTTTCGACTACCTAGGGTTCTTTAGAATGCACCAAAATCACCCAAATAACACTTTCGGTGGTCCCCGTTCTCATATTAAAACGTCGATTTAATCTGCATTGGTTGCGACACCTGTTATACATCGTTGAACTCATATAAGGGCAAGATGCTTTCCTTCAGCCGTAAGACCAATACCTCTTACTGCTCGTACATAGTAAATGGCACCCCTGATACCAGCGCGTCATCATATAAGTGCCTTGGTGATACCTCCCTGCCTTTCCTTGCATCTTTATCTCTCTCTGGTGATAACATAACGTCAGACCTTTCATGGCGTAACCGTAGAACAGCTATCCGTAATAAAGCATCCAAAACATAAAATTGCCTCGCTAAAAACTTGCGTACCTCGTCTTCCAAGGTACGTAACTTAGCTTACCTGTAGTTTGTTCATCCGCAACTATAACTTGCCTAGTCTTTGTGGTTGCCTCATCTGGAGCAACTAATTATTATGTTCGATAGTATTCAAAACATGTCAACCCGGTTTATTTGGCGCAATCATGAATGTTATGCCAGTGTAAATCAAATGAATCTCAAATTGCTCTCCAAACATTGGAAATACGCCACACCATTTCTTAGCTATGCCTCACGTACGTCTAGACGTGCGCTGAAGCACGTCTGATTGCCCCGCCGCGGTGGTCTAGTGGCTACGGTAGTCGGCTGCTGACCCGCAGGTCGCAGGATCGAATCCTGGCTGCGGCGGCTGCATTTCTGATGGAAGCGGAAACGTTGTAGGCCGGAGTGCTCAGATTTGAATGCACGTTAAAGAACCCCAGGTGGTCTAAATTTCCGGAGCCCTCCACTATGGCGTCTCTCATAATCATGTGGTGGTTTTGGGACGTTAAAGCCCACACATTAATCAAGCACGTCTGATTAACACGTATGAAGTTTGTCTTATCGTTGCAGGCATACCGACGATCGGTATGTCTGCAAGGATAAGTCAAACTTTATACGTGTTAATCAGACGTGCTTCACGCATGTCTAGACGTACGTCTAAATGCCTCGGTAAAAGCCAGAGTTTCGCTCAAGCTCTTGGCGAAACAAGAACGTTTAATTCATCTTGATCTCCACGTACCCTTACTTTGTGGAGCGGCTTCTCTGAGAGTATGGCTAAAAACGAACCGTGAAGCTTTTCTAGAACATCATTCGGTGCTACGAAAACCACTGTATAAGGATGCATCGCTTGTGAACAGCGTGCCATGTAACGTATTTTCACTTTATTCACGTCTTGATTTACGTATCCACACTTTTGCTGTATCTCTGCAATATTTATGTTTTTACTCTATCCTTTGGATAATATCTCATGTACTTATGTCAGTTGCAATCACTTGTATTTTCAAACTTATCAAACTTATTACACTTGCTGCTGTTCCACTCTTACTCATGTCATTTATTGACATGAAATGAAAGTGAATAAATAAATGAATAAATAAATTAAAATAATTATGTAATTAGAGGCGCAGCGTATGTAAAACATACTGAAAGGGTAGGAAAGCATGGAAGTCCCGAAGTAAAGGCGTAACAGCGAGGCACAGAAAACAGCACTCGTGTCGTTCTTCTTTGCTTTCTGTTCCGAGATGTTACGCCTTTCCTTCAGCACTTCCGTGCTCGCGCTGCAAATCCTTTTAAAACTCACTTTAACCAATTGGCTCAAATAGCTGTTCTTTTTCACTGTATTTAGAAGTCCATATATTGGTATCAATGCAACCACTCACCCCCCTCCCCTCTTCCTGACCATATAAAAAAAAAGAGAACGTCCTTTTACTCAACCTTACTGTAGCACTCATCTGGACGTGAACCACCGCGCTACACCGAGACGAGGATGAACGGAAGGACACACATAATGCTGCCACAAACTTGCCATGCATGATGATGCACGGAGAATCTTTACGTTACCTACCTGTACACGTAAATAATTTCCCGTAGTGGTCCCTTGTAGATGTTTCAGCTCTGTGCTTCTGCCATAACGGTGCTTTACGTGATCTTGCCTTGACCAACATTGACATACGTAACTGCTGCTGTCATCTGCCCGTAACTTTGAAATCTATTACACAAAGATTTACTATATTTACAAGCAGTATTGCTTCTAGGATCGGTCTACCGACACTATCCTCACAAACAGAGTTTCCTGTGTCTGCGCTATTCGAACGTGGTGGCTTTGTTAACGTTAATCAAAGAATGAAAATAAAACAAGTTAAATTTAACCTTAAAAGATTTTGGAGAAATGAAGAATCAATTAGACGAAAACTAGCGGTTTTCTGACAATGAAGTATCTTTGAATATATGGGAAATAAAGCCAAGCTTGCTCGTTACGTAGAGTTCAAGCCGTGTTCGGAGAAGCTCAAATGTGTAGGCAGATTCACAAGACACGGTGCGCAATATCAACACATACCTTCCATTCTTTATTCCCCGGAAGAGGCCAGTACATAGTGCACGACCACGTGGCACATAGAGCTGGTGGGATAAAGCAGAACATGTGACTTATCGCTTGTGAACACGATAGCCTTTTTGTGGATTTTTGACATGAGCTAAAGCCCAAGATGAAAGTAGCCAACGCATCCTTGAAACGCTAGCTTAGCAAGCAGCTCACTTTTAGCCATATAGAATAGCGACAATGTAAGTGTAATTCCAGTTACTTATTTCAAAAACACTAAAATTTGTGAATGAGCGAAAACCTAAAATAAAAACAGTATTTCTTTCTTCATTCTTTTTCTTCAGATCACACGTAAGTTGCCAATGAACTATTGCCAATTAATTATAACGAATTCAGGGCGTCTTCGGCCAAGTCGTTTGCAGAAGGCAGAGTTCTTCCCGAAACAATGGCAGGCCAACAGCTCGTTAAGAACGCTAAACGTCGAAAATGTTTTTCTTTGAAGTTGTCGGTAAAAACTGATAAATAGTTACCATGACATTAGACAAGCTCCAAGTGCTGTAATCTCATTGATTATCTGCAGTCTGGCATCCGTTCGTTACGAATCTTTGTTTTGGCCAAGTTCACACCAGAACACGCCCTGTAATTCAGCATTAAAAGCAGGGTTAAACGCGTGTTCTAAGCATTTGCTTAGTTCGTCACAGGCTTTTATAAAACGCTGATCAAAGGGAACACACACACACATGGTGAGTATTTCCGGTGTTTCTTTTATTCGCACCTAATAAAATAAATGTCAGCAACACTCCCGAATTGCCACAATACCGAAGTTTGTTGATCTGTTTTTGCAGTCGCTTCCCGCATTTGGTGAGCCCATGTGCATCAGGCCACTGGCAGAGGGAGTGCATGCGCATGCATCGTCCGACACAAGATAATATCACGAGGCGTAAAGAATAACATAAAATAAACGACTCGGCCTCAATCGGCTAACACAACAGAAAAGCTTGAAAACGGTATTCATTTCTTACGCTTGCTGTTATTCTTTGTGGAACTTACTATGAACGATTGGCTAACAATTGCACAATGCTATTCGAACTTAAAAGGTTGCCAGAAAGCAGTGGCGCCGCCTGAAATAAACAACACCGGACAGGCAAAAAAGTAGCCAATTTGGTCCGACGCCTGCTCATGTGTAAACAGTTCCAGACTTTTGAGGGTGAATGCTTCATTTCCGTACAGTGCCCAAGTTTTAAAGATAAACAACTTCAATTGAAATGCTTCAACAGTTTGACGTTGGTTACATGTAAAAAAAAATTTTTCTTCAATATTATTTTTTCCAGTTGTGGTGTCACATTATGCACTCATCTTCGAGTGCGACAATTAGCTCGAGCACGAGCTATACAGCTTGCAAACTGGGCCAACCCGAGCGGCCCCTGAAGCTCAGGAAAGGCACTTGGTTGCACATATCAGCCCAAAAAGCTCCAGCCACTAGCTCCTTGCATGCGCACAAACAGACGTTATACAACTGCCTGGCGCAAAGCCTGCCAAGTGGCCGTAGTCGCGATTGGTCAGAGACAAGGAACTTAAACGCTGTATCATAATGAAGTTCTGTACGGGGCGTAAAAAGGACTCCACCCATACGGACGCAACGGTTCTTCTCTTTTGAAAACATCTTTCCGTCACACCCGAATTATCTCTCTGCACGATGTCAAGTTTAGCGCTAGCCAAGTTTACGATCGAGACGAAAGCAATGATGGACCACGTATCACGCGTACAAGCCAGAATGTGGCTACAAGGGGAAAGACAGCACGCTTTGACAATTAATTGATTTTGCAAGAGGATTCGATGGTCCAATAAGGTTTATCGAAATTACCTGCCCACTTATCTTCGACCACCTATAGCATCGCGTAGCATGGCAGCACACTTATACGAGATGCACGCGCGTGCTATTAGAGAACCTCATGAATCTCGGAGATAGCCATTCAGACGTAGCAGCACCAGGCCAGTATTTTTTTCTTGACTTCACAGTGCTTCAATTATCTAAGTATTCTTTCTGACTATGTTGAAAATGCCATTACGGTAAATCTTTTGTGCGCGTCCCATGCGGCATAAAAGTTGAAAACGCGCCCTTCACATTGAATAAACTAAAATCAACCACATCATTTCAATCTCTGAAGGACCTATGGAAAAAATATTTATGCATTATAATGACTACACATTCGCCGGTACTCCCCCAATAAAAGTGAAGTTCTATGTAGCGCCACTAAAATGGCACCACATTCGTTCACGTTTTTATCTTCGCCGTGAAAGGGGCCCTTTTCACAACAATGATTTTATTACACCATGCTTTCAGACTCGAGATTTTTCACGAACTTATTTATATCATGTTGCAATCATGGCTTGAATTTTAGCGTAGCCACCGAGAGTACACCCTGCCCTAGGAGGGAAAGAAGAGGAGTGAAAGGAAAGGCCGTGATGTTAAACAGTCTAGAAGGGCTCGTATGCTACCCTACACTGAGGAAATCGGGAGGGGGGGGGGGATTCAGAACTCAAAGAAAATGTGGAGGCCAAAAAGCACGTAAAATTTGTCTTTTTGAATGCACCAGTGGAGCTCTGTGCAACAGTCACTCATCCTGTGTAGAAGTATATCAACATCAGCCTTACGTAAAAGTGCGCTATTGGCCATCTTGCATGCTCCGAAAAGTAAATAAGGGGAAAAGAATTCGCAAGTGCTTCTTGACACTGGCTGAGCAATGGGTGAAAAGGGGGGGGGGGGTCGTTGAGGGAGTTAAATGCCCCTCACGAACATGATCAAGTATTCCACATCCCCCCTCGTCACCACACGAAAACAAAAGCTGTGACTACGCCTCTGCTACGCAAATTGTGTCAGTTTGGCTTCGTTTTAGTCGCCTGTGCACTGTATAGTGGGTACGGTGTGCATTTGTATAGTACGGTATCAATATATCAGACTGGTTGCATGAATCAATAGCTATTATTTCATTGCTTTAATGTGCCTAGACCACAATATCGTTTTGAGTCACGCAGTAGCAGCGTGATCTGAATACTTCAACCATCTCCGGAGTTTTTCCACATTCACCAGTACGTCCGCAAATGGGATTTACAGCCGTCCCGCGGGGTGACCGACAGCCTTTTCCTGACAGTGCCCACGTGTGAGTCGGCCAGTGCGCGCTAATGCACACCTTAGCGTACCTCAATAAGGTTTCGCAGCCAGCCACCGACGTGGCCCAGTACACGTGCGCCTAGCATTTAGCCTCCATCGATACGTGACAATCGAGGCTGGCACCCGCGTCTTTCTGGTCAGCAGCTCAGCATCGTAACCACTACGCCACCGAACCAAACATGGCAAATTGGAGGCTACCCCCATCCTTGGTTTTGCAGAGACTCGACGTTCGTGGAAGCAAGTGTTGTAGTACCTGGGATGACCTAGGCCCGTATTCGCAAACGCTCGTCGACTCGAAACTCTACCTGAATGAATCCATGAGTATGGCTTCGCGTTAGTATTTCTGCAACGCGAAACTTCGCAAGGGCCCCTTGAGCTCGACTTTAGAGCCGAGGAGCCTTTGTGAGTAAAGGTCTTCGTATTTTATACTGAAGCGGATCGCAGAGCCCACATAGAAGGAAGTGTGTGATTGAGGTTTTACCTACCAGATGTGGCAATGTTCTCGGCCGATCGCGAGAAAACCATCTGCTCTTTCAAAGAGCTCGCTCAATTCAATTTCTTCAGTTGCCCTGACAGTTGGTTCCTGGCTTTAGCATACTTACGCTCACAGTTGTCATTTATGCAATGTAACTCGTATTTTCAACCAAAGCCATTGTTTTGATGCAATTAGGTTTTGTTATTTATGAACGCTTTTTTTTCAATTCCCGGAAACGGGGGATCACTGCCCGATGGGAGGACCTTCGAAGGCAAACAAAAGTAGTTGTTCAAGGCCCTATCAAGCAGGTGATAGCGAGCGCTTGTGATTTCAGCGGTATCTGTGTTCTTGTTTATGCTACTTTAACTACTTCAATTCCACCATCAAGATCCATGGCTGTGAAGGAGAAGTTCCGAAACGGATGTGCTGATTATACAAAAAAAAAACAGTTCAAGGTTTTCACATTACGACGAAACAAGCAAGTGAATCACTAAGCAAGCGCGGGATGAATACACACGTGCGCAAAGGCTCATGGCTCCTTAGCCGCTTAGCTTTTATGAAACTTTTTAAGCAACTCGAGCAAGTTGGTGCAATTTACTAAACACGTATTTGCAAAGCATGACCCACTCTTCCTTTCTCTCTCTCCGAGCATGCGTGTGCGCACGCACACCTCAACTTGCCCGACAATCCAGGGGATTACAGCATAAGGTGAAAGAGGAACACAACACCTGCGTTCGCTTACCCGGATGTGTACACACACCCGATAACACACTGGCATCTCTTCAATCTTTTCATAGAACACATATAGAATGATTAGCGTCAGAGTGCTCGCTTTGTTTCTATGTTTCTCCTCACTGCTTCGAGTGCATCATTGCATGAGAGTGACGCAATAATTGCTTCACCGTACTTGACAGTTAAGTAGGCACAGGCATGCAAACTTGGCAAGTCACAGGGCCTTTACTTACGCAGTGCATTCTAATTATAGACAGGAGCATTTTAAATTATGCCTTAGCTGCATTAACACAGAAAAAACCTGCGAAAATTCAACTTGTTTTCGATGCTATAGTTCGAATTAACCTTAGCCGAAGCTATGTTCACTTAGTTCACGCGTTTTCGATGAATACGACGCGTAAAAATACAAATGGTCATGTGAGTTAACTCTGAAATACGTAAGTGTTTGTACAATACGTAAATGCTGCACAACAAATAAATTTGCGTGTTTGCACGTAAATGCAAAATAAAGTGTGTTTCACTCACCTCTCCATACTCATATGGCCTTTTGTCGGCCAAAGCCGCGATGAGGTTGTGAAGAACGCAGTGCTGGAGGGCGCCGAAAACACACTTTCAGGGGCTGTTTAACGGACACTGGAATTGCTCATTGTATGGGTCTCTAATACTTCTCCTCGAGCGAAATGGGACAACCGCCAGCTGGGATCGAACCCTCGGCCTTCAGGTCGGCAACATAATGTCGTTACCACTGTACCACAACGTCAGGTGTGCAAGGCAGCTGAAGAACTATACCATCTACTTCGTTAGACATTCCGACATATCTAGAGACAGCCCTACCAGTCTGGTGTATGAAGTACATTTTAATGACAGTCGCTCGCACGCATACATATAGAGGAACACGCTGGGGTGGGCTAATTAGTGCCAAGCTGCTTGAAACATGCAGCAAAAGCTTCTTGAACCTTTGTGACATTGTGAAATGCCTTTCAAGTCCTTACAGGACCATTCTCAGTTTCTTGAACCTTGATCCAGCTCTGGAAATTCCCGAGAAGTGCTTTTCCATGCATTCTGTGGATTTATTTCCGTAAACCTGGTCACTTCAGTATCATTACAACGATTAACATATATTGTAAGCTCGAATTTCTATGCTACGACGCGCCGCACTGATGTCATCATCACATGTATGTTCTCGAAAATCGCCTTTCATTTAAACACTGTGTAGATCCAACACAGGCTGCTTTCTGGTCAATGCCGAACTTACCACTCATGGCACATTGCGGCCGCAGTCGAAAACTCCAACATTACGTAACTTCCTCTTCAAGCTTAGGTTCTCTGTCCCAAAAAATAATTGGTGTACTTTTTACCAGCCTAACTGCAGTCATTGTGGACGTACCTGAATTATAAAGCCTAGGAGTGACTCGATGCTGACTGCGCTCAACTTTGGATTTGTGCAGTCAGTTAAATTTGTTGGTTTCATTCGAAGCAACTGATTTTCGCAGGCCGCGAACAGAATATCGAAGCTTTACTGATATTCCGGCTCAGTGGAGCCGGAATATCATAACCAGTAAAACGCAGACGTCCAGGGTAGGATGTGGCTTCGAGAAGTGCTTAAAAAGAAAATGCTTGCTTGTCTACGCTGAGCTGTATAATAAGCTCACATGGTGCTCCAGTTGAAAACTGTACTTCGTAAGTTTCTCTTCAACCTTAGGTTCTCTGTCACGAAAATTAATTTGTGGGCTTCTGGCCAGCTTAGCTGCAGTATCTAAAGTATGAAGCCAAAGTGTCTATATCACACCTTAACGATTATTATGTAAGTTACCTGAACGTTTATCAAGTGACTTAATGCCCTCAAGCAACCTCAACAGAACCATTAAAACGGGCCGCTACTGAGAACGAATGAACATAGGCCCGAAATATTTTCTTCGGATATTGTGGTGCTTGAGATGTTGAGCAGATTCTACTAAAACAGAAGCTCTTCATTCTCTGTATGCCGAGAAGTATAACAAAATATGTTTTACTATTTTGAATGCACCCCAGTTTACACACAGTAGGGGTCAAGTGCATACTGTAAGTGGTCTATTGTTCTCGTACACCTGTTTGTATTACTGCAAGTGTTGTTGCCCTTTTCTCCAGGCAGTGCACTTTTCTCCTGCACTTCGGCAGTTTACTCCAAGAATTTGTTTGTTTGTTTTTTTAGTTAAGTCAAATATTCCACGCGACGATACGCTCATTCACAGCTTCGCTGGTCGCGTTCACGTGCAGTCGTGGTCAATGCCACGCGGCCACTCACCCAAAACTCGTAATTACTAATATGGTTGCGCTGAAACCCGAGCAGAAATACAAGTGGTGCTGCTGTGCATGAGTGCCCATTTCACCTCAAAAAGCTTTGGTGAAATATGCGTCAACAGGCCTTCGGTTGCTCTACCACAGAAAGAAAGAGGGTTCCTGCAGAACACTTGCACACGTAATGTTCATGGCACGCTATCACGGTGATTACGTGGCCATGGGTGTTCTCTGTTTTCTATCTTGGTTTTATAATTTTTCATACTTGTCAGATACTGCTCAAGTATATACTGCGTGGTTCCAGCAAATAAAGCTTGTTGTGAGTCAGCGTTGCTGTCTCCTATTTCTTGTCTTCTGTTTTTTCGAAAGGCGTCATTGAATGTACACTTTCTCCCCATCTAAGAGAGTACACAACGACCCTGCTCACCTTCTCACTCATTGAGCGAACCTCTCTGCAGCCTTCATCCTCTGTTGCTTGGTACCGAGCCTCTCTCTCCACTCCTTCATGTATAGTGACTGAATAACAAAGCTGGCAACGGGGGGGGGGGGGGAGGTGCCAGCTGTGCTGTCTGCCTGATGAAGACCATTTACAGACACGGTTAGCTCCTAAAGAGATCAGCTCTTAAAAAAGGTTTACGTGACGACCACTAGAAGCTTCGGTAAGTGATGCCTGTTCGCCCATTGGAAAGCAAAAGTATTTTTTTTTCAATGTGATAAGCCAGACGACTTAGATATACAGGTGTGTTTGTACCGTCATTATGGCCATTTAAATGTGCAACCGAAGAGATCAGCATTCAGAAACAGTTTATACGAATGAATTACTCTTGAGAGCTTCTTTTTCATGCTAAATGAATAAGAGGTTGTTTTGCTAAGCGCAATACTGTGGTTTGGATTCTTGGCCATTGTGATCATAATCTTATGAACGAAATAAATAATAAAATGTTCGCTATCATTAATTGGCCTGCTGTGTTACAACATACATTGCGCAATAATCAGATTTTTCTCAACAACATATATGTTGTACTTCTTCTGTACCAGTCCAGGTTATAAATTAAGGTTATCGATAGTGCCCTAATCTGTCCTAGGCTATGACGCTTAAAAGGAAAAGGTCGGCTGTGCCCCAACACGACACCATACATGAGGCACTACAGCCACAAGTATCTTATTGGCCTCACAGCATTTACCGGAACAATCTGGCAGCATCCGCGCCTTTTCTTGATCGAAATCTGGAAATCTGCACATAGGTGCAGCACAGATACCAACAGAGAACGAGATATAGACAACAGAACAATATAAAGGTTGTCCATGGTAGCAAGAGCAAGGAACTGTTTTTAGTCGTGTAAGATCACTGCTATACATACTACAAGACGCCGAAACTTTCACCTGATCTTTGTGACATTGCTCCAAGCACTGCATGTGACGACCCCGTGATAATAACGTTGCCGCTCCCACACCGTATTGCTTAACGCGATTCATGAAATTTCAATTGAATATAGGGAAAATGTGATTTTCGGGGGAGTGCAGAAAGGTAAAAGTGGAGCTAGGAAGCTTTGCCCGCTGACACAAGGCAAACTCGCATTCGTCATTATATTGGCCACCCAGGTGAAATCCCAACATCGTCGTTAGCATCATCGCCATCATGGCGATCCTAGAAATTTATTGGCTTGTCTCTACTCAAATTAGATTCATGCAACTGACCCTCTTCAGTCATCCCAGTTTCATTATGTGCTGTTTATTCAGCTCTTTTTTTCATTCAAGGGTTCCCCACTTGTGTCCACTCAGGCTGGCTAATTATAGTGAGGTCCGATAATGTACAGTGGCACTCAATCTGAGTTGCGATGATCAATGTCGTCCCAAACCTTAACATTAACAACGGCAAATGTGAAATTTTTTTTCAAAGTATCTGCAGTAGAAACAATATTTACGCCCTTGATTGATTTTTATGTCACTTCCCCTATGTAGTTTTGGGGCCGCTTTGACCACGAGAAGCATGTTGCAACCCATACTAGGCATTTGTCTACCTCCAACTCTATCTCTTTGTGTATTGCATCAAGCCTATAGGGGCCCTATATGCATGAATGAGTTACAGATTACGATGCAGCGCAGCCGCAATGAGTTCAGCAGCGCACAAAGGTGTAGGTTGTGCAGTTCACAGCGTCATGCTACATATGCTATGACTGATATGTAGGATTGACAGTGAACAAACACGCCATTTGCTTTCTCGCACTTTCTTGGGCGGGAAGACAACTGAAACTAAACGTTGTTGATCATCTGTGGACCCTTGTAGCCTAAAGGTTAAGCAGTGTGAAACATCAAAGGAATGATAGCCACATAACCATTGGTGGCAAGAAACTACACCAAATAAAGTTCAAACAAATTTCACAAAAACAGATTCGTGTCACTAGAAAGTCTGTGCAGGTTAGAGATACTAACCCGCAAGCAACGCCCTTCCGGAGTGGTCTCTTCCTCGCGAACTAACCAGGGGCTACTCGACCTCGGTGTTCTGGCGAATCTGCCCGCAACTCGTATAGCAGAAACAGAATATGTCAGATCTATTCCTTTCAAGGCCTCACGACGCGTGAAGGTTATTCAAAGGGGAAAGATTCCGAACCACTTTACATTTACGGAACACGGATATTAAAAACCCTTGAACAGGGGCTGTTGATGGAGCTGAAATTCCCGCAAGAAGACTTGACTTTGTCAAGACAACAACTCATTTCCTTAGCAGTTGCGGCCTTGACAAAGATAAGGCGGCTGGCCGAAATGTTGGCGCCAGCAACATACTCTTGTTGGCGTCAGCAAGACATACTCTGTGCCATCTAGCCTAGCTCACCACCTTGCCAATTTGTATAAAATTTTTATTGCTTGTATATAGACCACTTGATAAAGGCATAAAGTGAAGACGAGCACAATGTCTAGAAACTTTACTGCAGAAATTTTCAGCGCAGTACTGCATTCGCGATCTACGAAGTTCTACTGTCTCTGAAGTGCAACCGACACAAACTATAGTCGAAGTTTCTGCAGATCTAGACAATCCGGTGGAAAACCCGCGCGAGCACACGAATGAAGACGCACTCCAAGTGCTATACCGATGCCCGACGACCTTGCTTGAAGCCCGCTGATTTCAGAGACAGGCAGCAAAGCCAAGCCGCCACGCGAACCGCCCTTCTGCCTGTCCATCCACACGTGCGCGCATGCTCACAAACACACATGAACGGCTGCGCAAATCTTCCACAAACCGTTTGTTTTCGCGGTAGCGCGAAGGAGAGCCTTGCGGATAATTAAGGCGGCTCCGCAGCAACACACGCTGGCGTTAGCGTCGACGTCGTCGGCTTAATGCGGTGAGGCCTGCTCATGACGCCAGCCAAGACATTGGGTGAACTCGCGCCCCAAGAAGCGAGCTCGTAGCGATAGCTTTTGTAGACGGCATGGGGAAAACGACGTAAATAGATTAAACGTAGCCAGCAGTAGATTTCAGGCACATTTTCCAGAATGGGTGCGTGTTCGATCTGCCCGCCTCCTCGACGTTAGATACGCTTCCCCTTTCCAAAAAGAAAACAACAAAAAAACAAGACGGCTACGTTGAAAGCTCGAGTAATCGAATGTGCTTCGTTTGCGCTCGCTTGATCGAGCATTTGCGTTCCTTCCTCATTCTTCTCTTGCGGTTCCGAATTCGGATATGGATTGCAATAATGGTGCACGTCACTGTCTTTTGGCGCGCATCTCTGGCAGGCGTTTATTTAACTGGTTTCTTTCACGGGGAATCTGCTTTCTCTTTCCGTTCTTTTTATCTGTCTTTCGGAGCTATCGTCGAAGTAGAATTTGCACTTGGTCGGTTAGCACTCCCGCGTGTTGTTTTCCGGCCACCGTACCAGCCATTGTCACGTGACCACTTTCCGTGCTGGCTGCCGGAGATGGGCCAACGAGGCCGTCTTTCTTGAAAGTGCGTGGTCACCGACAGGACCAAGAAAGTCACACCTTCTTTGAAGAAAGTGAGCCGCTGAGGAGTGTGCTTGAAAGGTGGTTACGGGAAAATAAAACGCTTCTCACTGTCTCCCTTTTGCCAAGAAAACAAGGCACAGCTGCAGGCGCTTTGACTGTTAACGTTTCAGATTGACGCCCTGCCACTGATCGATGAGGTTAGGTATATATTCTGTGGAGTGTCTTTCAGTATGCGCACTTGTGTCATGTGCTGGACACCAAATACAATTGTGTAAAAGGTCTTCCAGTGATCACGCCTCGCTGCAGAATATCAGTGCATCATTATCTGGATAACGTTGGTATATTATGGGGTACAGTGGTTTCGTCGAAACTGGCAGGATGTGCAGTTGAGGTGAACTGACCGGCTCATTATATGTGCTTCCTGCCGAAGCAGGGAACTACATCATGTGCTCTTTTAATAACAAAGCAGGCACCACATGTTCAACACGATCAATATTACAATGGTAGTAGAATTAACATGTAGAAAGCATTCGGTACTATAACGTCGCGAATTCTTTGCATGATTTCGAAAAGCTGCTAGTAGGTTATCCGTAATAATGTTCAGGACAAGGTGCCAGCACTAAAATATGCTTGCTTAACATCATGGTATGTTGGGAAGATGGAATATTTCAGGTAAAAAAATCACAGAGAACGACATTTTTTTCTCCGTTTCATAGGTTGATTCGAGCAAGTCATCGCTTCGAACTCTATAGCTACTAAGGGTATGCCGAATCGTTTATTATATTTTAACGCGGTTTAGACACTTCGTATGCACGATTGTGGCATTTCTTCGCTTCTACGTGCAGCATCACACAGCTAATCACTTAGCCAATCTCTTCGCTAGAAATGGCGTGATATCCAGATGATCCCAGTGATAGGCTTTTCGCCATTCAGGCTGTCGTATTTTAAAAGAAAGCTCTCCAGACTGCCGAAATTGCTCTCCCACGCATCGTTCAGGGATGAAAAAGTTCATCAAAACGTGGGAGCCACAACCAATGCCTTTTTGATTATCGCTGCTTTTCCGTCATCTGCCACCACAAGCCCCGAGGATGACGCTGCACCGAGCACGCACAATGCTTTGCGAAGGAGTCCTCATCTAACATGACACGCATGTGAAAAAGCACGCAGGTCAGTGCGTTACAAGAGACAAGCCGAAGGGCTTAATACGGAGACTACTACATATTTCATGTGAGGTTCATCTGTGCCCCCATCCAGTCAGCCCCCCCGCACCCCCCTGCTAGTATAGGCTATTTCAGTAGAGTGGCTTGATGGGCGAGTAAGTTTAAATCCTGAAACATTGCGCTGCGTTTATGTAGTTTTGTCTCGTCTGGGCTTTTAAATGCGAATGCATTTCTAAGTCTAGCTATGTCAGGCGTCCGTCGGGATCCGTCCACCACTCTCTCCCATGTGAAAGCTGCAGGTGCGCGCGTTCCTAGAAACCGGAACACGCACCGTGTCATGCATCGGCATCGGCTTTTGTCAGCAACAGCTGCGGGCGCACGCGCTTATCCTCGCCCCTAAAAACTAGAGCCCCCCCCCCCCTCCTGCTTGACTTGAACGTCGCTTGCCACCGCCTCAATGCAGTGCGAGTGAAACGCGTTTGTACCGTTTGTGCTGCCAGTGTTTGTGTAGCGTTTGTGTTGATAAGACACTGACATTATGGCCGTCAAGCAAAATGACAAGTGCAGTGCTTCGCGACTCCTTTCGTCGTTCGCTGGCTGATGAATGTGTGAATAAATGGTAACGGTACGAATTCTTGTCTCGTGATTAATTTACACACTTAAACTCACTACGCCGTGTATTCTCGGCGCAAGAAATGCATTCGAATTTCCTTTAGGGAGAGGGGGCGGGAGTATTTTTGCGCTAAGTCTACCGTTGGGCTGCTTCAGCGTGTCGTCGGTTCGCAAAAAACCATCGCGCTTACTGTTTGCTTCAATGCTGACAAATCGTTTTTTCAAATGGAAGCACTTTTTTCCTGCAGCTGGTGGGCAGCTCATGGAACTGCATAAGGCACCCCCTTTTGCGTGCTGATTGTAAATTTCTTGTCGGAAAATGATGAAATGATAGGAAACTTGCTAATATTCACTGCATTTTTGGCATCCATGTTGCAGAAGTGCTGTTTTTTTTTTCGACGATTATGAACAAGAGAGGTGTAATTTGAACCGTGATGCCAATAAGACGTGTTCGCCGAGCTCTGGAACTTTCAACACGGGCAGGGTATACGCACACTTCCTTCCACGAGACGCACAAGGCAGGGGGATAGAAAAGGAAGACGAAATGTCAGAGATTGGATGCAATCACAGATAAGAAATCAAAGCATGAGGCCACTATGTGTCCGCCAGAAGGCGGGCGTCTCTCGGCGCTTGCTCCTTCTAGCCCGAGGCATGAATCGTGCCCCGATCGAAATGCAGCGACCCGCCGCCGGCCCGTCGCCTCCGGTGTCGCGATGATTCCTCGGCCCGTCGCCCGCAGTGTCCTCCAGGAAGGGCGCGACAAACCAGAAAGGAGTACGTTCGACCGATCTCCTGGTAGACGTCTGGCCGAGACACTGCTCACCGAGGTCGGCCCAACCAGGATGCGGATAGCGGTGAGTGAGTCTGTGTGCGGAGCGGTGGCACTTAGGTTTGGAAACACGAAGTGAAAGTGAGAACTTTCCTGGTTGTCGGGTGGCAGCGTAAACACACCTGACAAATGGGGGCCAGGAAGCTGCGTGCCGTGCGTGACTCGCGCCCGTGACACTTCGTGGTCCTAGCTAGCTTCGGGGTCTTTCACAGTCGTTCGTTTCTGGGCCCGAAATGTCTCTCCCAAAACGTAGAGAAGGATGGCCGTATGATCAGCGAAGGTAAAGTAGTCCTGCATAGTGGGGAGTCAACTGCAAAATTCTGGGCAGAGCAAACAAACACCAACTTTTGTACTTTCTGTCATTTCGTCATTACACTCAATGGCGGCGCCAGTATTTTTGAGTTGACTGCCAACATTCACAAGTGAACTGTTTCAGAAGAGAAGGGAGGCGGGAAACTTATGCGTTGTTGCGGTTGCGTATGTCTACGTTCGCCTTTGCGGAGGCAAGGAGGAGGACCGGGGCCGGCAAAAATTTGGAGGGGGTGCTGTAATCCTTCCTCATGCTCTTCGATGGTGCCGCCCATTTCCGCACTGTGCTCAGACATGGACAAGAGAGGAAGTTAACATTTTTAATAAAAATGCCTGCAGAGTCTGCACAGCCTAATAAACACTGCAAACAAAGACGAAAAACGCTGCGCTGAGCGCAAGTTCGCGAAAGTAGCACCGCTAGGATAATTTATATCTGTCAAAAAATAGCGCATAGATGACAAAACCATCATTTTTGTCACCTATCATGGGTGGCGCCAACTAGCAGAAGGTTACATAGTTTTCGAAAAATGTAACAGTTCAGTGTATTTGGAACCGTGTTGTCAGCAAAGTAGCAATCATGAGGCTAACAATCATATGTGGTGCAGGATCATTGATGCTATGGAAAGACCAGGAAATCCAAGAAAAGTCGCCTTGTCAAAAGTAGTATCTGTAGTTCTAGTCTATAATTGGATCATGGCATCCATGACATATTGGCTATCATCGATGGCGTACGTGACCTGCTGCAGGTGCTACTTGTTCTGAAAAAAACTTCCATGCATGCGTGCCTGCAAGTTCGGTGGTTGTTGTGTGTACCCCATTCCGCGTCACGTGATCGTGTACAAAATCTGAGTCGTGAGGCGCAGAGTGCTTTATCTCTTGCCCAATTTTCTGGCGTCGTGCCCTCTGCACATTAACGAGCTTAACAAATGAGGTGAACAACGTTTCATTTTTTCGCCCGCTAAGGTCAAGGAGGCGAAGTTTGTTTCCACAAATCGTTGCTTTCGCAATTAGGCTTCTGGTGGCAATCAAATGTGTTTGGAATCACATTTCCGTGTTGGCGAAATGGCCAAAGTGAATCGAACGTTTCGTGTGCGAGTCGGATTTCTAATAATGTAGCGTTTAATGTTTCGGTGATGTCGTGATACGGGCAGCATTGACCATGGCATTGGCACCACGGCACGAGACATGCTCGGTCAGAAAACACAGCACGCACTCAGCGCATCTATCGCTGTTTCGGTGTGATCAAATAGGTGTAACACTAAGTGAGCACAGTGGCCCACAGCCAAGCCAGGAGAGATGTTGTAAATAGATATGGTCATTCAAGGATAAGAATAAGCGACTGCTGCGAAAAAAGACACGAGCATGAACTGCGATGACGACATCTTGGCATGTGCTGGAAAGCGGCACTGCTACTGCGCGTCTAAGATAACTGCGTTCGATATCTGTGGCTGTTAAAACCCATAACATTTCGCTGAAAAAAATAAAAAAATTTACAATACATTCACCTTTCCTCTGCATGCTTTGCATAACATCGATTCCCAAAATACATGGGATCTTCACATTTTTGTTAAGTACATATATTGTTTTCTGTGAAAAAAAATTCATTTGAATAGCTGTATATTACTCCCTGCAATCGGCTTGTTTAAGGCACATCAGACAATAGTTTATAAAAGATGTCATTTCTTTTCTGAATGGTATGTGTTTAAGCCAGTGCTGAATCTCTTCTGTGACACATCAGCTGAGTTGGGATGACCTCGACGTAAATTCATCAAATCTTCACTTAACGTTCTCTCTTTCATAATGCCTTCGGTATCAACCTGGTAATGAAAAAAAAAACATTACTTAAAGTGCCATCTTGCTTTTTCACAAATGGTGCCAGCCAAAATAAATCTAACAGCCACAACAAAACGGAGCAGAAAAATAACGTTGTCTTGAATCACAAAGGAAAAAGAGAACCGAGCAAGAGTAAAAAATAAAGGCTCGTTCCGGTATAGTGTGTGGCAAAAAGCAAGTTGAAATCTTTACGCACGATGACCTACAGAATTTTCGATGCGTGTAGAAGCTGTGTGCACATGCTGCGAGTAAAGTAAATGTTTTTCGTTCAACATACTTGGAAGCTATCGCCACACATTAGCCCGCTTACTTTTTTATATTCAGTGTATAACCACTGTACTTGAATTGTTTCAAGTAAATAGTAGCGTTGTTTAGCTTAAATAGACAGGTGGGAATTCGCCCGTTTCAACTTCTAACTTAAAAGTTACAATAAAGCCCAAGTTTGTGCTAGCTGGGACATTCTTAGTCTATATGGAGCACATTCAACATGGTTGCGCCAAAAAAACACCCATGAACCTGTTTGTTGCGACTTCCTGATTTCATCAACATGTGCTTTCCTAACAGCAGGTCTCCTTTCAGTCTTGCACTGTGGGACCTCCTTCAGAATATTCCATAACTTTGTGTTTATATATTCACTTCGATTAACAATTTAGTTTCATTATTATTTTCGAAAGACAGTACACAGAACAGGCGCAAACTTCAATTCCGAGTGATTCAGAAAGTTAATGCAAGTAATTATGAATAGACATAATTTGGCATGTGTCTAAAGAAAAATGAAGATACAAAATATAAAATAAACGTACTGGTGAACCCTAGTCAAAATAAATAGAGATAGTATGTTTCTTTGGCCTCACGCTACTATCATGAGTTCAACATGTTTCACTTCCTTTAGAGATGAAGCAATTCCTATTTTTTTTTACCATGCTTACACTGCCGAATAACAACCGCTAGTTGCATAGTGACTAAGTTTGTAAGATTAAGATGTAGTCTCTTCGCACGAGGTTGCATAAATTCGATAATATTGCAACTAGCCTTTGTACAGAGAATGATGATAACGCCTTCCGTGCATCCCCCTGAACATTGAGTAATGATAATATTACTAAGATATTTCTATGTGTTTAGCATTTCAAAACCACGGTATGGTCATGATAGACGCGCTAGTGAGGGGCTCCCAAAATTTCGACCATCTGGGATTTTACAAGCAAAATTGTAAATACACGGGTCTCACTCTTGTTCCTCGCCATCAAAATAGTGACTGCCGCAGCTGGGATGCGATCCCGCAACTTTCGGGACAGTAGGTTGTGACATAACTTTTACACCACCGGGGCAGGTCTATATGCCTCGAAGTTTATAACCAAAACTTCAAATCGGGCCTATGAAGGGGTGTTTTGAGTGGTCAGAATAACGCCTTGGCTCACAACAGGAAAAATACTCAGCTACCACTGAATTAAATGAATTATCGAGGTTTCCAATTTCGAACAGTTCTTAGAGAAGCGCCTTTTCTTTATCGGGCAGTAAAAAGTTAATATTTTTCTTGAGTTCGTTCTTGGGCAACCACAACGACGCTCAGAACGGGAAAGGGGAGGAGGGGGTGTCAAGTTTAGTGTTTTGTAAAGACTATTGATAATCATTAAAGAACACTATACTTGACACCCCCCCACCCTTTTCCCATTTACTGTGATGCCGGTTATGTCAGACTAGTTAACGTTCCTGACTTTCTTTTTCTTTCCGTGCTTTCCCTGAAGCCCTCAACAAGATATAGTTTAACAATCATAAGCAAAAAGACGAAGGGTGCCATTCGCCGTGCTTAAGATGCCCATACATTCTGCCACGCTTTACCTTGGTTATGGTACTATGTTTCTGGCCCGTAGGTCACTGTAATGAGTTTCGGCTGCTGCGACCACATTTTGCATTGCACAGCGAAATTCTAGAGATGTCTGTTTCATATTTCAATATATGTGCACGCGTATAGGAACCCCAGGTGGTCCAGTTTCCGGACATTGATTACGACGTCCCTCAAACTCGTGCTGTGGTTAGGGATATAAAACCTCAAACAACTACCCGAATACGCCCCATTTGTTTTCAATTCGCTGCGATTTCTGCGCTGTTAACTTCTTCGAGAAATCAGGCATAGAAAACCTTCCCACGAGCTATTTCTTTCCCAATACAAGAATCCCTTATGGTTCTGACACCATGATATTTAGAAAGGCTGGCATAAAAAGATGTTTTTTTCAGTCGCAACCTTGTATTCGCACATGCATACAAAGAACCACTCAATCAGCCTTTGATAAGGTCGCGCTACAGCGCCGATGCACCCTTCTATTTTGGTTCGGCCGATGCGCATGCAATTCACGGAGTGCGCTTCGATCACGGTCACGAGCATGGACCACGCATCGCCTTCGATGTCACGGAACGAAGGCCTGCGGCCGTTTAGGCCGTGCAACCTGGCGTGAAAGCACCCATTTAGGGGCCCTTCTTTCTTTTCTTCACTCCGATGAACCGCTGTCTTGCCGCACTACGAATTTGGTTTTCCAACTCTCGCCATTTCTCAATACCCTATTGGCTACTTTTCGTGGCTCTGTCGTCGCTTGCCTCGCCTCTGGAGCCGAATATTCATTTTTATAACAAAGGAACGAGCATGCGTGCGACTAGTGTGGCAGACGATTCGAATCGTTCGCAATCTGTGCTTTTTTTTTTTCTCCCACACGGTATCGCGCTCGGCCTTGCCTTCAGTGCACGTCCCGAGAATCATTTCGCGTGCGCGCGTTGTCCCCTCCCTGGATGACGCAGTTTGGAGTGGAAACGTTGGACGCAAGTGGAATCATGCAAGAGGACGGTCCTCAAGGACGACGCCTGCGTCCCTTGCCCAGCGATCCGTCGCTGAGGACCAACTGGAGGCGGCGCGTGCCTTGCCTGACGGAGGAAGCACGTCACAGAGATGTCCGGTCTCAGACCAGAAGCTGCAGCAACGGAGGCACCGTACGATTAATAATGAAGCGTGTAGGCATGCCAGCTTGCGGCGTATACGAGAGCCAAGCACTGGCCAGAGGCTCTCGCCTTCTTCCTTTCCTCCTTTCTTTCTGATAACCTTTTTCTCTCTCCGAAAGTTCGTCCAACGGTGGACGCGCGCAATACAAGCAGTCAGCCGCGAGTTTAGAATCATAAAATACGGTGTCAATGCCAGAAACACCGCTTTTTGTTATTTTATTACTTTTTAGGTGGATTTCACTAAATGCCGCTAACGAAGCCGCTGTCTGGCGAAGAAGTAGGCTGGTCACGTCGTCGCCTTGCAATTTCGCATCGCCGTCAGCTGGGAGTATTGTTTGCCGAGCAGTCACTTCGCGCAGTATCTGGATTCAGAATGAAATAAAACAAATTGCCTACCAAATGACGTGAGAATTCAGCGCGAACGTCTCTTCGTAAAACTGCGAGCGTATACGGTCCCGGCGTTGAAAGGTCGTGTGGAAATACTGCGACATGTGGAAGCGTCTCGTGGGAAAGAGAAAAAAGTGGGAGCGTGTTTTAATGCTTGCTTCACAGTAATTGCTGCCTCACGAATACGATGTAGTACCCTGTTAAGTGCACAAATAATTTTTACAGGACCATTGCTTTGAATTCGCACTACAAGTCAACTGAAAGACATGAACAAATATTGTTTTTTATTGCACGCTTTTGTTTTCTTGAACCATCGGTATTGCGAACGCTCCTTTATTTTCGTGCACAACTTCTAGCTAATGCTAATGAACAATCGAAGCAACAAAACTTATTTTAGCAGAAGTGCGATCAAGTCGCGGCACTCAAGACATGCCAAGCATTCCTTATTTGTGTTAGATATCGACTAAGTTACAAGTGTATTATTACCGCCAAAGAATAGGCTGACATAAATACCCCGTCATCATGAGGCGTAGTTTGCCTACAATGGCGGAGGCCAAAGCGTAGCATCGTCAACTGAGGATTACGTTTAAGTGGGTTGAAATACATAAGCACCTTAAAGGCTTCTAACAGAACGGCATTAAACAGCTCATTTCGCAGAATTGCCAGGATGGGTTTCATTGGTCGTGAGCGTAAAATTATCATCTTAGCGTAACCTAAAAATTGAGCATCTCTGCGTAACCAAAAAAAAAATACAATTGCGGGGCTTTTAAGCTCCGCCTTCATTAGTGGAACGCGATAGAGTTATCTTGTCCCTTGAAAATCTTAGCGCATAAAATGCTTCAAAATTTGCTATGCACCGACTACGTGGACTTAAAGGAGTAGGCACAGTAACGTGTGTGTCTTTTGTACCAGGATACTAGCTTCAAACAATGAAGTCATATGATAATCACATGTTCTGACACCCGGTAAAAATGTACGCTTGTGCCACGCCTTATTGCTGCAATGCTTCGTGTTGTATTGAGAAACATGTATACAGGACGTGTGTGATTATCAAGCTCGTGAAAGTTAGTTTCACTACATTTCGAAGCACAAGAAGTTATTTTCACTGTATTTACAAAGAGAGGCTTGGCTTCGTGGTAGAACACCTGCTTGCCCCACAATTGACCCGGGTTCGATGTCCCTATGAGCAAAGATATTTAGGGGCGAAGTTCCTTACGCTGGGGCTCAGTCCCTCCTCCGTAGTTACCTCTTACTTCTCACAATGTTCATTAGATGGCGCTGCGCTGTATCAGTACGTAAATTGATCCCTAGATGGCGTGGACGCATGTAGTTTAATTTGATAGGATGAACAGAGGGATAGACGTCTGAGCTAAGAGCCCCATAGTGTGGGAATGAATTCGAGAAATCGGACCATTAACCACGGCGAATACGCATCCTTGCGAAGTTCTCATAAAGTATTTTTTAAATGCGAACATGACGATATAAAATCAATTACGCGTCTGCCGCCTACTGTGCATAAAGCATACGCTCACACTGGGACTAAAACGAGACGTTATACATAAGACCTTACATTTGTTTTTTTTATTTATTTATTCACTTGTAGTACCCTCAGGGTATAACTACATTGCCGAGAGGATGGGGTGTGCAATGTCAAAATAAAAGAAAACGCATAACAATTACAGTAAATTTGAAGCTATACACATAATAATTTCAAATCTTTTAAAAGACATTAGCGAAGTACATCTAGTGAATAAGTTGCAAGCATTGTATGGGAAACAAACGTATAACTTTACGATAAGCTTGATAGGATAGTTTTCTAATAAACACATATAGTCTAATAAACACGTATACTAAAACGAAAGCTCCCGATTAAATGGTGCCCTTATAGACACAAGCATCATACGCAAGAAATAGTTCGCAAAAACAACTTGAAACCGATCGTGAAGCAAGACACACGCGTACGCAAGGTCTATCAATGGGGATGAGGTAGCGCAGGCAACTTCACCACTGTGCCCTCACCAACCCCGGGTTGGTGTTGGGCTCAAAAAAAGCTACCCAGTTAATGCAAAAGTGACAGTAGGGCGTTGACGTGCCGTTTCACAACAGCCTGGAAAGTTGTCCCCGGTTTTGCAGAGGTACGCATGGGAAGTTAACAGTTATTAGAATGCAAGATCACGAGTTTCCGGTGGCGGTTATCATCAAAAGCGTGTCTGGTCCTGGACATTGAACGGTGACACATACGAATGCGTGAAGTACGAGGAAGACCTAGCTCCCCACACCTCCCCCTAGATGATTAAGGGGTGACCTTTTCCGCCTGCCTCCTCTGCGTGAGCGCCTATGAAGCAGGACACATGAGTAACGTAAGCATGGGGCAATATCAAAACAGTATTCTTACGAAAGGAAAGCTATGTGAATGGGTCCAGTGAAGTTGGCGAATAATGGGGACCATAACACGAGATTCACAGCTAAGGACACTATCAACCTACCATGGTAGTGCAGTGGTTATGCTGTTGGACTGCTGACCAGCAGGTCGTGGGATCACATCCTGGCCACAGCGGCCGTATTTTCAATGGAAAAGAAAATACTTGAAGCCGGTGTGCTTAGATATAAATGCACGTTAAGGAGCAGCAAGAAGTGAAAATTTTCGGAGCCCTCCACTACGGTGTCCCTCGTAATCATATCCTGGTTAGAGGCATTCAGTAACAGCAATTCTTAGTCAGGCCACTGTAGAGCAGCAGTGTTCTTCGATGTTTTCGTGCAGTACGTCTGTTGTCCATTATGCACAACATCTTAGGTGTTTCCTATAAAATGTTCTAGTTTGTGATTGATCTGAAAACCAATTGCACTTTCTAAAGCATGTTGATGGGCTGTACAGGTTCGCGACTGGCTGGAACACTTCGCAATGAGATGCATACGAAGAAAACAGAGCACCTTAGTAGGAGTTCATGCAGTGAATTAGAGTATGCACATGTATTTATGTTAGTGAAAATTAAAATTATGTTTGTCCAAGTCTAGATAGGCGTATAATCAACACCCTCTTTAGGGGATTTTCTATAAGCTTGCACTCAAGAAGTAAATTTACGCAAAATCAGTCGACACGCTCATGCAGTTTTTTTTTCTATTCTAGTTACGTTACCCCAAAAGAAAAACAATAAATCCCTCAAGAAAGGCTACAATAGTTGAGATGTCTCGAAGTGATTATATTAGCTAGTTTATCCTCTTTTTTTTCTTTCTTTTCTCTCTTCTCGCACTGTGAATGTGCGCAACGCATGCGTATGAATCTCGCAAACTTATTTTCTTTTAAGAAGCAGACGATTACGCGCTTGTAATAGGAACTAATGCGAGAAAAAAGCATCTTGGACGTCCTACTATTCATGCGTACGACACCATTCTCACAGAGTTTCTTCAATTAGCATGCATGTTCGTCGAGCATTATACACTGCGCTTTAGACTTGCCCACGGCCATCTCTCACTTTCCTTCGTTGCAAGTGGTTTTACGTTAGGACTAAACACGGTACATTTGTTCGGGATGCGGTCTCGCACCTTGCAAACATCCGTTGCAAGGAGATCACTTTACTTCAGTATGCTGCCAGTGTGGCTACCAGGCCGAGAAGCACTTACTGCAGCGAACATGTAGCCGAGCTCTCGGGGACAACCTTTCATTGTCCCGGTGATCTGGCGGCCGGCTGGTCGGTGAGACGTGCGCCGAACTCTTAAGCGAACTGCCGTGCTAAAGCAGGTCGGCCAAGGGCGGTCGGGGTTTCCACGGCGCTGCTCCTATATCTTTCACACACTGTTCGGTCATTGGGGAATACCCAGTTTATACGGTGCGTGGGATCGATATCGGACAGTGCGTACAATTGCGTAGGTATGCACGTCTGTGCTTCGAGGTAATTCGTGAAGACGCGTGGAATAAACGCTCCTGAGAGATATTTCTGAATTCAGCAGTGTCTATCTCCGTACTTTTACATGAGGTCTAACTATGACTGTAATAAATATTTGATATTAATACTATGGGTATTGCCTCTGTGATTACCTGTCAACCGTGCAGTCTCGGATGTCAGATCAATGCGTATTTGTTTGCCAATGCAGCAACCTTGCTCCACCTCACACGGCAGCTTTTATTTTCTGCTTATCGTGGTGTGCGTAGTGTATACCTATACACAAACTCGATGTTTATTATTGGTACTTTATTATTGGTACGTTAAAGCAACCATCAGGTTCGCTCATTGTAGCATTGAGAGCTACAATTTAGACGTAAAACTGAGGTGCAGGCCACCTAGGTTCCCGTTAAAAGGGATCAGGTTGTCCGTATATGATACATCTCACAATATGACGTCTCTTGGTGCATAAAAGTTGCCCTCGCATAATGAACGCCACTACTCCTATTAAACGTAATTTTAGATTGTCTGGTCTGCATGGCCTTTTTTTTTTCTTTTTTGAAATGTTATGCTTGAAGTATGTCATGGCTGTATGAAGTACGACAAGCTACAAGCATCCCTGTGGTAGTAACGTATAATTACCACGTATAATGGTACTCCATGAGAATAATCCTCACGTGCAGCGTCGTTAACCTACGAGAATTCATTGCGCTCGCCTTCACTATAAAACCATACTTTACGGTGGAGCTTTAAGCCCTCCAATTTATTCGCAAACCATTCATTGAGTTTATATTGAAACGCACCCTGTAAAATGTTGCATTCATTCATAGCTTCAGTACCACCTTATTCGTGTGTGAAAGCTACAATCTTACTTGTTTAACTCTATTTTTATTGACGAAAAAACACGAACGTAACCCCCCCATTCATTTCGTATAGCAGACATGGTAAATTGATCCTCTAGGTTGTAAACGTGGCGCCATGCGAGTATGGAATGACTCCACCCACAGCCGCTATTGCAAAGATGTGCACATCCTTACCCCGCATTGCTAGCGTTCGTCGGCTTGTTTTCTTTTTCGGCGAATCAGAATGGAGCCTTCTTTCTTCGAGACAGTGCCACCCACGATCAGCGAGTGCTTGCAAAGTAGCGTGCATTGGCACCTCATCACTGAAGCGGTCGCAGTACACCCGAATGCCGCTGCAGCCGAAGATCCGTGGGCACCGAGAGCCCGATACCTACAGGCGGGATCACAAAGGGTGCATGGGCGGATTAAGGGCGTCGGCTCACTACTCCCCCGTGCGCAAGCAATCGTGATCCACCGATTAGGCGGCGCACACGTCCAAGCTGGATACCGAGTCTCACCGCGGTATGGCACCTGTGTCTCGTGAACTCTGGCGCTGCCGCCATACGTACGCGACGACTTTCTTACACGTGTACTTTTTCTGTTGTTTCTTCATTTGTCGGATGCTTGTCTTTTCGTTCTTTTTTCCTTTTCGTTTTGTTTTCTTTCTGTTGTACGCTTGCGTATTTGAAACAGCGATGGGTACAGAGAAGACATGGAACGGGCTGGGTAGATTATAGATTGGTGGTGTTATTATACGAAAATTCAGTTAAAGTACACTGCCCTGCTCAAAATCAAGATATAAAGTTTTTAAATACTACTGCTTATATGGACAAAAGCTGGACACATCGGTCGGCCCACGTCTATCACAGCATCACTAACAGTTTGATTACAATTTTCGGTGATCGCCACGTTTATTAGAAAGTTTGTTTCACAGAAATACATGATGTTTCTTTTTCCTAGAAGTATAGAAAATTTACACGCGAAGTCAATCAAAATAGAGTAATTACAAGATTTTCTACTAGTTTCCCCGACTTCACTGAATTTTTAGGGACCCCTTGAAATGTCTTTCTTGGTTTCGCATCCCAGAAATGCATTGAAATGACGTATTTCATTACAGTCACTTGCGTGGTGCAGAACCACACCAAACAAAATGTACCAGAAAACAAAACTACTGTAACTATGCAATAAAAACTATTTTATTCCCATTAATGTTGCTTTCTCGAGCCTTCGGTTGCAAAACCGAAGCTATCCTCCATAGGTTCGGTTTCAGATTTAGTCCATTGCAAAACAAAAAACTCCTCAATGTCTGAAAAGGGCATATTCCAGTCAAGCAAAATGTATTTTCAGGCAGAATTGCAGCGAAAAACCTTTTCCCGTGAAAGGGCGGGTGGGGGGAATTGAACTTATATCCTGCCCCTGGCTTCGCTCATATTATTCGGTACGCGACGGCAAGCCTATTCTATTCGCGCATTCAGTAAAGGGGCAAGCTGACGAACGACAAGTTTTATGAACGGTAAGCTTCGCGAATTTAGCCACAGCGCTGGTACTCAAAAAACCTCTCAAACTATATTCGTATTCATGAGCAAAATCTTCGATTTTTTCAAAAAGTCTCATTCGAAGCAGTGTTCTGTTGAGTGCTTTGTTTACGTTTTGTGGAGACAGTTGTACCGTATAAGAGCGTTGACATGTTTTTTACAGCAAAAGCTGTTTTGAGATCACCACTCGTGTCACGCGCAGTTGTCCACCGCCACCGCCGGTGTCCGTAATCACATCGTGTGAAACTAGAGAAAAAAAAAAAAAACCTAGCACAAACGACACAGTGGGGCTCGAATCCGAGTCTACTGGGTACCAGGCCAGTATTCTGCCACTGAACTACGCCGGTACTTTTTTTCTTTAATGAATGAAATTATCACCAGTAAAGTACACAGAACATACTTCATCAGAAGTCAGACAAACACACACAAGCATCAAGAACGGGAGGCCACTCCAGAACGGTGTCAAAAGTCTCAACAACCCTGCGCACTTTGGCTACTTCTAAAAGACAGATCTCGTCGAGCGTGGTGGCTCGGCATGTCTATCGATCATGTGAGTTTTCCATAATGAATAAAGTCCCAACAACATAAACAAGTCGTAAGGAGTATTATCAGTCAGACTCTTTTTGAACGGAGGGAACCTAATACCATGAGCTGTGACTGGAAGTTTTTTTCTTAACGTTCTTTTTAGAATGCCCCAAAGATAAAAAGCGTCACGACAATGAATGAATCAATGCTCTGGACTTTTTTTGTGAAGTTGCCTTAGGCAGGCTTGATGTCGGGAAAGCAATCTCGTTATTAGAACTTATTAAGCGTTTTAAAACATCGAAAAATCAACCAGTCATTGCAAAATGCGAATTGCGTAACTAGTGGGTTGTTCAATGCTCCGATTATTACGAAATCTTGCTCTTGATCACCTATTAACTGTGGCGTATACCCACTTCAGGCATAATTCCCCATCGTCGTCAGCCACTACATGAACATTTCGTACAAAATTCCTTGCAAGTGTTTAGCGGGTACCACGCTTTTCAGAAGAATTACAAAAAAATAGCATAGCAAATGCCGGCCTACTACCCGAAAATTTCTTATTAGTGCCCTATAGTGGGCATCAAGCAAGTGTGCTTGCAGTAGTTACCGAATGAACGTTTGGAAAAGGCTCTGAAAAGCCGCTCTTCTAGCTTTCGCTGTGACTGTGCTGCGCCTTCTGCGCTCGCATGGCGTTGTTTTAGGGAAGAAGCTCCTTATAGCGGCACCCGTTCGTCTCCCGTAGTATGTAACAAGTATAACATTTTGACGTCCAAGGTGGTGCCGGTGAGAGACTTCTTCTGTGCGTTGTTGAACAATAAAAAATAGTTCTCAATGTACATGTCAATGGCTGCTAATGGGGAATGAGAGACAGGAGCATTCGGCTTTTAGTTAACGTGCAGGCTGCGATCACCATTAGCAGCCATTGACATGTACATTGAGCACTATCTGACAAAAAAGGGTTGCTACGTTATACTCACTGAATGTAACCTCCTTACTTTTAGAAAGGTTTAGCGAGTGTTGAGCCGCACTGCCATGAATACAATGAACTTGTATATACCAAGAATGAACTCGATGTGGTTAAAAATGGGAAGTAGAGACGAAGCGCAGACCGTAAGAAAGTAAAAGCTGAATTCTCCGCCTCTCATTTCCCATCAGCAACCATTGGCATGTACATTGAGCACTATCTGACTGAAAAAGTTTGCTACGTCATACTCGCTCGCCCCGCCGTGGTGGTCTAGTGGATAAGGTACTCGGCTGCTAACCCGCCGGTTGCGGGTTCGAATCCCGGCTGCGGCGGCTGCATTTCCGATGGAGGCGGAAATGTTGTAGGCCCGTGTGCTTAGATTTGGGTGCACGTTAAAGAACCCCAGGTGGTCGAAATTTGCGGAGCCCTCCACTACGGCGTCTCTCATAATCATATGGTGGTTTTGGGACGTTAAACCCCACATATCAATCAATCAAAATCATTACGTCATACTCGCTGGGCGTAACCTCCTTGGTTTTCGAAAGGTTTAGCGAGCGTTCGGCCGCAGTGCCATGAATACAGTGAACTAGTATATACCATGAACTCGAGGTGGTTAAAGGTGGGAAGTGGACCCGAAGCGCAAGCCGTAAGAAAGTGTGTGTGTGCCACCTCCCGTTTAGTCCTTGAAATGTCCGCTGGATGGCGGTGCTTTTATATGGGGAATATATGATGAAAAGATGCGAGATGGTGGTACTTGGAGTGTTGAATAGATGGACGAACGGACACATAGACAGATGCATGGATGGACGCATGAACGGAAGCAGGGGCGGCTGCATGGACGAACGCAGGGACGGACGCACGAACAGACGCACGCACGGACGGGCTGATGGACGCATGGATGGTCACACTGACGGACGCATGGACGGACGGAAGCAAGAACGGATGGACGGACGAATTCTTCGCCCCACTCCCCATCATTCACTCCGTGGATATGCTGCAATTTTTTTACTGCACATGTCCTCTCACCTCTTCACTAAATTCCAGAGGTGTTGCATTAATCTTATTGTTATTCTAGAATAACGTTATTATTAATAGTATTGTTGTTTGTTTGTTTGTTTGTTTGTTTGTTTGTGTTTAGACGTTTTGTTAAGACACCAGTCGCAAATTCCTTCATGCCCAGCAGTGAAGACGATTAGAACGAGTGCACCTTGTTTTAACATTAGGAAATACAAGTGACAGCAGCACTTGTTAATCGCTCAGGCAAGATGAGGCTTTGGAAAGCACTGGTGTATATGCTGGCATAACGTCGAGGTTTGTGAATGCCATTTATACGCTCGTAAAAGAATGTTCTTAGTGAAAGTACATCACTGTGTTGTTTTTATTTACACGTTAGTTCGTATAATCAATTCACTTGTCCTCAGCATCAAAACTCGAGTACCCTCCGTGAAAGTAGGCTCAGAGTCTCCTTCGTGCCATCGCAATGTGGTGCACAGCATAGAGCTTCCTGAATATACACTAGTGGGAACTCAGGCGCTAGTGTCTATGGGAACCGCAACGCATAGCGTTTCAGCTGAGCATGGGAATTATGGGAAAGACATGATTTGCCCTCGTGTTCGCACTTTACGTTCATTCTGGCTTCGCGTGGCTTGAAGCTGCTTTGTCACAAAACAACAATCGACAACTTTTCGGCAGTTACGCTTCACCACAGTGATCGTTTAGGTTTCCCACTTCAAGTCAGGTCACGAAGTGAAAAACGGTTTGTTCTTTCCTTCGAATCAAAGCGGAAACACGGCAAGAAACGAAGCCACAAGTGCGACTCGCCACCTGCAAGCACGAAGACTAGGCACATCCATGTCATACCATCATTCTCATGGTTGCTGGACAATCGCAGCACCAGTGTCCCCTCTAGTTAATTTTAGGAAACTATATGCTGCACAGTACTGCCAAAGCTGGAAGGCCTCTCGCGCATGCGCCGTGCGTGGTTGGCAGCGCGCGCACGCTGACGGCACGCGTGACCGCTGCTCGGTCACGCCGCCGCGGTAGCGCGCGTCGCACGTCACGGTCACGTGCGTGAAGGCGCAAATAAACGGCCGCCCAAAATCGATTCGACGCTCGACGGCGGACGCAGCTCGCCCGTCGGAGGACTCATCGCGCGGTTTTCTCTGCGTTCTCTCTCTTCCTTCAAGTCTTAGGTTCGGCTTGTGTCTGGTGGCGTCCCTGGTATACCGCCATTAGCAGTTGAGATGGCCAATGGCGATGCCGCGGCTAGTGGCTCTTCCACACGCATCCTTGGCTACCGCAAGGCGTCCAGAGTTACCGCTCACTGATAAGTATCACTGTAAGTCGCGTGATGCTCCAAATTAACCCTAGCTGCATCCTCTTGGAGAGTACCTCTTGAGCATGCGTGAGAGTAAGAATCATAGAACCTAGCTACATAGCTCCTTAGCGACTAAATAATGTGCGAATTTCACTGTGGGTCGAAATGTGAAGACTATTGAAATAAAATGGATATTAAGTAGCACGTGAAGCCACAATCAGAGCCGGAATAAAATGCTAAGGATTACGTCCTTTTTTTAGATACCCGGTAATGTTGCGGTGGCGTGCGTATGACAGGGGGCATGCATCTAATGCCACGAATAAATCAATCAGCCAATAAATCATTTAATTCATCGATTCACCGATCCAGTCGATTGATTTTAATTTCTTTTGATAAGAGGAGCACGGGACTAAAAGCTTGAGAGCTTGACGAAGTCTCGATTCCGTTACAAGTTGGCAAAGCAGCAGGATGACGGACAAGTATGCATCTAGAATACAAAATAAACCTTACAAGTATAACGTGACATCAGGTTATCCAAGAAATATGAAACCAAGTGCATAGAATAGAGAGCGAGAGAATATATATGTATAGTTATTAGGTGCCATGAACATGAAAAGCGACAATAAACACGTGCACTTCATTCTGTAAATAAGGCAATGTTTAACTGAAAAAGAACCATGGCAATTATAACTGAAGATTGAAATAATTATTAAGGGTTTTTTTTCAACATGTCTACAGCCTCGGCAGCATTCCAGAAAGACTGTAATGGCAAAAGCTATTAGAAAACGTTCATCATGACTAAAAATTCGTTGCATTGGGCCGAAATACATACCTTACGCAGCCACCATCTGCAAAGCGCGAGACAGGAGGAGGTGAAATTAATTCACCGTTATCGAATCAATCTTCCTGCCGCACGCCCACTGTCTCAGAGAGGCCAATAAGGCTGCACAGAAGACAAAACAGCGGAACAAAGGCGACCCGTTCGCGGTACCACCCTCCGAAAGGCGCTTATGACGTCACCATGGCAACCACGGGTCGCCTGGCGGTCGATAACTCTCTCACAGTCTACTGCGAGAGAACGTCATTGGCTGAGCCCAACTAAAGCCGATTACTGTTCGTATCGTATAAGGCATCGTCGACGTCACTGGCGTCTGCGTATAAGAACCACGCCTCACAACGCCTCCGTCGCTAAGTGGTGGACCATTCGCGGCCCGTCCCACAATGCGGGTCTTTGCGCCGAGAAGACAGACTGACAAACGCGACACGGTTGTCAGCTCGACGCTCGCCAGCCGCCAGCCAATGCAAGAACATTCGTCTTTGGGCTGATGGGAAAGGCAAATAAAAAGCAAAAAGGAAGGTACGAGGCGTTAAAAAAGCAAACGGCGAGATAAATGGTGCCCGATGCCTGGGGGCGCCCAGCGTATGCTGTTCAGGCTAGGGGTGTATCACTGCTGCCGATGCAGCCGCTGACGGATGGGCCTCGTGCAGCATCGGCGGCACAGAGCGTGGTGATGAATGGAGCGGCAACAGCGGGAGGCCGTTGTTCTCTGCGGGGTGCGTCGTCTCTGCCTCCGCGTGGCCGCTTGTTCGCGTCACTCTTCTCTCAGCGGGAACGAGAAGGGTGGATTACGAATCGAGAGAAAAGCTAGACTAAAGCAGGCAGATCTGTTTGATCGAGCGCACATTGTCAAGGACTGCTGAACGAACCAGCCTTCGAGGATGGGCGCAGAAGGCACTCTGTACTCTTGGAAAGTCTTTCGCGCTACTCTCATTTCTTTTTCTTTGGTTACGTACATGGTCGCTGCATTAACGTCGTCAGATCAACGCTGCGCGGCTGATCACAGCGGCTACTGGTGCGCGCGCCTCCTTTGGCCTAGATCCAAAGTAAGTGCTACTTCAAGTTTCGCTAGGAAAGTGGACGCACCCGTTTATTGGGCGTGTGCAGTGGCTCCAGCTGTACGGAACGTTTCAATAGCGTTCGCTTAACAATGAGCAGATCGCGTCGAATGCAAAAGTGGGTTCTAGGCAAGTGCCTAAAACATCAGTGCCCGCACGTACGCTTAACTCGGAATGTGGCGCCTTTGTTCTGCAGCCTTGTATTGCTCGTCGATGTCCGATCAACTTTCACGTGTTGTTGCCCCGCTCTCGATTTAGCCATACATAGAAAGCTGCAGAGCGTTGCAGTATGAAAGTGTCTCGGTGGTGCCATCTACCTGCGTTCACACCAAAATAACGAAAAAAATGAACGCAGCTTGCAGTACGCAGCATGAGGCTAGACCATACCAAAGCTGGTGGGCGCATGTATAGTTCTGGCTTGGCTAGAAATTTATTTTCTCGCGCTTCTTTTTCCCATTTCTTGCTTTATTTATTTATTTATTTATTTATTTACTTATTTATTTATTTATTTATTATACTCTCACACCTGACGGCATTACAGGTGGGTTCTTACAAAAAAAGTAACTGAACGAAAAGCAGTGAATACAGTTAGAGTGTACAAAAAGACCTCTAGTAATAAAGTCGTAGCTAATACATCCCAGAACCTAATTATGCAAGCTAGCTAATGCAGTGAAAAATCTAATTATACAGTGTTAGCTAATGCATCATGGAACAAGTGGTTATCATTAATACTAACAATGTCACCGCGAAGATTGTTCCACTCGTTCGATGCAGGACGCAAAAATGAATTAAACTGTGTCGCAGGAAGGTATGCCTACATTGTGACGGTGATCACTTCGCAGGCATATATGCCGTGTGTGTAATAGTTGGGTCTATAATATACTAAAATATACTGTTCTATGCTGTACTGTACTATATTATGTTATATTATACAATATTATACATGGCTATGCTTGTTTTCACCGAGACTTAATGGTGTTATGATCACTCGGGCACGTAGCGCGTAGGCTAGATAACCGCTGGTCATCAAGAGTAACTGACTCGATTCTCATAGAAGGCAAGCGTGTGAGGAGGAGACGGAAAGTTAGGTGGACAGATGAGATTAGGAAGTTTGCGGGTATAAAGTGGCAGCAGCAAGCACAGGACCGAGTTTACTGGCATAGCATGGGAGAGGCCTTTGCCCTGCAGTGGGCGTTGTCAGGCTGATAATGATGATGATTATTATGATGATGACTTAGTAGTTTGACTGTGTGCGCGTGCTCTCTCCTCCATCTCTCTCTTGATATTTAAAACTTTCTCATCCCTTACCCCTGGGTATGGTAATATACCAGTCCTTCTAGACAGGTTGACATCTCTGTCTTTCCTGTCTTCCCCTGCTCCCTCCTTCTTTCCCTTGTTTTCACCTAAACTTTCTCTCGTTTACTATCTTCATTTTCATTTCTTTCTCTCTCGTTTTCTCTCTGAACTAGTTCTTTCGCCCTTCAGAGTTATTTCATCCCACGCTGTATAAACGGCATCACGTGTTCTAGGAGCAAATCAGAATATGATCATAAAAAGAAAGTACATGCTGATGATGATAACTTTATGACTACGACACAGTGCAACCCTCGAACATAAAAGCCCTGCTGTACAAAAGCAGAAATGGCTTCGCCGTACCGTTCCCGGATGTTTTTTTTATTGACATCAGTATTAACACAAGGGATGAAACTTCCGCATTATTACATGCGGTAAAGATCTTAGTTTACTGAAGCGAATGACGCCTTGCCACACTGCCAGTTACTATAATGGTGTAACTTAATTGTAACCAGATACTACCACGCCACGTTTTGTATGAATGTGCTCGTTGTGTGTGAATAATAAACCTGGAAACCACATTGAATGCCAATCTAGTAGTAATGGCGTGGAGTCAAAAACGAAGAGAGCGTCCTTAGACGTGCGAACCACTGCAAAAAAGAACTATGCGCAGAGGACACCCGTCTCGGCACGACATCGCCGATTTCTCGCCAGTCTATTTTTACGCCATATACGGTAATCTAAACGGCGCCTGGCCAAGTACTTCCGTCACCACTATGGTTAAACAATTAGTGATAGGAGCTGCTTGCGGTTACAAGAAAACGTAGCAGTTCTCGAGAAATGAACGCTACTAATCCTTGTGTGAAGTGTCGACTCTGCCAGTGATCTCTTTCTAACTTCTTAATAATATGTTTCCTTCTCTTTCTCTCCTTCTTTCATTCTCCCTTTCATTCTTTCTTTCTTTTTTTTTTTCCTTCCTTCTTTCTTTCTTTATTACTTTTTCTTTTTTTGCTTCAATCATGCTCTTCCCAGCGAATGTGATGTCAACGAAATAAACGGTCATATAAGCTGTATACATGTGACGGACGCGATCGTGTATGAATCAGTCACGTGACGTGTGACGTGGTCTGGCTCTCTCTGTGATCAGCCTTCACACAACATGGGCGAATGCACGCTACAAGCGAGGATTCCGAGATCCCTCTCTGAAGATCCAAACTGCGCTTTGGGCCTCCGTCGTCTCATGAATCGCTCCATGCCGACCGAAGAGAGAACGCGAAAATGGGTGACGCATGGGGACGTAGTACGCAATCCGTGGGTTCGCACTGCGACTTCGTTCATCGTGTGAATACAGCTTGATGAGCGCACTCATTTGTGGGGGCGTTTTTATAGACGATGGTCTTTCTTGGGGACCTTCAACGAAAAACTTTGGTCTGTCTGTCTGTCTGTCTGTCTGTCTGTCTGTCTGTCTGTCTGTCTGTCTGTCTGTCTGTCTGTCTGTCTGTCTGTCTGTCTGTCTGTCTGTACATTCGTCTGTTTGTCCACCAATAGTGTGAACCAGGTACATTAACCAGCACCAGCCGATACCCCGAACGGCCGACCCCCTCCGCAGCACCCACCAATGTTGCTCAAGAGCCAGCGTTCATACGTGTGCGATTGTCAAACAAAAACTAATTATTGCGTATATATGAGGCACCGAAACAACACCTATAAATTCTGCATGTTCATCTTTTACTAGAAAAGGCACACATAAGTAATTCCAAGGACCGTAGCTCTTATCACGCTGCGCTGACCATGCAACGCTTGCACGGAAAGGCGAGTGTTTCCAACGCTTTGCCAAGAAGACACTGTGGTAGCCCCTACTCACCGCGTGGCGTTTTACACCTTATCACCTCAAAGACGGGCGCTTACGCCCGTCTCAGGGTCACGCGCTTTGTTTTCTAAAAATTACTGCCAGATGGCGCTCATGTCTCACGTATGACGGGACTTGATGCGCTCGTTCGCCTCCGCTGCACGCTCGAGGCACTCTAACGCAGCGCCTCCAGAATACAATTTACCGATTTTCTTGCGCAGAACATCAAATAAATGTTTTGTTCACTCTCTGCACACGCAAGACTTCGTATTTTTTATCTAGCAGCCACACTCACCTGTATGCTATGTATCAGCACTGAGTTCACGAGGCATTGAGGCATTTGGATTATGCTGGCCAGCAGTGCTATTCAATGATGTAGAATCAAGAGCACTTTTCCTGAATCGCAGACCAATAATAGGTTGTGTACCAGCCTCTTTTTCATTTTTATCCAATTCGACATTATATGCTTAGCTGGCGAATCACACTGCCTTAGACCGAGTTGGTGAAACGCATAGGTTGTCAAATTGTGAGCATTAGGTAACACTGAAGTTACCATTTCAATGTCATAGTGGCTAAATATAGTATGCAAGCGCAAAAGTGTTGGCGACGCTAAATGTTCGAGCTCGAAGGTGTATGGCAGTAAATTCAATGTCACATCCGTGTTAGTACATTACAAGTAATCGTTGATTCAACACAATTTTGATGTGCCTTTTCAGATTGATCAGTATACCGTATACTTACGTCGAACGCGGTGCCGAAATCACACGAAGAGTGAAAATGGCATGTGCGACTGTATAAAAGATCCGTTAACGTGCTCCACCGATGCAGAAATCACTGCATACTTCAGCTTCGGCCACGCATCGAAGTGTGCACGCCCCAGATTCGGGCCCCGGGGTGGTTCCGCGACGCTGACCGCTGCCTTCGAGCAGCGCCTTCTCGGCAGCTGATAGTAATTGCAGCTCGGAGGAGTCCCGAATTAAGAAGCCGCCGAGCGCGCACGCCACAATGCCCAGTCCCAAAATACGGACTCCGCGCAAAATAAGGCAGCGCGCTTCAAGCGGCCTCTTTCGACGCGCTCTCTTTCTCCCAGCCTTAATCATGGCCGCGCCAAAAAACGCATAAGAAATCAAGTTCAAGGACCTGCGCCGCGCTTTTCTCGTTTTCCAATTTCGTGGTATTTCTTTTTTTTCTTTTTGCGGTGGTGAAGGAGAAAAAGATACCCTGTGTAAAAAAGACACAAAAGATACATACGAATAAAGATACGTAAAAATGCGCGGGCTTGATTTTGGTGCCCTCATTTTGAAAAAGGCAAACGGCTGCATAAGTGTCCAAAAGTGCGTCTAGACAAACAGTGCCATCCTGCACCCCCTCCCACTCTCTGGTATCGTCCCACGGAATATATATACTAAAAAATGCAGAACCAAAAGACATTCAACTTCAGTGAAACAAAGAAGAGTGTGAGTTGAAATGCCAACAAACAAAAGAAAATAATAACACCTTCAAGAGGCCCGGAAAGCCTTTTTTTTTTCGTTTTTGTCATCTTTTCTGTGCCCTAAAGTCTTCCGTATTTGTTAAGCTGCTCGGGCTACGAGCAGATTAAGGTATAGTCGCTCTTTAGGCAAAAACTCACACGTTTTACGCTCCTTTCCGTTGACCGTTGACCATACCGTTGACCATTCCTCAAGCTTTCCTATTTTTTTTCCCTTGGTATTTATTTCTTGTTATCCTGAAAGCGCCGCTGCGAGATTACGAGCAAACGTGCTGCAGGGGGCGCAAAGTTCTCTGACGCCTTATATGAGTTCTTAAAGAAACGTGAATTATTTTCATTTTTTTATTTTGGTGGTATGCTGTGGCCAGAAGGGGTTTCCTTCCTCCCTTTTCTATTTCTTCAAAATATACTTTTTGCAATATGTCTGAAGTTCCTCACAATAAGTGCTCCCATAAATCATCCCGCGCCAACTGAACGAGTGCATGCCTAGCACTTTAACCTGATAATTAGGCCCGCGGGCCAGGGGCTCATTACAGCTAAACATCATTTCTGACACCTCACAAAATGCAACAACGTGACCTTCTCCCAGAAATAAACAAAATGATCTAGTTGAAAAAAGAAAGTGGGCAGAAAGACAAGCACTATAGCGTTGTCGACCGTCTACTAAAGCGCCACTCAACACGCCGCGTTTAAAGACGAGAGATTATTTTCTCCTCTCCTTTATACACACGATGCATCCTCCTGACCGCTTAGTTCTTGATTGCACGTGAACAATATCAGCACTAAGCGCTAGAGCCTATCAGGATTTCACGCTTCTCGGCTGCACGTTGTTATCGTCGCTTGCGCAGTTGTAAACACAAAAAAAGAAGTTTGATCGGTTGATTGCGCAAAATAATGATTCGAGACAAAGAAGAATGAATGGACGGCTGCATGCAAACCAGTGCAGGAGACAAACTGCATTCGACATTTCGCATATATCAACGAATCGAGAGCATTTACGTTGTAGACATCACGGGAACGACTGTCTACAACGCAGCAGTGTGCCAAGAAGGACGAAAAATATCAGGAAATAATATTGCGCGGTTTTTAGTATTTTGAGAGCCTGGTCAGTGGCACTTTAGGCACATGCACGGCATTTCGCACAAGTGTCGGAGAGGACCTCATAAGGTCCAATAAAACTTATAAAAAATAGTATAAACGAAGACTTACGGCTGCATTTTACCTCTCGCTAATTTGTTGGCAGTTAACAAAAATTCTCATGAAGTTCCTGCGAAGATCGTGAGGGGGTCTCTTTAAGAGTATATAGTGCACAACTTTATTTATGTATGTATGTATGTATGTATGTATGTATGTATGTATGTATGTATGTATGTATGTATGTATGTATGTATGTATGTATGTATGTATGTATGTATGTATGTATGTATGTATGTATGTATTGCATGTGCTTATCTATACACGCCAACATCATGAAAATGGCCCTTCACCTTAGAGAAATGAAATGGTCTCTTCGATACGCATATATTAGTACTTCTCCATCATAGGTAAGCATTGCAAGGACTGTCTTCAACAGCACTTCTAATATTTAGGACAAAATGGGATCCCCGAAAACTTTCATACTTACACTGAAAATTATACGCCAGGCATTTCTAACTCCTTTATCCTTTCTTTTCATTGTGTCATGCATAAGTGTTCAATTGTACCAGTGTAATTGAATACTTTATTGAGTCTTTCATTCATTCATTCATTTATTAAATCATTGGTTTACGCCTGATTTAACATTTCTTAGTTTCATATTAAATCGTTAAGTATGAACTCATTACAATGTCTTCTGAGCTTCAAGTTCTTAAGTCAGTCTGAAGTTTTGAAAAAAGCACTGACAAATATATGCAATTGGTTCTCGGGTGGAAACATATTTAATAGGGACACCTTGGGGTTTTATTAGAAACTAATTGACAATGCCCGAGGAAATTTCATTCATCCATAGCTTTTTCTTGTGATGGGACAAATAGCACCAAAGCATTGCTTGCACTGAGTGATTACCTTCTCACTAATGACATCCATACGGTGAATAAGAAAAGTGTCATAGCACACCCGCTTTATTCCCTTCTTTCTGACGGAAAAAAAAACAGTGTAAACAACTAGAATAAAGCCAATAATAGACATGATAAAAATTGCTAATATCGAGCGACCTTCGAAAATAATCTTCATACTGTGCTTCGCTCACTATCTAGGACATCATTCGGGAAACGCTCTTTTTTCCGCGACTCCGATGACTTCTTTCTCCTTTGTAGTTGGCTTCACCTATCGTGTAAGTGTCACGCAAAAAAGCTGTCTTGCGACCTTCCTTGTCGGATTGCGTCGTACGCGAACTCGGCGAGGGTTTCAGCTAGTTAAACACTCGCTCTTCAGTGATCTCAAGCAATAATCGGCTCATCACTCAATAGCATCAAATTTAATGATAATGATGATGATGGCGTTGTTTTGGTATTGGCGGACTGCTTTCGAATTATAGTAATTTAGTAATTTTAGGAATTTCAGGAATTTTAGCAATTTTAAGCTACCTCTGACTGGCATTAGCCTGTTTATTATTATTATATTACTAATATATTCTGATTATTAATATTATACTGTTGTTGTTGTTCTGGTTGTATCTGTATTGGTAATATTATTAATATTCTTGTTATTTATACGGTGCAAAATGAATGCGATCGCGCACAAACCAGGCACGGGTTACTGCTTGGGTCTTCAGAGAACGGAACATGCATCTCACAACATTCTCATGTTAACACTAAGGGTAACAAAAGAACAGGACGATTGAAAAAAAAACGAACAAAAAAACGCGGGTGACCCTTAGCGTTCGCCTTTAAGAGCTTCACGGGAGAGCAATATCTGGTCCATGGTGGGTTGTTCAACCACTTAGTGCATACTTTTTACTGTATATAGTTACTCAAAAAGCCTAAATTTTTTGAATTACTACAAATTAATCAATAAATTTGAAAGCGGCACGTCTGAGTGATGCTTTCGTGTATGGGTGCATTCTGTGTAATGGGTAGCATGCTTTAGACCACGAAACACTATGCCGCAATAAATATTTTTGAAGTTAGATGTACCATCTGCTTGGTTTAAGGAATAGACGCAGTAACGTCTGTGCATTCCGCAATGGGTGACCAGCTTTGTACCATGGAGTCATTCATAATAATCCCATTTTCTGACGCCGATGAATGGCAAGGTTTGTTTGTACCTCGCAATATTACTGCGATATGGCACGTTGTATTGTGAACCACGTATACAGGACGCGTGTGTTTGTATGGCATGAAAGTACTCTCACTGCATTTTCAAGCAGGGAAAGTTGTTTCCACTGTGTTTCCAAGCAGACGCGTGGGTCTGTGATAGAACACCTGCTCGCCACGCAAACAGCTTGGTTTCAATCGTCACTCGACCCTGGAAGTATTTATTGTTTGTTTTATTTGCATCTTTTTCGATTCTTCGGTCACGTACAAGATGGAGATTTTTCGCCGCTCCCAATTAACGACGCCTCCAGTATTATCTCACAGTAGCGCCAGGACAAAAAAAACTAAAAAAACAAGCCTTCGTTTAGCCAAAGCCAACTAGACACCCCTTAACCGACATCAGGAAGCACTAGGGAAATTTTACCAGTGCTAGATAACTAAATCAGGTTACATGATTTGGTGAAAAGAGAAGCCGGTATAGAATGCGTCTAGAACACGTCAATGAAGGCATTGCTCATAAATGTTGCACCGCTGTAACTACCATCAATGACTTTGTTCACAATGTTAAAATACAAAGATATAATTAAATTTTTGTGCATTTGAAGACCATTCAGGTTACGCTTTCCAAGCTTTGCTTTATTTACCAAGGCTGCTGCCCTTCCCCAAAGGCACGTGGTCGAAGTATCAAGATCGTGTTTCTGAACATAAAAACAGTGGGAATTTTCCTTATGTTGTAAAGACAGTTTTTTTATTTTTATTATTTCTTTCATTACCTATATAGTTTGGGGGCTCAATGTTCTAGGCTTCTGCGATATCACTGTGAAAATTTGATTCGCACGCCAACCGTGTTTACATGATAAATGTCGAGATTTCAAGTGGACGGAGGTCAGCAGTTTCATCTATGAGTCAATTTATCAAGACCCAGTTCGCCTGAAAAAACGTTAGTATATCCGAGTCCTAGCACGTGCGGCTGAGGAAAATTTCATTGAGTTGAACTCCGAGCGAGCCCTTAGGGCAAAACCTACTTCATGAATGAGTTTCACTGAGCTCACCATTTTGTACCTAGCTATGGATGGGGCTGTTACGAACGATAGTTTTTACCGCCTATTCTAAAGACCCATCAGTAACCTGTAGCTGTTGTCTGATTGTGAAAGTACCTGACTAAAATCGGTGTACGTGAGTTTAATTCCAAGTTGGCCGATAGTGCTCATTTCAATTACAGCTTCTGCTTTATTCCAGTGACTCCGCAGTGGCGTTGTTATTACCACAGAATGCTCGTAAAATGAACCGGTGTGGTTGAATGCACCAACATAGTTTGCCTATATAGGCAATTATACAATTAAACACTCGTATCCAACGTGTCCAAAGCACGGTTTGGTAGGATATGAATCAGTTCAATTTTCATGTTGTTGCTGCAAAAAAACCATGATACAAATAAAACGTATGCCTGCATCGGCAGTAAACTAACACGCATGCCTGCATCGGCAGTAATTCAACTTTCTTCATGTGCAAGAGCTCGAGAGTGTAGGTGTACACGTAGCACTAAGCTGACGGTTCACCAATGGTGTAGCTGACAGGTCATCGTCGAACCGCATCACATGAATGGTGATGATATTGGGAGCCATTCGTGCGACCATGTACGAAAATCGCTTGCTGACGAGAACAATGCGCATCCGCAAATCGACCGTGTGAGGAAGATAATCATGACCGATGGGATCCAAAAGCAGAGGAGGGAACACGTCGTTGAATATCCAGAAAACTAAACAATGTAGCAAGGTCACTCGCGTGGTTCTGAGGATGGGGCCAGCACGTTTTTTTATACCCGCGCGTCGACGCGAGCTCACGATATCAACCTTCCTCGAATCCGTGCCCTCCGCGTGGTCTGCGTGATAGCCGCTTGGACAATCCGTCTTGATCAATGGAGCACCGCCGTGTTCCGTAGGTCGAGGTCGAATTCGATACAAGACGTTTCCAATCGGCGATTCAATTATCGCGATCGCGCAGCGTGAAAATTCCTTCAACAAACCGCGTACGGTATTGACGGCAATTCACCTTGCCTAAGCGTGCTGGGCAATCTCTCATTTCCCTCAATGCGGCATCTGTGGAAAGCGTAATTTTGCTTGCGCATACCGTGCCCACGTTTCTTGCTCGTCCCTCGTTCTTCATGCGTGTTCTTCCATCCCTCTATCTCGCTCTCTCTCACACACGGCGTGCTCACCTTTCGATATATATTTTTATACTGCTTTCAACTCGCTGTTGCATCGCTCGCAGCTTTCCTTCGCTTTCTGTGGCCAAACGTTTTCGCAGTTTTCCCTTGCTGGCAATCGCGCCAAGAAAGCCGGCAGCGTCCGCACTTTCTATTTCACTGACCCCGTTCGCGTTTTGTTTTGCCAGCGCTTCTTGGCTCTCCGTTGATTTCCTCTTGCGTCGCTATTCGTACAGCCAAGCTTAACCTCCGTCGTTCTTCCCCACTTCCCTTTCCAATACGTACCGCCGTTTCTTCTGCGTCAGTAAGGCAATTCTCTTTCCATCTCTTTCTCTCCTTCCGGAGCGCGGGTCGATGGAGCGCGGGGCAATGCCGACGGGAGCGCCACGGACAAATGATTGAGGGCCGACGCCGGAAAAATACGCGACTTCGACTGGCACGCGGCATGATCAAAGGGGTGCTGCAGTTTACCTGCTCATGGCCAGTGCCGCATCGGCGAAAAAAGAAGATGCTTCCATATTTACGCCGTGTACATTATTTCCGATTGCCCTTGATTGCTCTGCTGGCCCAGCAGGGGCGCAATGCTGCGCGTTGACCGTTCGGCGAAAGTGGTTGACTTAACGCAAACGCTTCCGTAGCTTAATGGCCACGTATGCACCGATCCGCTGCCAGGCACAACGTCGCTGGTTGCATGCCCGAAATCCACGATTGTGTATTCTTTTATTAGGCGCATCACAAAACCTTACTGGTCAGATCATATCGTATACCTTTGTTTGCGGAAGAGGACAAGTACCTGTGCGAAATGTGCATTTGGGATGAACTTGTGCCCTCCAGTGCAACAAGTGCTAAAACTGCTACCAAATGCGTGAATATAGTTTACGGCTTATCGAATCTGATCTCACTGATCATGCCCCATGGTATATCCAGCCATTGCTACCTGGTCTGAGTAAGCCACCCGTCTTCAGGCTCAAGTGCAAACAGCCTTATAAAAAAACAGAGGTCTCTCTCTGTATCGAGCTTTACCTCTGGTTCAGAGCTGGCGAGCTGTACCGCTCATTGCTAGATATTACTAGAGAGCTTGTATTGACCTGAAAAGGTATCGAAATTTCACGTCAGGCAGGTGGCAGTAGCCAGTGGTGTCCTGGACTTCAAGTCCCACCCACCGAACACATGACCCCTTGTCCCGAACCCTTCCGAATAAAGTTCTTCTCTTTTCCTTTTCTTATGACAACCTGACTTAGAAGTGTGGCAGTTTAAGCTAGTTGGTAAGCGCTCGTGTCCTTCTTGTCTCTTCGTCGTCGTTCTGTTCTCGCGCTATATTCAACGTGACACCCTCACGTTCCGAAATAACGTTTCGTGCATTCCATAACGTTCGTGCACATCGAGTACGTATGATAAGACAAGCATCTGTTTACAGCAGTTGTGCCTACGACAACGTTCGATAGTTTTGTACCATATAGCAAGCATCTTGGCGATCATTCTACAGCAACGTTTGCATAGCACATTTTGCGTCAAGTGCCAAATGAATAGAAGTTTACTCACAACCATCAAATTCGGCAAGAAGAGGTTGAACGGGTGGGAGAGAGTAATGAATGTTTTTTGTGCACGTCAGAGACATGGCCGCTGTCGAAATTATTCCGCCTGCACCGTACATACAACGCCAATCACCATTCACGCACTGTTTTCTAACGATAAATGCAATCAACTCCTACAACTTTTCATGTCCTTGCGACTGTTAAGGAGCTGTACAGTTTTTGCACGTTTATTTCTATTGAAAGACTTTTCGCAGAGATATTCAATACGCATAACGTACAATTTTCGTTCTTTATGTATTTATGTCGCGCAGGTGCCTTTCGGGTCAATCATGTTGCACTGAAGGAAAGAAACTCATCAGCGTTTATGATAATGAGCAGGCTATCCCAGGAACAAAAAAAACAGCGTGCCTTGAACTTTGGACAACTGCCCTAATTGCGTATTTAGTCGCTGCTTCACACAATTTTAAGTGGACACGCATTTCTCCGCTAATAACCGCCAACCTACTTTCCCGGTGCCTTATCGGTGACCCACAGTTCAAATGGCCAATTAGTACACACGCGTTCCAGATTGCGGTTACATTCATCAGCGCTTTTCAAACTGTCAACGAATCTGCGTGTGCATAAAATTTCATATGTTGCCTGCAGCAACAATCCACGTTAGTTTGATGCTTAACCAACTGTGGCATTGCTTAGGACAACTTTTAATTTACAATATGAGTAAAAAACGAAAAAATAAACATTTCAGTTGGCGCTTACATAAACCAGTATAAAAGTGCACACGCCAGCACTATAGGCTCTACAGACGGCGTGATTTTGTGTTTTTATGTACGGGGGGGGGGGGGGAGGTAAAAGTTTTCAAGTCACGCTGCGATATGACTGCATGACACGGTTGCATGGGAACTTTTGACGATTTCTGTAGATTAGTTATACAATTTTCCTAACCTCAAATACTGTGAAGTCACAACTGCCTCGAATTTCGTAAAATAAATGTTGCGTTCATACACGCCTGCAATGAAGCCATAATTAACATTATTAGATATATAGTCTTCTTTTTACCCCTCCACACTCAAAATCAGACTATTTTATATCATTACGCGTTTCACTTCTATTATCACATAAGAATGCTATCGGAAAACACGTTTTAGGCCAAGTTTACTTTTGTATAGCGTATTCAGCAAACAGATATATTGGATTGCTCAAAGACGTCCAATAGCTGCTGAAGTACAACAATGCATATGCCAAGCACACATGGTGATCGCCTTATCAACTCTTGTACATCGATAGCTCCGCCCCAATATTTGATCGTGGTGACATTTTCATCGATCTACATCCAAAAATGCGCTTTTTTCTGGTTACAAATATGCCGAGAGGGCACGCGTACAAACATCCATAGGAATGCGAAGTAGTCCTGCGAAATTATTATTTTTTCTTAACTTTCTGCCTACCTTCTGCAGTTTTCGGTTCGGGCACACTTGCGCGCATACCGCTGAACCTGTGGCAAGCATTTCAAGGGCATTTTAGAGCCTTCACCCTCTGACACGAGCACAGAAAGGGCGGCTGGCGAGTGTGCTATCTCGAGGGCTACGTGTCACCGCAATGCAAACACAAAATTAGCGCAGACTTTATGGCACCAGTCACAGACGAAAGTACTTGAGCACCCTCTTTTTAAAATAATCTGAATGACTATGGGTGACGACGATATTGTTTTGTATTGCAGTTCATGTGTTTGTATGTGTCTGGGTGTTCGTATTTATACGTACGAAATTCTAAGGTTTCGTTAAAGGCAGGGGTAGAGGAAAAAAAAGTTTGATGCCCCCCGTCCCCACCCCTCTCTCCCGCTTTCACCAGCAGAAGGTGTATGTATGATTCTGGTTGATAATACACATGAAGCCCTGAGCGCTTTATCTCACAGTGCACGCTTTAAAAAATACGCTGCAGTGCTGTCCGAACAAAGTAAATAAAAGTAAAAGAAAACACACCACTGTTATCGTTCGTGGGCAGTGCACGGGTACGCACCACCGCCTGAACCGAAAGGTGGCTTCACCGCAAGCACGACCGTCGGTCGGTGCTTCGAGAAGAGAAGGGGGACCCAGATTCGGGCTGGCGCTGGGAGCAATGTCGCGACCTGAATCGCCGTAGCGCATGCACGGACGCTCGAAATAGGGACGGCTCCGTTCGCCGGTTCGATGACCGCGCTCTCTCGGCCCGGCGCTCCTACGGCACGCAAGCACGCCCGATGGCTCTTTGGCTCGCTCTCGAGCGCGTATGCGCCTGTAGTTGCCAGGCATCACGCAAGGAGAGGCGAACAGTCCGGAGGCCTCTTCAACATCTCTCCTGTCTGACCGACGCCAGAGAGAGTTGTCTGCCATTCATGATTAATCGCGAAAGCGTGGGAAATATCGTCACCAAGAAGTCGACTATCGCACAAGTACGGAGACGCAGCACTGGCCGTAGAAACAAGTAGAAGGGTGAATTAAAGGAGTAGATATTACTGTGGCTACAAGTACGAATGTTTCAGCTGCGTGCGCTATTTCGCTTCATACTGCAAACATCTGCGGCGGACTGGTGACTTTGGTGATACGACCCACTCCTAACAGGTTGGCACCCGAAAACAGAAGAGCAAAATTACAATTCACTAAATTCTGGGGCAGGTGCGCTCCCATTACACGAAATAACAGGCATAAGTCTAATATGGACCGATGAACAGTGTTCTGATGCGCATAATAATTGCAAAAAGAACCAATTAAAAAAAAAGCTGCCCACATCTTCCCTACGGGGAAAACTTGAGTAAAGGTTCGCATTGTGGTCGGGGTTTCGCGTGATTGTGTCGTGACTGGGTATGGTTTGGAAATGCTTAATTGTTATTTAGTCTTTATTCTTCCCATTTATTGAATAAAGGGGGAGCGTTGCTTTCAACAAGTGGTGGGACGCCGACGTTGGGTTGTGACCACTGTGTAAGGTACTATGTTTGTATCTTACACCGTGGTTGCGACCCACCACAGGTTTCAGGTACTGTTGCTTCCATCGCATCGACTCCAGTGAAGCAAAGCGCCAAGTGAAGCGAAAGCCAAGTAAAGGCGCCATTTCCTGAATTGTGAACGCGCGCTGTGTCGCTTACATATATGTGCACATTGAAAAGGAGCTAATGAATAAAGCGCCATCATCTCGGCGTTGCTACCGAAAACATGAGTAAAGGTTGCAGGCAATTCTTCTTCAGCCTTTTGCACCATAAATAGAGTGTGTAATTCAATTTCAACAACGTGGCTCTTTTATCGGCAGTGTACAGCTGGCAAAGCCTGGTAGGGAAATCTAAATTAAATACGACCAATATTTGGGAGTGAAAGAGTTTAACAATGCAGGCTGATGACTACAAAGATTCGAAGTGAACGGCTCTCACTTCAATAGGCACCGCCATTTCGCTCTACGTAGGGGATCTCTTGCGTGCGTTTAAGTTTAACATTTTATGCCAGAAATAGCATTCGTACTCAAGAGTTCGACTACGTTAACGTTCCGCACATGCTCAGTTTGGAGCACGCAGCGCTAACGCCAACGCTAAATCCTCACGTTTGCTGTTTTCCGCTATATTAAACTCTGTATAATATGGCGATCAAGCATTAAACGAGTTTTTGCGCGTTGTTCTCGATGACGTCCAGTATCACGCGTGTGTGTTTCTCGCGCTTGTTCTGTGTTGCGGATATGCCTCTTCGCTTTCGGAGACATCGGCGCGACGCTTTTCCCCTTCCTTGTGTCGTTCAGCCATTTCCGCTGGTACGATAACTTAATGTGGCAAAGAGACATTTTCTTAATAAAAACGTGCTTGTTTAGCACAGTGGGTGAGAGAATCGGTTAACGAGCGTAGGTTTGATATTCTCCATCAGTAGTGATTTTCATTTCCCATTTATTTAGTTTGGTACACTATTTTATAGCGATTTCTCCTACGGGACAGACGCACTCGCAGGTGTGCCATCGGGTAAATATGGCGACCCTTGTACACTTAAAAAAATGGCAACATATTCATGGAGTGAAGGATGGAGAGTGGGGCGAAGCATTCGTATGTAAATTCGTTCTTTCTTCCATCCGTCCATGCGTCCGTCTGTGTGACCGTCCATGCATCCATCCGCCCCTCCGTGCGTGCGTCTGTTCGTGCGTCCGTCCCTGCATTCGTCCATACATGCGCCTCTGCAGTCCGTTCATGTCTCCATCCATGCATCTGTCTGTGTGTCCGTCAGTGTATCTATTCAACACTCCAAGTACCACCAGCTCGCATCTTTTCATCATATATTCCCCGTATAGAAGCACCGCCATCCAGCGGACATTCCAAGGACTAAACAAGAGGTGGTACACGCACACTTTCTTACGGCTTGCGCTTCGGGTCTACTTTCCACCTTTAACCACCTCGAGTATATACTAGTTCACTGTATTCATGGCACTGCGGTCCAACGCTCGCTGAACCTTTCTAAAACCACGGAGGTTACACCAAGCGAGTATAACGTAGCAACCCTTTCTTCTCAGATAGGGCTGAATGTACATGCCAATGGCTACTAAAGGGGATTGAAGCGTGCGCGTTACGTATAAGCCGAATTCTCCTGTCTCTCATTCCCCCTTAGCAGCCATGGGAATGTGCATTGAGCACTATCTTTTATTGTTTAACAACGCACAGAAGAAACCTCTTTTCAGCACCACCTTCAAGGTCAAAATTTTATACTTGTTACATACTACAACGGCTACGAGGGACGAACGGGGGCCGCTATAAGGAATTTGAATTTAAGAGGAAACCCGCGCACGTTAATCATAAAAATATAGTTGTTTATAATGAAATAACCTACAGAGACGAGTATCGGTAACTTAATGTCTAATAAAATTTGCTTTGAATTTGATGGTAACTAAAGAAACTAGTATCAGAAGGACGCATTAAGCACCATCTCACCAGAAAGGATTGCCACGTTAAACTAGCTTGACGTAACCTCCTTGATTTCAGCAAGCTAAGGGATAGTTGGGTCGCATTGCAATGAATTAGCAGCGGTGAGAGGTGGAAACTGGACACGACGCGCAGGCCATAAGAAAGTGCGCGCGTGCCGCTCCTTTAGTCCGACCGTGCCACCTCTCGTTTAGTCCTTGGAATGTACGCTGAATGGCGGTACTTTTACATGATGAAAAAATGCGAGATGGCGGTACTGGGAGTGTTCACTAGATGGACGGATGAATGGACAGACACACGGACGGAGAGACACAGATGCACAGACAGATGAACAGATGGACACACGCACGCACGGGCGGATGGATGGACGCATGAACGGACGCATGGACGGACGCGTGGACGGACGCGCAGGTGGATAGCTGAACGTGCAGATGGACGGATGCACAGACGGTCACACAGACGGATGCATGGACGAACGGGAGCCCGGACGGACTGATAAATGCTCATCATCATGCAATCTGTGGATATGCTGTAATTTTTTGCGTCACAAACAGCGAGGTAAATGTATTTTTGCAAATGTGCAGATAATTAGATGATAGACGCCAGATTTCCGAACGTGCGTTTAGATGAAGTGTGCAACATTGTTGAGTACATCGTATTCAACTATGAAAGAGCAGTGAGCCGTCCCGAATCGCATGAGAGCCGAAAGTCCTCAGGTGGTGTTAAGAAAAAGTGTTTAACGATTTAGGGTTCTTGGTACCCTAATATGGAAGAGCAGAAAACCATCCCAACAGACTCTCTTCTTAACATTTTGTATAGGAAAAGTGCTTAACGACCTGGAGTATACTTGTTACTATACTACAAGAGGGCACAAATGCGTCCCAGTTTATGTTTGGAAAAAAAATTTGATAATCTAAAGTGCTGTACTCTACTATGAGAGTGCTTTTGAGCCGTCCTGGTACCCAGAACCGCCAGCACACCTGTTAGAAAAAGTGGTTGACGATTTGGTAGTAGAGTACTTGAGAGAGTTCTTGGTTCTCTACTATGGGAGAGCTGAAAGACATTCTTTGGGCCCCACACTCTAGGAAATACCAGTCCAGGCGGAAAACCCTTCATCACAGTTGCACCACAATGGAAACTTCGTATCACTGGCGCGCATAGCTTACGAAGCAGTCAACACTTTCCTCTTCTCTGGGCTCTCGAAGAATTCATGTTTTGAAACTTTGAACTAGTGTAAAGTCTTGTAAGTTTTTCCTTCAAACATCCTAAGGCAACATTTCGACTGGTAATTTTTTAAGGAGCGTTGACTTTTTTAACAATTTAATACGACACACGGTCTGTTGCCAACGATTCAGCGCGTCTTACGGCAGTCAAATCAAACCAACTGACCGTCAAACCTGTCTGTGGTCGTTTACCTGAAGTGTAGTTGGTTATAAATGTAAACAAATCAGACTAAAAGAGTACTAGCTGCTGGTGTGAACCCAATCTACAACCTTCGAATGACGCGCCACATGCTCAGATGATGCACTATTCAGCTTCAGCGGGGTGGGCCTCCCATCCACTTTGTTCCATATTTTCTTTTGTGTGAGTGAACACGGGAATATTAGCCAGAGCTGCTCGCAGCCACGACGCCAGCGTAAAATACTTTCATAGGCAAAGCTCCTTAGCCTTGTCGACATCGGTCACGCTTCAAAAAACTGAAATGGAAATATGAGACCTGCACAACAAAAGCATCTGTTTTCAAAACGGACTTTATACTTATTTATTTTGGCTATGGCTTCATTATTGAAGTATACGACAGCCGTCCATCCTTCAGTCCGTGGATCTGTCAGCGGACCCGTCCATGCGTCCATCCATCCGTTTGTGTATCTGTCCTTTATACATGTCGGTGACTTCAACGTAGGCGTTATGGACCTCAGGGCTTTGGTTCACCCACTCGTCTTCATTCACTTCTTGAGTATACGCGCATTTTTCGTAACACGAGCTGCGTTAGCCGTACTCTCACCATTTTGCTGTGGCCGGTGGCCTCTTCACTCACTGTATCATCCAGCATGACGTCAGAGGAAGAGCCAGTGAAAGCGCGCGTGTGTGTGTGTTTGTGTGTGAAGAAAGAAAATAGGTGACTTAACATAGTAAATGTAGAATGCGAGTCTTCAAACTTCAATGTGCTACGCTTCGCTAATTCTCCGAATCACCTTCCACCCGCCGGGTTTCCGTAACGTGCAGCACCAAAGTCTCAGCGGACGGTTGTTATTGGCATTTCATCCCCATCCGAATGTATAACCGTCATATGCCAGCAACTGAACCCGCGCTTTCACGGGCTTCGCGTGCTAAGTCGCCGTTGCGTCAGCGGTTTGTTCGGATTTCGATAAAGGAACTGAGGAAATCTCAAGTGGGCGTGACATCTGTTCTTGCTAACACGTCGGCCATATTCGCTATCGGATCGTGACGTGTTTGTCGGAAGTACATCGACCGATTCCCATCGACGATTTGTCGGTGTAACGGCGCTTTAAATGTTCACGGCATCATTTATGCCTATCGGCATGAGAGGCGTCCGAGATACGGGTCAAGAAAACAGACAGTCGCGCCTCTGAAAATCCTCAGCCACTGCGGAGAGCGGTAGCGCAATGTCTACGTTGTGTGGGCTGCGCCGCGATGCTGAGGACGGTGCCGGCAAACGAAAGTCGATCGTGGCCTTGCTCTGGCGAGGGAGCAACTTTCTTCGCTGCCTGAACGCACCGTCGATGGCCGCCGAAACAATGCGGAAACAAAGGGGAGCACACGCACTGCCCCGAAACAAAGAGATGGGCGCTCCCAAGGCAGCTTCGATCGCAGCCGATGCGAAACCAACCGCAGAGCAGAACTGCAAGCCCGCTGCCTACCGTATATGCAGGCTTGATTCGCCCACTGCAGGGAAAAGAAGTGGCACGTGACCGAACATCTTTATCGATGAAAGCTTTGCGATTCGGATCACCGAAAATTCGCGCTGGGGTAAGGTCACGAGCCTTTTAAAGCAGAGACTAGGGAGCCTGCATGACTGTGGGCGGTCATGTAGGCTCCCTGGCAGAAACCTTGGCCCCAAACTTGGCCTCTTGCGTCCACGTGCGAAAGCGTTGCAAGTGATTCTTGAGATGCGCCCTTCTCTTTTTGTCCCTTGCCACGAACTGGACCGGGAGCGACTCTTTGTGGGAGCATAGTGTAAATACAAAGTGGCATGAGATGGAGAAGAAACAAAACGAGTGCGGAAAATAACAAATTCAGTTGGCGAGAACGAACAGAACGCGAACGCGTGCTAATTGATTACGATAGGTTCGCTAAGTACACAATGTTTCAGGAAGAACACTAGGGCTTTCATTGACTTGTGCATGCACGAAATCTCATAGGTAGGATTGTATGACGTGCACCTTTGGCAATTTCGAGGAGGCAGTTTAACAAGTTCTGCGCCACTTTATAGCCTACCGAAGTCAACGACGTGATCTAGCAGATTAACTCCACGGCCTCTGTAGACGACCACTTTCGGAAAACATGATTAGAGATATTTGCCAATAAGCTTCCCGAAGAAAGGGCTTCAACAGCTTGCTCAGTGATTCAAAACATTGCCCCAGCAAAAACAATTCAAGAATGCATGACACGTGACCATAGAGGTCATCCTGGAAGGAGCGGAAATGGAGAGCGAAATGAGATGGAAAAAGGATGGATGCAGCGGAAGCATACGAATAAAGGAGGACTGCAGCCACCTCGTTGTGGAGAGGGCGCTGTTTAACCACGACGCCATGCGGTGAGGGGCAAATATTGGCGTCCAGCTATTAGGCAACAGCGACGAGGCCAATCACAAAGCGTGGCCGTGACCAAGCGCGCTACCGTGCCGGCACCGGTCGAGTGGCTCCGATGTTTGCGCCGCGCAAACGCGGAGTTCCGCTGCGGTTGCGGGCGTCAAGTGAGCCGGTCTACATCAGACAGCGATGAGCCTGGCGTTTGATTTGATCGAATGCCCTCACAAGTATCCCCGTGCACCGTTAGGCTTTGTGTGTAGACATCTGAATATACCTCGTATTTGGATCATACAAAAGGTGAATTTAGGGCGCTTCTTTTTTCTTCGATATAAAACCCTAATAGAAACCATCGGCTTCCAATAAATCAAAGAAGATACAGTGGACGTTATCTGTAGTCTTTTACCTGTACTGAAGTGTAGGTGATATAAATGGGAAGCAATTTAAGCAAACGAATAGACAATATTGACCGAACCTACAACATTGCTTCACCAGTTGAGTTGCAGTGGCGGTTGCTCTCCTGCTAACTTTCTCTGGCATTTGTGGGCACGCAGACTGGGTGTGTTCGTCAGTGCAGCTCGAAGCCATAATGTTGATTGTGGAACGCTTTTGATGCCAAATGGCACCACGTAACACGTGATCTTTGTATGTGCTAGTAGCTGACCAATAACCCTTGGCATGGTACTTGATGGCATGAAGAGAGAGAGAGAAAGAATATCAGAAAAGTAGGAACGGTACTTAGACTAACTCCAGTTTGCTACCCAACACGTTGGGAGGGGGAAAGAGGGAGTAAAAGAGAGAGCGGAGGAGATACATATTGCATAACGCACACACCACAAACGCAGTGCAGATTTCATAGGAATAAAGACTCACGCAAGCATCAAGTACTTGAAGTTTCGGGCAGCCAGCCAGGATGCCTTGATACGGTTGCTGCTTTCGTTACTGTGGCATCCGATAGAAACAACTGACAGGATTCATCTTGCCTGTCCGTTCATTTTATCCAATGCATACTGCCTATTCGTTATCGCTTTTTTTCCGCAATTGCCAGGGCTCCTTCTCTCTCTACACTGCTTAACTTGGCAATCAAAACTAATACCAATGTGGAGTCAATGATCTTGCTAGCCTATGCGTCACATATAAAATGCATATCTTTGGCGCCTAAATACGTGGCGATTAGCATTGTTCTATATTTTGGGCTTCATTCACCCTACGAAATCTGCTGGATTGCCAAGCTGAATCAAGTCAAGTTAGTCTGCGTTCGTCGCGTCTGCTTCCACTCGGGTGAGTCGTCCCTAGGGTAGTTTACGAAAAAGTGATAGGTTACGAATAAATGAACTTGGATAACAAGTTATTAAGTGCCATACGTGTCCGTGCCTGCGTCCCTTAACTATGGACACGAATCAATGGCTCGGGGACACTAAACTTAAGTTAAAAACAAGTGGAAGGACACTATATAAATTCATGTAGACAGGAACGGTTGGGTCGTCTACGACGAAGAAAGAGCAGCACGGACAGGCACCTGAAGTAGATGGTGACCGATAACATAGCTGCAAGAGGCAGCTGGAGAAGTATTGATATACAGTCGAGGACCGATACATATATGTATACTGCCCATCAATATTTCATCGGACATGTCGACATTTACTTAAGACCATTTTTTGTAGCTTTTTCTTTCAGCATCTGTGCTTTATAAAGGAGAACGTAGCCAAAATACGCATAACAATCAAAGGCGCTGCAGTCAGAAGTTTACTAAGCTTAAGATACGTGACAAATTTTCCTTGCGTCTTTGAGAAAGCACAGTACCCTGCAAGCGATTACCGAGTGCGCATAGGTCTGTGTATGTTTGAGCGTCGTTGCGGCTGTACTAGTTCGAAGCACCTCACAAAGGCTTAGAATAAAACAGCTATTTACTGCTCTGAGCTGACGTATTCCTTGCTGGGATTGAATATAGCCCAGTCAGAAGCAAAAATGGCCTGCTGTCGTGCCGACTAGCAGCCAATGCGAAATTCGCAAGAAACGTGGGAGTTCCGACCGGCCGCGCTTCTACTGCATGCATACCATCTAATGTGGGAACAACGCCGACTCGTTTCTACGGTGAAGTACGGAAAAATCGCGAGGGAAAGATGCGAGCACTCCAACGTTCAGCATACCGGGAAAGAAAAAAAAAAGCAAGTTGGCATAGAGAAAAGAAGACAGCACGACCCGCTTGGTTCCGAAGTCGAGATTTATGCCCACATTTCCCGGAGAAACTAAACAGGCAGCACGCTGACTTGAAAAAAAAAAAAGGAAAATGGACTCAGCAGCAACAAAGAAGAAAAAAAAAAGTCACATGTATTCACAATGATCAACAGGTCAATACGCAGCATGTCGCGGACTCGCGTACGCTCTGTCGTTTTTCTTTTTAGTCTCAAGAATACGGATATGAACGACAGAATCGACAGCGGCACAAAGGCAGGCAGTGGAAGGGGCGGAGATGCTCGTGGGTAAGGAGCGCCAATGTGCGTTCCCCTTGGAACACAGTGTCTACCTCTCCCGCAGTCAGTCCAGCGCAGCAAATGACGGCGCCCGCTTCCACGTCGTGCACCGGCGTCATTTGTTTCAGTGAGCTTCGACGCGGCAAACATTTCTATCCCAAGCCGTGCCGCCGATAACAGCAAGCATAAACAAAACACACGCGGCCGGGCCGGCATGCGAGCCCAAGTCGTCGACGGCGAGTGGGACTCGAAGACGACGAACGGATTGGCGCTTGCACGCAGGTGTAAATACACAACGGTCGGTATGTCAGCCGCTGCGTGAGAGCTCGGCTGGGGCCCCCGAGGAGATGCCGCCCCAATCGTTCCCGGCATAGGCAGCTGCGTTTGCTTGTGATGTTTTGCTTGGCAGCCGTTATTCGGCATAATGGTTGGGCGGCGAGGTGCTCTGCAGCGCGGCATGGTGCGGGGCGAGCGCAGTTCTGCAGCGATGCTCCGATCTAGTCCGGGAACCTCCGCGGGCGACGTCGGCGACGCAGTCGTTAGTGCGTGCGTCGTATCCCCACGGCTGCCCCTGTGTGCGCGGCTCAAAGCGGCAGGCGGCGGGACGATTTCGTTGCACGGCAATTTTCGCGGCATACGATGCAAAGCGGGCGCGCTGTGCTGCGTGACGTTCGATCGAAAGCGCGAAATAAGAAAGTTCGATTAGGTACGCATCCTGAAGAGAGTGCCATTCTGATTAAGGCCCCGTGCAAAAAAGCAGTTGATGAGGAATGAGATTACTTTGATTACATGGGCTAATGTAAACGGGAACAGTACGTGACAGTGCTCCGAAGTCGGGAAGATATGCATATGCGTATAAGGTCACTTAATAAATGTCAATAAATTGTCGCAAATGGCATCGCATTCTTGAGCCTTTATGGCGAAGGACATTTTGTGAAACTCTAGTTTGGGGTGGCGAAAGAAAGGACGATGTTATAGAGTGTACAGTGTCTTTAACGTAAGTTCATTTAGACCCTTTTATTCCACTTTTATATCTGTGGCGCAGAGTTGCCTTAGAGCTGCAGAAATTGGCACCGCGCTTATTTTTCTAACCACAACCAAGTCACTTCCCATTGGCCACCATGCGACATTTTCTGGTGGGACGGCTGCATAAAGCGCGGCGATACACCCAAGCACTCAAAGTGCATTTGTTCATAGGCGTTAGTAGCTACAGAAGCTGCATCTTCTATCGGCACGCTTTCCTTACGAATATGAGTCGCGAAATTCGAGAGGTCCAGACTATCATACAGCACTGCAGCCGTACTCATAAAAGCTACTGCAAAAGCCTGCCACAAAAAAAATATTTTGACCATCTTGGATTCTATAAAGTGGAATTAAACCTAAATACGCTCTTTTTTGTAAATTACTACCCGATCTGATATGTTGCTGATGTGGCCGAGTCAAACCCCGCCATCCAGCCTCCTTAGCCAATTAGTTGCCATTATCAGTCGTCCCATCATGCCGTTCTTTTCCAACGGCATATATTCTTTTTCCATGTAGCCGGGGTGAGATGAGTATCACCCTCTCCCTCTTCGCCCTTACTTTCTCCTCTGCGGGCCTTGTCCCAGTTCTCTCACGGGGTGCCCCTTCCATTGTCCAGCGAAGGCTCCAGCGACCCCCGAATCTCTCCAACGAGCTGCTTTTACTTTCTCGCGTTACTCACCCTGACTGTTCCTGCATCAAGATTTATTTTATCTTCAGCCGTAAGCAAAGACAAAAGAAATGGAACAACAATGCTTTATTAAATGTCCAGCGAGGCCTTGTGGCAGCCATCGTGCAGAGTCACCGCTCCGGGTGAAAGCGACCGAGCGCGAGCTTAGCGCGGGAAAAGCCAGGCTGGAGGTTGCTTTGGAAGCACGCCTGGTCCTCGTTAATGCGGCGACGCGTACTAACTAAAAAATGGGTTTGCTATGCCCACCAGTCCTGCCTACGTTGATTTCCCTAAATAGCTAATTAGTAAAACGTATTGCGCGTGCACTATGGAAATTAATGTTCTTCAAGTAATTGATTATCTCGTTCATTACTAAAAATAGTTTCGGGAAAGGGGGGGGGGGGGGGGCTTCGCTGTAAGTTCCCACTTCGAGTTAACCACCCGTGCAAGATACGTGAGTAATGTTGAAGCGTGATGCAGCGTGCGCGCACTGTCACCGGCATACGACGGCGACGCAGGCGTGACGACAGCTTTACCGTCGAACGTAGAACAAACAAAGTCTGATGTTTTACAAGCTGTGCTCATATTGAAAGGTTACATGGCTTACAAAGGTGCTTGCTACCATCAAGAAAACAAAACAAAGTACATACTGGCATGTTCTTGCATTCATAAGGAATGTCTTACTGAATTCCTCTTTGGTTGCAAGGGTAACGTTGATTTTCTTCATTTTTTGGGGTGGGCGGGGTATTCAACTCATTCCCCTTTAGCATATTTACCAGGAACTGGTAAGCCTTCATTTTTTCTCGATTTTCTAAATAAACAGTCTCCAAGCAAAGCCGCATTTTGTACGGGTCGTTTCCAGTTCAGAGCAAGCAAAAACGTAACCCATATATATGTTTTATTTTTTTAGGAAGGTGGGTTGGTACAACCAACATTTATGCATATCCGTGGTGTGTTTATATTTGTGGGTGTATATGTGCACCAGAGGATTATAAAACATGTTGAGGAGGGCTGACAACACCCCGCCATCATCCCTGGCTACTCCAGTAACAGTAGGCATAGAACACGTGTGCATATTTGTGTGTCCTTTTCTTTTTACGTCATCGATCTCTTATGCGTAAGACCATAGTGCGTATGCCATGGCAGGGACGTTTTTTTGGCGCACTTAAACGTATCGAAATAAGGTTTGAGGTCAAGCCTCTACTCCGGTATTGCGCAGATAACGTTTCATTGTCAGTGAAGTAACCTCTACTGCCATATACACTTTATAAGGTGTACCGTCCAGCAAACGGTCCGTTTTGTTCTATGGTAACGCGGCAGCATTAAAAAGTGTTTCACAAACTTTACCTAGCATAAATAGTGACCCTGAGACATCGCCACAAAATCTGATATCGAAATCTACGGCGGAACAATCTGAACTTTATTTTTAACGCTTCTAAGCTTGTAAGCATTCATTGTGACACTCAGTTGTTCTTCAGTTCAGGTGTGGGGGACTTGGCGCTGGCCGAACAACTTGGTGAAAACGTGCCGTTTGTGGCTCATTTTTTGATGCACCATATTATAGTGTACGAAATTACTGAAAGTTTGTTTTCTTGTTGTGTTGCAGGTAGGTGAACTGACTGGTATTTCCTTTTTAATCGATAAATCCGGATATACGGACAACCACCATTGATAGGTAAGTGCCTCCTGTCTTCTTGTCACATCGGCGTCTTTGGAAGTTTGGACCTCAAATGACATCCTCTAGGCTATGCTCCGTTTCACATATTGCGTAGAAGTACTAATGCTTAGTGCGCCCAAGACACGAAATAGTTCGTTAGCAAGTGCATGAAAGTGGTCTTCCTTTCGTTTTTAAAAGCAATGAGCGAACGTGGCTTGCTACTACAGCACTGCACGCTACTGATGGAATGCTCCATGTATGTGTAGATAAGAGAATATCTTGTAGTCATAAGGTCTTTCCGGTGCGTACTATGCTTGCATTGGGTCGATGAGGGAGAAGTGGGCACTTGCGCTAGTGAACGCTGTGACTGCCAACGACATTACTATAGCATTCGGACCTTGAATGAACGAACGAGAAAATGACTGGACGAGTTGTCAGAGAGTGATGTATGCGAATAGATGAATGTATTCTTGGCAAGTTAGGGCATCATGGTACTCTCAGCCTTAAATTCTCAGTGGCAAGCCGAATTCTCGACAGGTATTTGGTGCTGCCCCATATTCATACAGTAGTCATAACTTATGTACACGACAGCGCCTGGGCATGGTCATTGAATACGTAGTTAGCGTGGTCGTGTGGGCACGTGCTACACTTCCTATTTCTCATTTTCCCGACAGTGAAGACAACAGGATTCCTGAGCTAAATATAGCTTCCACCCGGTGCATACGACCGTGGCTAGCTAGCCCAGAGAAATCATTTCGAAAGTCAGTTAACCTGCCCATTGAATCACTCATTCACTACTTCGATCCCCTTCCTCTCCCACATTGTAGTGTAGTAAAGCCCCTGTAAATTAGCACTATCGATTTTCACACTTTTTTACTTCTTTTTTTTTCTCACTTCGCACGCCTATGGTTCTGCAATGCGACAGCATACAGTTGCCCGATGTCAATCCGACAAAGCTGAGAGGTGCAGCCAGTCATGTTCTCGACGCTGCTTGCACTTCTTATCTCTAACATTTATAGACTCTAGGCAGGTTCTGAATATAGACTGTTCATACTATATAGATATTATTTTTTAGATGTAGACTGTGGTGGATATTGAAAGAGAATTTTGTCCTGCAGTGGGCGTGGTTATGATGATGATGATGATGATGATGATATAGACCGTACATATTATACAAACTGCCCATGCAGTCTAGTAGTGAGGACTTAATTCGGAATAGAAAACTACAGAATAAGTGGGGAGATACTTCATGCCTTCCTGCCTGTTTTCAAGAATAAACGTAAAAAGATAGATTATAACTCCGGCATAGGACATAACAGACGAACAAAGTGTAATTAAGACGGCAAGCTGGACGGTTTTGTTTTTGAACTTCATTTGCGGAGTTGTGCAGGTCATGCTACCCCCATTGCAAATTATGAACACAGCCGAGTTTCGTTTTCGTCAATACTTGAGTGCCTTCAAGTTTTGTAAGCATCCCACCTTGACAATAGCGATTTTTGTCAGGCTGTAAAATTATATCAGTGAAATCAGGCACAACGCGATATTTAATATTAATACGAACACAAAAGCATAAAATGCATTAGACATGACGTATTTTGACTAAATGCCTGTCAGGTACCTGCTCTCACCACAACATTTCCGTTCCTGTTCAGTAGCTGTTTCAGAGAGGCAACACAAAAAAGTAGTAGAAACATGCACGCCCGAATTGATCGGCATTGTCAGCGGAGAAGGGAAATGTCAGCTGCCTGAAAGTACTTTCGACAAGGAGATTGTTACACGCTGTGTTATACTGAGTAAGACAAGCATATCTTGTTGAAAGCTGGCTTGGGCAGAGTTCGCTCTTCATATTTACCTGATATTTATTATACCATGTCCAGAGCATTTTCTAGAAGCTTAGTAGTAACCTGTAACACCACGTATTTCTTTTCGTTTACTGAACTTACAGGTGTTTTGCGGATGCAAGTCAGCACTGCTCAACAATGAACAGTGTAATTGGTTCACACCGCACAAAAAGGCTCACTTGTTCGCGGGAAGAAGAGCAGAAGAATGAGAAAATGGCTTGTCCAGCCTTCGTTGTCGAGAGATATATGCAAATGTGTATATGTTAACAATTCCCGAGAGAATACACCGATAAGAGGATGCGACACATCATTTCTGTTTGTTTAAGCGCACGCAAAGCTGCATCGTATCGCGGTGAATGGCGCGCGCCCTGGACACACCATCAAGGTAAGAAAATAAAAAAAACAACCTCATATGCAAACAACGACGCGAGCTTGATAGCGCGCAGCCGAGAAGTAAGAGCTGGGAGAGAAAGAAAGAAAATAATAAATGCGAAGAACGATTCCCTGGCGCCGTCCTTTTGCTCGTTCTTTCACGAACGTGTGCCACGTCGCTTGACCCTGACCTGGTGTGCAGAGGCCTTTTTTTTCTTATTTTTCTGTTTCTCGACGAGACAAGACAATTCAGCCGCTGAAGCTTTGGGTGGTGTGGCAGTGTGCCACGTCGTCCGGGGAAGAAATAACAATGATGTTGGTAATAGGGAGGAAAAAGAGACTGCCGGCGAATGAGCAGGGGCGGGTTGATGATAAGAGACGACGGCGCGGCCCCGTGAAGAAAGTGAGACATAATGAAAAGCGCCTAGACGGTGAGGAGGAAGGCAATTTCAGGAGATCAACGATGAAGAGAGGAGAGAAAGAACACTGAAGATCTCGGTTTGGCTTGTGTTATTGTTTTTTTTCTTTTCACTGCGTACGCACACGTACACATGTGAGACTACGGCATCGTTCACTTTTATCCGCATGTTGTCTTTGCGCTGGAATGATGTTAATGGCGGGTTGCGTAGAGCAGTCGGCACTACGAAGATGCTCCACCAACCGTGACAACAATGCATTATCACCGATTGCGATTAATGTTTGTCGCTGAAGGGTCGGACGGCTCAATCGAAAGAGGGCAGTTGTTACGCTTGCAGACATCGCAAGCATTTTTTTAGGAGCTAGGAGACTACTGAAAGCCGGAGTGAGAATTATTAAATAGGGAACTTCACAAACAGCACAAATTTATGTTCCACAGAGTAACACAAGAAGCATTAGTACTCAAGATCACCGTTTTGCGCCGCTGTAAGCCAGAATTGGGAAGCGGTAAAGGCAGAAAAGAAGCATAAAAAAAGCAGGGCCTGATTGTGATCTATAAATTATTATTCACTGCACTTTCAATACAACAATTCAATTTTATCGAGTATGACACAGCGTCTTACCCTCATTCTAAACGGGAAGGATGACGTTGGACTTCAGAACATAAAAAAAAAATTGTCTTGAGGCATCTATGCGCACTTTTACTATATGCCCTTCGGTATTACTTGACTGCTGTTGCTATCCTAGTATTTCGGATAGCAAAACAGCTATGCTTCTACGGGGGCCATGTTGAAGCAATTATGATATATATACGGCCCTACGTACCTCATTCATATGCAATTAACACATCCCTACTTCATTTTGCCATCGCATTATATAGATGTGGTTTCCCCCTCTTTATACGAAGCCAATGTTCATTAAGCCGCCATACACACTACATCCACCATTAGTAGTGCACCGTTTCTCGGCAACTTCGAACTCGATTGCTATGCGGACGTCAGTGTAGCCTGCAGCCCCTGCTCGCTACTAATATTCGCATATCATCTACATCAATTTGCAAGGAGCACATGGAATTAACCTTTTCGTTGGTTGGTAGTTTAACCTACTAAAGAGGCTGAAACTATCAGAGACGCTGTACTTGAGGGACTCGGATAACATTGACAACGTGGAGTTCTTCAACACGCTTTGACGTCACACGGTACACGGCGCTCTAGCATTGCGCTACCATTGACATGCTACTGTAATGCCGGGATCAAATCAACGACTTCGGGCTTCTGGATTAGCTAGTTCAAGATAATTGGCTTAACAGACTCAATAACAGATGCTGGAAGGTGTTCTTTATAAACGAATAATTCACCATTCGACTGGGCTTCGCGGAATTTACGCCAAGGTTCGCCATTCTTTGTGTACAGGCCGTGGGATGGATGGTATCCTTTAGTGCCATATAAAAATGTGTGACTAGGACAGATTTTCGCATGTACTCTAAGCTGGCCCTATTTTTTTCATGGCCAACCGATGAAAGTATTGGTGCTTACCCATGATGGCAATACTAGGACAGCCTCGGCCAGTTGAGATTTCCTGACAGAAAGCTTGATGCCTCTACGTTTTTTTTTTTTCGTTTTTGCTGTTCTGGGCCCATTTCTTTCTGAATGCGTCGATTGCACTCCAGCTTGAAAACTGTAACCTCTCCGTATGACTATAAACTGCAAGGAATCCCTCTCTACGTAATAACTGGGGCATGGCAGGCCGCCGCACATGTGTTGAAATATGTCATTTTAGTGGCAAAAAAACACTGGGACAAACAAACGACTGATTCTCGTTCAGAAATGGCAGCATATTATAAGTAACAAAACAATTATATTATTCAATATTTTCACTTACCCTGTCCTCTTAAAGCGACGTCTTACAGAGAATTTCTTAAGCTGCATGGAAAGGAACGTTACATATAGACGAAGCGAATAAGAAGGTACATGACATGTAGCTCCCGAACCTCCCGAACTAATTAGACATGTTGACCTAAGTAAAAATGCGTATTAATTGCTAAATGAATAGTGCTTGAGAAAGATGTGAAGATGATGTTTGAATATTAGGAATAATTATGCAAAGTTACTTGACCAAGTCGTTCGTTCGCACCGTGCTGCATATATAACTTTGCAGCACGACGACGAAGACGTATTCAGCGCTCCGCCGCAGACAAAGTTGATTGTAGAGGACAAGATAAAAAGGACACTCTAAGGTGTCTATCAGAGGAGTTGGCGTTTGGAGATTTCCAGCACTGACGAAACGAAGAGAAAACAGAAAGAGGGGAATGTTCGCGTTGGAGAAGATGCGACTCGCGTCTCGCTACATCGTGAGCGTGAGAAAAGAGAAGGAAATTAAATTACATTCCCCGTGCAAAATAGGCTCCAACCTCAGGATGCTGCTTGTGCGTCACCCATGAAGAGAAATAAAACAGGCGCAGACAATGACAGCCGTTGTGCGACGAGACGACAGGTCACCAGTGCAGCGGTGCCCGTTATTTGCACAGAGATACACAGTGGCACCGTTGGCTCACGTCTCTCTCTATCTACCATGCTGCTGCGTTATTCTGCACCCGCAGCTGCGATTGTTTTCCGAGAGCACAATCCAACTCTTCTAGTCATTATGCGCCTCCTTCTACGTTCCTAGGCATCAATTTTATATTCACTGTCACGTTTTATTTTTGACATCCTTATTGTGAAACTTTTTTTTTTGTGTGGTGCGCTCTAACAAGCGCCGAATGAGCGCTAGCTGGGAAGTCTAAGGTGTTTAGGTAAAGCTATGAGGCATATGGTTTAACCATTACCTCTGCAACTGCGTTACTGTACAACTATACAAGCGAAGCTCTCACACGTTTGCTGTTTTCCTAAGTAAACATTTCATCGACCGTGAAGTGGTGGCTAAATGTTATGTATTTGGAAGGATGTTCATCAGCTGGCTATGGCTGCGTTCTCCAACTAATCAACCACATAAAGAAAAATATTTTCAAATAGAGAGGTTTTATAATTTGGCAGTGAGAACAGAAATTACGATTTCGGAGAATTCTTCGGCAACTCTTGGCAAGATGGCTTTTCTAGCATGCCAGTTGAAGAGTGGTTAAAAATATAAATATTTGTTTTCTATTTATGGCAGCGTCCATACACGTCACTGGTATAAAGTGAGTTCAAGGTATATGTAAACTGGTAGCGTAACTTACATAGAAACCCATGGATCGGTGGTCGGTAGTCGCCGGCAACTATCTATACGTGAGAAGGGGACAACTAACAGCAAACAAAAAATAAAAAGTGAAATAAGTCATCACAACCGGAAATTGTAGCGACGTCACGCACTTGCCCTATATGGCGCGAAATTGAAATTTTTCTATATTGCTGACCTTTTACGGGCCATTATTTATACGAGATAGATTTTATTTTAAAAAAGAAACAAAAATATCCAATATTGGGAGACAAAGTTGTTTTATTAGCCAAATGACGTACTTGCAATGTGCACAAGAAACTTTGCAGAGGCAATTGTGAGGCAACTGTTTACGAGAACAACAGCATAATAGTTCGAACCTCACGCTTCCCAGTCGTGGAAAGCCACTGCAGCGAGACAACTGCTTTGAAAATATAGCTTTGGCAGCCGCAGAGTACAGCGTCTCGTTGCTTAGCGTGTCGTGTTCACTGGCACCAAAAGCGAGGGCACCATAGAAAATTACACTATAGTAAGAGTGGCCACTGGAGCCTATTCGCGGCCCAGCAAGAAAGGGTCTGACCAACCGATAGATGGCATACCCATCCTCGGTTTTACTCTCTTTTTAAGACATGTAATAGCCTCTTCAGGAGGAGTGATATGTGGGGTTTTACGTCCCAAAACCACCATATGATTATGAGAGACGCCGTAGTGGAGGGCTACGGAAATTTCGACCACCTGGGATTCTTTAACGTGCACCCAAATCTGAGCACACGGACATTTCTGCCTGCAGAAATGCAGCCGCTGCAGCCGGGATTCGATCCCGCAACCTGCTCGTCAGCAGCTGAGTACCTTAGCCACTAGACCGCCGCGGCGGCGCTCTTAAGGAGGACAGTTATTGCCCAAATTTGGCATAAATTTTTTGCAAAGAAGAAATTTCACTAACTTGTGCAATTTTCTATATCCGCTCTACAACATGTCCCGCTGATGTCATTTAATGCATCACAACATAAAACAGTAAATTATGACTAGAAAGTGTTGTCTTACAGCATTTCTTTTGTACAAAGAGGCACATTCAGATGGTTTAGATGTGCTGTATATGCATTTTCTTCGCGGAAGCATGGGTGAGTAGCCTAATGGTAAAGACACTCGCTTTCGGAGCATGAGGGTATATGGGTTCATATCCCAGCGTCATGAAGGAAAAAGATTGTTACTTTATTTATGCTGAAGACATTATCGGGTCTGACCAACCACTCGCGGCGCTGAAAGCAGCGCAGTAGCTGTGCCGTGGGGCCCTACGGGAGTGTCCGCTCTTTATGTTACTATGTTTCTCTATGAGGGCGCGCCGGCCGTGCACCAGCGAAAGTGGTCGGCAGTCACAGGAGCAGCTATTGACTCATTCTGTGAGCTAGTTGAGCTCCGAAAGGCCACACCAGTAAACAGCCATAAAAAATAAGTAAACTACTGAACGTGTTCATGCAAGAAACCACCACGGAAAAGTGAGCGATGCCTCCTTGACTTGGCAATAAGCCGAACCAAAGAACCGTCCAAAAACCCTAAGCTTTTATTGAAGATTGGCTGAGTACGCCACCTCCCCCCCCCCCCCGCTTCGCCATTTATGGCACTCTACAAAAAATTCAGGCAATCAACCATTTAGCGAAGTGTGAGATGCACCGTGGAGTAAATTGAGAGTTAACATTGACATATATAAAACTACGACTATATGAAGAAAAAGTCATATTGAGTTTATAGTTTTGGTTGCTTGGCCCCTTCTCACCTAGTCGCGCTTTAGTCGTCGACGGGCGTTGATGCCTGTGGCAACAGGTTTCCCACACTTTTCGTTCCAAGTTTTGCGACCCATCTCATTTGACCATGGTGAGTCTGCATTCTTAAAGATGAAGGCGACTGATTGGTATCTCCTGTGTTGTTCCATAGTTAACGGGGAACGGTGTCTTTGTGCGTGTGTGTGTGTGTGTGTGTGTGTGGTGTGTGTGTGTGTGTGTGTGTGTGTGTGTGTGTGTGTGTGTGTGTGTGGTGTGTGTGTGTGTGTGTGTGTGTGTGTGTGTGTGTGTGTGTGTGTGTGTGTGTGTGTGTGTGTGTGTGTGTGTGTGTGTGTGTGTGTGTGTGTGTGTGTGTGTGTGTGTGTGTGTGTGTGTGTGTGTGTGTGTGTGTGTGTGTGTGTGTGTGTGTGTGTGTGTGTGTGTGTGTGTGTGTGTGTGTGTGTGTGTGTGTGTGTGTGTGTGTGTGTGTGTGTGTGTGTGTGTGTGTGTGTGTGCGTGTGTGTGTGTGTGTGTGTGTGTGTGCGTGTGTGTGTGTGTGTGAGCGGTTAAGCGTCTTGCCGATATATGTGATATCAACCCGAATGCAAGCAACGTATCCACAGAGAAAAACACATTTTAGCGCAAAAAGGGCCGATACGCAGTTGGCCGCGCGCTTCGTCACGGGCTGATTGCTGCGGTCACGTGTGCGTGGGCACGAGGAAAGACTTCAGTGGCATAGGGCGTTACTTGCTAAGCATGACGCCAGAAAATAAAGAAATGGCTAGAAATAGCTCTGGGGAGGAGCAGTTTTAGCGTGTTCGTGAATGCGTGAACTAACTTGGGCACCTCCCCTTGACAAATAAAAAAGCCCTACATATACGGAACATTGCATATAGTTATTATGTGTAGCCAGTCATAGGCTTAAAAAAAGATGATACGGGTGTCCGGTGATTGAAACTCATATTCATTTCCAACAAAAGCAGTCATTTCAAAAGAACAATTTGTGAGTCGTGACCATAGTAATTGTGACTTTCTATGAAAGCTCGTGATAACAATCATTCCAACAGCGCGCACTACAAAAAAATCAAATCAAGCGGGCACATATTTAATGCAGATGTAATCATGATTTCAGAAGCTGACGTTTAGGTGGCACGAAGACACTTCAATCCTACGCTACCAAATAGCAGTTAAATGGACCACTCCTGCAAATCCTCATGTGTGTCTCTGGGGTTCAGAAGCTACTGATTGTGGGTTTTCTTGTGGCCCCAACAAAAATCGCCCAAATTAGTCATTATATTTGCATGAGAACTTTCGTTATTGAAGCTCCATGCTGCTTTCCCGAAAAGCGGTCACAGCTAGGAGACTGCAAACAATTTTTTTTCATACGTGGAACCTTTGATCTGGTGAATCAAACGCGTATCCTACATCTTAAAGAATCTACGTCTTTCACTGTTCCCAACGTAAGTTTCAATGCAGACAACCTGAAATCTGTGCAAGGTCTAGCTGCTTTTATCGGAATATGAGGACCTGCGAATTTATATATATTATATATATATATATATATATATATATATATATATATATCATAACAGACATGAATCATTGAAAGAATGAACACGAAAAGGCAAAAGAAAAGAAAGTAAAATTGAAGGTGGTACACATCCACGACTTAGGCTTCTATAGTAGCGCCACTCACACATGGGCGTCTGTCTTTATTGGTTTGTTCGTTAGGGTAACTTTGCACTTGGCGCACTTCAGAAGCGGAACTCATAGGCCACGTACACCGAAGCGCACGGTTGACATCCGCACCGCGAATTGCCGCATCGATCCGAGATGATCAGAAGTCAGTGTAGTCTTTCAATGAACTTAATGATTAAATTTAATTATTTTTACTGATATATACTTCGCTCTAATTGTAATTAAATTACGCTCTGATATCGCACGTGTTCATATAACATTTGACTTCGGCACAATCAATGATATCGTTTTTGTTTTACTTCTTAAGATACTTTTTTCGAGTAGTCGGAAACCGCGAGAGCTCAACCAGAAGTGCTTGGAAGCGATGCAAGTTTCACTTGCTTCTCGTTCCACTACGAAGTTTTGTCGGTCACAGAGATAACCACGACTAAGGCATTCTTACGTGCCACGCACTTCAGTTCTCGAGGTTTTTCACTATATCAGTCTTCTTCATATGGTTATGGGGTTCCTCGGCTTGACAGCTTCACCCCTTTACGTATAGAAAATGGCCACGATGTCTCGGCTGAAAGGACAGAGACGAGGCAACTGCAGTACAATAATGAGTGGGAAGAAGTACTGCATAATAACAGTAGAGGCTTGCACTCACGCTGAACTGAATCACACTAAAGCGGCAGTCTTCTCAGCTTCGCCGTCGGCAGTGCTCGACTCAGAACCTGCGAGGAGCAGTCGTGGAAGACATTGATGGATGACTGGTGTGGTCTCCAAATGCAGCCTGCCGTGAAAGGGGTGCCGATCGAGTGCCTCTCTTATTGCGTAGGACATTTCTCGTTTTCTACAAGGCAGCACCGATTTAAACTTCGTGAAGCCGTTATGAGGTCGAGTAAGGATGCGTGCATATAAGTGCATGTGTTTTGCAGCCTAGGCGTGCCGCGACTTTGTGCACCTAGTACATGGGATTCATTTACGTCAAACATAATCCTGAAATATACTGGCGATATCTCCAACTATTGAGTTCAGTTTTGCAGCATCGCGAAGTAGCCACAAGGGTTCGTCCTTGTTAGCGTCATTGCCTGGGTAGTTGCGCGTTGCTTCAACAAAAGGTCACAATTTAGCCCCAAGGTCCTTATCTTGCATCACTATCCTTCTATAACTCTATGACAACAATTGAGTTACCGATATATTTGCCGTCATCGAGCACCACTACACAATCGTCGCGATTGCATGAAATCAAAGCTCAGCGAGTGGTTAATAATATAAAGCGCCACCTAGAGAACATGAATCGTGACACACTAGAATGAGTGACAGTCTTAGTGGCAAGCTACATAGGACCCACAAGACGACTTCAACATGTTAGACGTCATGGTGTTCGGTGCGCGAATCTCAAGGTGGTCGTATTTTCTTTTCGCTTTCTTTCTTGCTTACCAAGCGTCGTGTATCTGTAAAAATGGTGTTTTTGGAATTTTCGAATTGTACTTTACTGATACGCGCAAAATCATTTTGCTCTTAAGTGTCCCTTTAAGAGTCCCATTGTGAAAAATCACGCTTGAAAAGCAAGCCCACTTAATGATAGAAGTAACGACGTCCCCCATGGCTTCGGGAATTAGTTATAGGTATTTGCAGCCTGGAATAATAAATATTGTAATTTGTATTGAGAAATTGTTTTATAGCTGTCATTTAAATAAGTGGTGCGGTATTGATGTTCAGCGTGACTAGGTGGGCTAAGATTCAGCGCTAACAAATTTATCGGCAAAAAAAGTGAACTATAAAGCTATGTCACATTTTGCAGTTGGTATACATCAATGTACGAAGCAGACAATCCTGTGCATGAGAAAGGATGTTACGGGGAAAGAAGTATATGCGAAGAATATATTTGCGAGCAAATGTGTGCAACGCTGCTGCAGTCCATGCACGTTCCCCTCAGCACATCGTTATCGGCATTCATCTACTCAGCCCGTGACATTACCCGATGGCAGCAGAAGCACCGTCCCGGTGCGATCGATTCTCGGAGCGTGAGTAGTATGGTTTAATTCGCGAAACGTGCGCTATATCGGTCGGGACTGAAGCTGTTGCTGACGTGGTATGAAGTGGAGCAATCTTATAGGTCGCGCCGGTGACAGGTAAGGTTACTTAAGGTAAGGTCATGACGCGGTAAGGGCTAAAGTAACGGGACATGAGTTTTTTTCGCAGAGACCGACACGACGTGATAGTAACCACATCAAGACGAGCGACCCCGGAGAGTACTGTACGTCGTGGCGCCTGCGTTCGTAAGCACTCTTTTGGTTACGCTGCAAGGCACATAAATGATCCCGGGGGACTTAAAGGACGATGTCAGCACGGGTCACGCATCACGAGCATAGGCAGGCGATGAGGTCCATGGCGTCAGAATGGAGCATGGTGTCTATGGGTAAAGATGGGTCCCCACGAAACAGTAGGTAAAAAGGTGAAAATCCAGCTGTACCATGACGTGAAGAGTTGTATGCAAAGGTAATGAACGGTAAGTGGATCTCCCAATCTCTGTGATCCTTGGAGGCATACATCGCAATGTATCAAGATACGTTATCTTGCTAGACCTAAAGGCTTTGTACAGAACATTTCCTATTGAAGCTAACATTATAAATTCGATTCCATGTTCACGGTTAGAGATTCACAACGCTCTACCATGAAGCTCAAAAAAAAAATAATGAACTAGTTTCGCACCCGAATGTCATTACGGCTTAGAGCTAATTCAAAGCAAATAACTGCCTAATTACGTGGACAAGACAAAGATCCTTTTTTTGTGTGTGTGTGGCCCGCAATATACTTCACGGGAAGAATTCACTGTCGAGCAACAAAGATAAAAGAAAAGAAATGCGCGAAGCGAGGATCAAGACACCGCGAGTGACTTGGAAGTGGTCGCTTCTGTCGTGTAATCTGCCGTGCACGTCATGTTCGGCGCCCACTGATGAGCATCGAAAAGACAAGACACAAACCAACGATGCTGGAGAAGCCGCACTTCGCGTCTCCTTCATCGAGCCGGCTTCCCGGTGGAACCCGATATACGAATGCCGCCTCACTGCCGCCACGGGTAAACAAAAACGTAAAGTCGAGGCTGCCTCGGAGCCTAAATGGGCGCTTTTTCGTTCGAGTGATACTTTCTGTACCAATGTATACATTTGCTTGAGCGCCTCATGCCGATGTCGAGCCTTTTTCTGCTGCAGCTCCGACTTCTTGAGTGACGTCGCCCGTCGCACTTTGGTCGTCTGCTCACGTCCTTTCCTCGCCAATTGTCGTCTCCTCGTTTCAAAGCATGGCAGCGAATCGCTGGTCGGCGTAATTCTTCTCAGTCGAGCCCTGTCGTCCCCCTATTTCTGAACAGCGTCGTTCGTTCTCGCCTCCCGTGGCATTTGTTATGCGATATTCATCCCCGACTCGTCGAAAACGACGTTTTCGCGGCGACACCTGACGACCGTCACGGTTTTTCACCGCGACAACGCGTACGCGGTGACGAGCGTCCCCGCGGAGCATCGCGATTCGCGAGGCCAGCGCGCATTTGCTGTCGCCTAAGCCAAACCTGAGCGACAAAAAAAAAAACGACCTTCAAATGGCCTGGTAGTGGCACGCTACGGATCATTATTCGAATTACTTGGCTACTGTGTACTTGTTTATTAAGCTCTGCAGTTTTAACACGTTTGCGTGTGCGCTTATGAGTACACGGGCCACGCTTGGGCGTACATTGTGCACGGGCAAAGCTTGGCGGCTTTCTTTGGCTCTCGTCTGCTTTGCACTTGCCGCTTCATGCACCGTAGCGGCGCTGCAGAACGAGGTGTCAGCATTCGTTAGAAGTCGGCGAAGCTCGGTGGATGATGCCGTCGTTAAAAATTCACACCATCCACCCCGTTTCAAAAAAACAAAACTCAAGCATACGGGGGAGGCAAAGAGGGAAAAAATAAGGTAGCAAAGTAATAAAAATGCAAAAAATTCCGTGGGGTGACATCTCGTGTTGGAGGAGGACAGCAGTAGCGAGGGTGCCCGCTGCCACCCGCTCTGTCGCACGAACGTGCGACGACACCAGCAGTATTTTTTTTTTTTTGCGGCTGACCGTGGTGCAATGGAGGCGCGACGGCGGAGACAGCGGCAGTCCAGACGGATTCGCGACGTCTCGTCTTGTTAGCAGCAAGAAGACCGCTGAAGACAATTCCTGATGCGGCGTCGCCTCTGTATAGGGATGCCGACGACTGCTCGGGCCCGAAACGTGAAATCGGCGTCTTCGGACCCATTTTTTTGGCGTCTCAGCACCATGACGCTCTTCTACGCACCGCGCCTCTTTCTTCTGTCTTTTTGCGCGTCCTTTCAGCCGCACGTCTTCGCTGGACCTTTTTTGAGACCCTTCCGAAACGTGTATTCTTCCGAGTAATCGGACAGCTCCAAATACTGGAATAAAAGCGAGGATACATGTCAGTATGAGACGTCGCCCGAAATAGCGCGTCCTGGCGAACAACATCTACTCCACCCTGCTATAGGGTAAACTACAAGTAGTACACACAAACTAACCTGTATGTACACTTATCCTGGGCCTTGTATCAAGTTCGCCACGTCTCACGGCGTGTTGTCGGGAAGTGATAGCACTCGAGGTCACGTCAGGTCAGTTCGCTTGTGCCTGCCTCTCCCGACTAGCGAGATAGTGCGCGTTTTCGAAACCTGCCCGACTACTTTAACCAATATCGCTTTTGTTCCGCGCGTCAGCGCATGCTCGTACTCCTCATTAAGAGCTCAAGCCATGCGTGCGTCTTGCACGTCAACGCCGTGGTGCTATCACGAACGTGAGCTCCCGACATGGGTTGCATTCGAGATAACATCTTTCCAATTAACAACAGATATAGGGAGACGAGTGTGTTTTCTCGACAAACGCTTCCAGCATTCCGCGATGCACAGCTTTGCTTTTGTGCAGATCACTGGTTTCGATCACCGCAATAGCACCCATCAACTAATTGCTGTGCGCACTCTCTTTAACAACAAAAATGTTCAATAGTGTAGCGAAACTCCAGAAATGTCTGTACAAATCTGGGTGGTACGCGTCACAGAAAGAGCTCCTAGCATGACATAGCCATACATAGTTAAGCATGGACAGGGGGCGGGAAAGGGAAGCGAGGTTGAGGAGGAGGGACGACGGTGAAGCAAAGCAGAGAGCCATGCGTAGTGTATTAGTATAGCAATGTTGTGGGGAAGGAACGTGAAGGGAAGGAAGTTACGTGAAGCCTAGGACGAGGGGATGAAGAGGGTATACCATAGCGAGGTCCAGTATAAAATAGCAAGAAGTGAAAAATGAAAGAATAGGTGAGGACAGTGCATAAAAACATCTTCACACCACTTATGCGCAGCTGCTGCAATCGTTTTATTACGATTATTTTGCGCGCTTTGAGCCAAACGTACCTACGACACGGTAATGATTTTTTTCCCTTATTAAGTGATAACAAGTCACTGTGGTGCCATAAAGTACGACACGCTTTCCTTTTCTTTCTAATCTTTCTCACACGGGGTAACATGCTAAAAGATCTTTGTACTTCGATTTAGGTGCAGGTCAAAGAACCCTAGTAGGTCGAAATTGATCCGTCGAGCCTAACTCATAATCATATGGTAGATTCAGCATGCGAATCCTTGACAGCTATTATTCATAGTTTTATTACACAGTAAAAAAGTGCCTTCACAGTTCATGCCCTCCCTGTGTAAAAATAACGCTCCCTTTATAAACATGCGAATGAAACTGGACGCGAATAGTTGCTTGTTCAGTTTCTCGTCTCCCAAATATAGCGACTTCATAGATCGCGTAACAGAAATCCCACGAAAGAACGCATTCTAAGTATGTCTGAGTAATGACGTCTGCAAGCTAATTTAGGTGTGTATTTTTCTCCTTCGGCCTGATTTGTTTTAAAAACGTTGATGTAAAAGAAAAATCATTTCAACAAACTTGTCACTCCAGGGCCAAGAACTATGTATATGCCATGTGGAGCTCTGTTGAAGTTAACCCGAGCGCAGAACGTTCTAGCGTGACGCTTTCCAGGAACTCGGCTTCCTCAAAAGGGTGCGTACTTTTGTATGCGCTTTTTGTCGACGCATGTATTGCCTACCTAAGTTTTCAGGAGATTACGGAAGATATCTGGGTGCTTGTCATGTGACGAACACTCTACATGAAAGAGTATATGCATTATGCTATATGCGGTCGCACATATGATACCGAATTATCTTATTCGATGCAAAAGGATCCCCACCTCGAGTCGTTTCTATAAGTGCTGTAAAATAGTCTATATTGATTAGCCGATCACGACACTTATTGAGAAGCCATGCATTAGCCTGATATTGCGGTATCATGATATCATCAAGGCATATCGTGCGAAAGAACCACAGTGCTGCTCGCTAGCCACGCTGAAGTCTTTTACGACCATTGTGACGCTGAGTTGGTGTTCTTGGATATAATTCACGGTTATGTAAAAAAAAAAACACACAGCAGGAATGGCACAAGGACAACTGGCGAGAGGGGCAACAGTCGCTCGTGATGCCATAGTGTTTCAGCTTCCAGTCTTACTTTATCGCCTTCTGTACCGGAGTTACCAGATAATATTAGGCTCATTGCAAATGTCCTCACAAATAAAGCCAAAAAGCGTAAATTCGGTGAGCTTTCCTATTATTAAAAATATATTATTCATGATAAAAATTGTATCTTAAGAACGAAGGGAGTTGAAAAGTCCAGTTAAATATTTTCTACAGAAAATATGTGGAGCTATGAACAAAACTACATATTTACTTTTCAATATTGTCTCCAGGAAAGTGTCCATTGTGTTAAATGGAAGTTTCCTGGTGCACTTCTTTGTCTCTTGTTGATTCCCTCAATGTTTGTTTGAGATGAACACTCAACTGCACAATGTCACTCACATACGCGCTGTTATCAACGACAAATGCGCTAAATGTGAACGTGATGGTCACTTAAATAACTATGTTTGCTGGTAAATTCCAATAAGCCCTGAAAACGCTTTCTCTGAAATTTTATAACAAGAACGTGCTAAATTTTGTAGCGTAATTGTTATACTTCTGAAAAAAGTCTGTGATAGATGGAGATGCTCAGTGGCCTGCGGGCCAAACTGCACTTAGGACTAGAAACACCATGTCACTGTACAGCCTATAGCCTCTGCACCAGATCTTGTAAGAATTGAGGACAAATAAACTCCCATTCAATTCAATTCAAATTGCCATTTCTCCTGAGCGAGCGGTGCTTGAACGTGCAATTTCCTTTGATGCATCCTTATAATTCCGTTGTTTTGCGGTTCCCGCATGTTTTCGGCCCGATTATTAAGTGCTGCAAATTCATCAAAATTACTTTCAAGGAACCGCGAGGAACTACATTAAGATATTCAAGAAAAAAGCACATCCTGGCTGAAACAGTCACACTGATTATTCTTTAGATAGCATCACATTGCAATAAATGTATGAGTCCAGTGATCTTGATAATTTCATCCTCAATTTTCGGGCTGGTGCGAAAGATACCAAACCCCACTTTTCCCTCACCGCTGGGGCATCATACAATGTAATAAATTGTTTGGAAATATCAAAACTTCTATATTTCTTGTAAACGAGGAGGATAATTGATGTGCGTCATAGAATTCAAGGTTTGCCAGGGGACTACTAAATATGAAGAGACTACTACAAAACATTGAGTCGGCCAATGTTTTTCAGTAACCATAAGGGGTCGCTGCTTCGACACACTATAAGTCATGCTTGTAATTCCACATTTCGACAGCCGTCGTCTCGATAGAGATGGCTGTGAAAATGGTCGTGCACGCTGGTATTTTTGCTCTCTTTGAAACACCCCAAGCTATAAAAACTGAAAATTATTATAATCAAAAAGGGGTTCCCCACAACAGCATATCTTCGAGCTAAGGTGTTCAGACTCCTGAATCAGTCCTGCCGACTAGGAAAAAATAAAAAATAAATTGTGAGTATAAGGCCTACATTTGCGAAAGGCCCCAAGGTACTATCGTCTTAGTTCGGCCTGTAAGTAGACGTGCTGGGCGTTGTATCGAAAGAAAACGCGTAACAATTGGGAGTCATGCTTTCGCGAGGCCCACATATCATCGTACATTGCCGCCTCTGCCGTTCCTAAAGTCTATTTTGCATACCGTGGTAACTTCGCAACATGTTATCCAGCCAACCACGCAGTCCTATAGCTTCTTGTCCTGTCAACGCGTATTTATGTCTCTGTTTATTTTTTTGTTTTTTTACATTGTCATGCAGAGCTCACGATCAGTGACCCTATATATATATTTTTTAAACCTCGGTACCGAACCGGCCTGTCATACATTAGATATACTCTTCCTGCTCACTATATATACACTTGTAAGCTTCAAGCTGGTGGCGTCGGAAGCTTCGACATTGCATTCATCAAGCGTACGCCCTCGACCCAGAGCAACAGGAACCGCGCACTACATGCCTGTCGCATAAGCTGGGTGTACGTACGTGTCATCGATTCGGCGACAAGACAAGCGGCTTGCAGGGCGCTCCTTTAAGAAGCGAACCGCAGTTGAGCGCCCCTTTTCGACGCCCGCACCACGTTCGTGACCGTGGCCTCGGTGTCAAAAGGTCGACGGTGAGATGTACGTTACAGAAGCCGCCGACTAAATCATCTCTGCGCTGGCTGCGACCTACTTAATGGCCGCTGGTGTCTTGGCAGTTCAAAGGTTACTCTGGTGAACCGGCAGGGACACAGCGCCGCGATTCCGGCTCGGTGAGGTCTCTTAAGGTCGCAGCGTCAAAGAATTTAAAGCTCGCTACAGCTTAAAAAGGTATATCTATAGGCCGGTGATGCGACGTTGATTTTTTCTTCATGCAGGCTGATCATATAACCTGAAATAATTAGTGTTGGTTTGGAAAATTCAGCTGTAAGGGTAGTAAAAAAAGTTAACAAAAGAAAAAAAACACAAGATGGAACGTGTAAGTGCAAAGAGCGAGTGTTTTATACCACCTCTCCCGCACAAAAGTTTTAAGACCTATGCTCAGCATGTACCAACTAGCCCAAAAGAATACTTTGATGAGTTGCATTTCGAGCAATCACTTCGTGATCACAACCTAAAGAGATGAAAGATATTTGAGATATTTAAGCTCCACTGCTCAACTCGAAGATCTTACCTTTAAGCATTTTTCATAGCATTTATTTTTGAAAATAATACAGCGTCCAACCAGCGTGCGTCACAGCAGAGAAACTTGGTCTTTCTGTTCCGACGTGAAAGCGGCCTGCAATGTGCTAAAGCGCGTTTATAAGGGTCGAATAAAGTTAATACACCCAATATTCAATGCAGTGTGACGCCGTTCTGTGAGTGTGCTGGGTAATCATTGAAAAAAAAAAAAACCACTCGTATTTTCATTCATCGAGTAAGGAATTCAATTGCTTTCAGGTGCTACAACGTATCTATTCCGAAAGGTGACTGTCATCAATCATCGGCTGCCCACTTTCCTTTTTGCCATCACTTTCGCATGCTTAAATGCTTTTTACGACCTATGAAAACCGGAAATTAATGTGCCATTTAAGATAAGAGTGATCTATAGCACTGCGTGTCTCATAATCATATGGTGGTTTTGGGACGTTAAACTTCACATATCAATCAATCTATAGCACAACTCTACATCGCTGGCTGGATGTCTGATCACAAAGGGCATGTCTGCAAACGTCAGAGCAGAATAAAGTCTTTGAGATTCTATTTCGATCATCCTTTCTGTTCACTTCCACACACCGAGAACTAGCAACACGATTATGTGTTAGGCGTAACGTTAATAGTCAGCAAGACAGCTTTATCGATTAGATTTGGACAAGTACATTTGCCGATATTGTGGCTGACACTAAGAGGAAATAAATGTAAAGTAGCAGTCAGTGTAATTTGAAGGACAGATGGATAAACAGTGGTCTGTTAAATCTAAATACTACGTGTCAATGACTGTAGTGGTAGCTTGGTTAATAACTGGCAGAGAAACAGGTGGTGCACTTAGGTTAGGAAAATTTCATACCTGGGACAATGTCGGCTGTTCAGAGACAACAATAATAGTAGATCTCTGGGAGAGCATGTCGTAATTTAATGGACATCATATAAGGCCTGGGTTACAGATGAGATAGTTACGCTGACGATGACAAGGACGTAATCATTATACTTCTGTTTTAGAAACCCAAACTTCAATATGATATTGAGGCACGTTGTAGTGGTGGACTGTGAATTATTTAGACCACCTGGTATTCATTAAAATGCGCCTTACTCTAATTTGCACACCGGGTGCTTCCACGTTTTCAGAGCACCGTATGGTGAACAGTTATGAACAATTGTTAACGGGGAATAGCTTACTAACCTGTGAGTTTCTGATGACGTAACTGGCTAAGTAACTCAGATGATGAAATGCGAAGCATCATTACCTAATTGGAGGGGCACAAATAAATCTATAAGTAGGAAAATCAATATGCGAACAAAAAACGAAATTAATATTCAGCAATCTCAGCAGAGAACAGCGTTTCACCACAGGTGGTTAGGTACTGAATGTGCTAGAGAATACGGCTGCTTAGGGCAGGTAGGGATGGTAGATCTGTAACACGAGACAAGTAATTATAAAAAAGTGCCTGTAGCAGGCATTCTCAGATCATGAATGGTAGTTTCGAAGAGGAATGATTGCGCAAATAAACAGAGAACACAAACACAAACAACAGAGACGACCACACTGTTCTCACGATAAAATGTTTCTTTGCGCAAGCCTTTCATTTTGAAAAAAAATGTCCAGTACGTGGACTCTTCTGCGTGGCTGAAACCTGTAGGCATGCGGCAAGCATTCAACGTAAATCGAAGACAACGCAACTAGCCATGGAAAAAATATGGCCGGTGATAGGTCATACAAGCTTATACCCTGTGTGACAAGAAGGCAGCATAGTGGATCAAGGAGCAAACGGGTATTAAGGACATAATAGTTGAAACCAAGAAGAAGTGGACAAGGCCAGGGTATGCAGTGCGTAGCCAGGACAACTGTCTGTTATTGAGACTAACGTACTGGCTTCCTAATGAAGGTAGGCGCTGGAGAGGAAGGCACGAAAAATGGTGAACAGATGAGATAAAGAAGTTTATAGATATGACATGGCCGCAGCAAGCACAGTACCTGTTCAAGTGCGAAAAAAATTGACCCCATGTCTGCATGTTTCACTGCAAATTCCGTCAAAAGACGACAGTCTTGCGTATGGAGGGAGTGAACAAACATTTATTTAATGTTCTGCGCGAGAAAAGCAGTGAATTGTATTCTGGAAGCGCTGCTTTAGAGAGTCTCGATCCGTGCAGCGAAGGCGAACGAGCGCATCGAGGCGCGTCAGACGCGAGCGCCATATGGCAGTTATCTTCGAAAACGAAGGAAGGCGTGCATGCCCGCGGAGAAAGATACGCGCCTGTCTCGAAAGCGTTAAGGTGTAGAACGCAATGCGATGGCCAGGTGCCGCCACCTTAGCAAAGCGTTCGAAACACTTGCCTTTTTCAGCATCACGTTGCACTGTCAGCGCAGTCTGATAAACGCTACGTTCTTTAGAATTACCTGTGTGTGCTTTCTCTAGTATAAACACACACATACAGAACATCGACGTGCTCTTGTTGTGCCTCACATATGCGCCATAATTGCTATTTAATTGGCAATAGGAAAAGTATCAACGCTGAAACTCCAGAGGCACTGCGAATGGGGTTGGCCGTTTGACGTATCGTTTGGTGCCGTTCGAGGAATCGTTACCGTGGACCAAGACACAAATATACAGAAAGACAGAGAGACAGACCGAACTTTTGGCGTTGAAGTCCCCAAGAAAGATTATCGTCTTTAAAAATGCAAGGTTGAGGTCTTTGCTCTGCGGTAAGCGTATTGAGGGTGATGATGAAGCTTAGTACTTAAGCGCTTTCTTGCCCTATTCCTTGGCGATGATCCCAACCGACGTCCTCGTGGACGGGAGGATACAAACCGTGGTGGCTCAGATGATACTGGTTAGCGGCATGATCTCTTGAGCCACCACGGCTCCCTCCCAGCCTCTCGTATTCGGGTGGTGACATTCTTTCTTCTTTCAGGAAGTTCCTCCCCACATATTTGTTGTTCTGTTTCCACAACAGCTAACTCCAACAGCGCGCTCCCAATTGCTCAGTGCCAATTCTCTTCCGCGTTAGCCCACTTCCCCTAGTGACGTGCGAGTCTTGACACCCGCCGGCACAACGAGGTGTCGATGCCGACGGAACACATGCCACGCGCCACGACCATAATTAATCTCGCCTGCTGCTCAGCTCGGTGAGACGTCGAGGACTGCCTCACACTGTTTTCGACCTTGTCGCGAGCAGGCGAGGCGCCTACTTTGTGCGGCAAGGGCACCTTCTCTTTCGGTGGCGGCTCGCAGAAAATATATGCACCCTGACGCCATCTAGGGAACGTCGCTTCTGGATGGTAGATGAGTCGTCCATTCGTCTCTTTAGCCCCGGCAACACTTGAACGCGACTGCATGCCCGTGTGAGGTCCTCAAAGAGCGACGACCACACAACCAGTGTCCATCGATCCAGGAGAGTGACAGAAACGTTTATTTGTCAATTCGTCCTAAACGTACTTAACCATTGGGCGCAGGGGTGTCAGCGCACAGCTTGAACAAGAAATTGTGGCATGCGCCTGCTTCCGGTTAGGGTCGTAGTGAAGAAAGTCATCAATCCATAGAGTAGCAGCTGCAGGGCACTGACTGACATAGACAGGGCACTGACTTCAGCCGACCAGCGTCGCCAAATTTACCGAAAAGAAAAGGGGACGCAGTGTACAACATGAGACTGCCCACACGAGGACTTTTGCATCGGTCACTTCCACTGTCCTCGACTTTCAAATCTTCCGTTGACACGTACATCTTCCACTATGCGAGGGTCTTCAGCTGGTGCCTGCTTTTCAGCCACCAAGCATGCAACGGCTTCCTTGTACTAAACATTGATTCTGGATCATACAAGGGCTTCCGCGTTTATAGTTGATTCGGCCCTAACTGCCACGGTTAGGACCATATTTTAGTACACGTCATGAATGAAACATTTCTGCATTATCTCCAAATAGTGATTTCGAACACGTCAGCCTAATATAAGAGTTTAGCGGAACTCTTACGTCAGCAAACAAGACATCCTCACGCAACGTGATCCCTTCGAGAGATATTGCGATCGATTGTATAATATTCTCCGCCTTGGCACAACTTGAAATTTAGATAGTAAGTAATCAACTGAGAAGCTATTCTTAAGACATAAGCGTATATGACTTCACATTCTAGCCTCGCGCTTTACACTTATGGGCGGCATCTTTTCCTTTCTTGTTGGGGGTTTCCGTAGAGCTTATTTATCACTGAAACGTACAGGCTCATATATTCAGTTAGCGTGTCCAGGCATTGAATCGTCCACCACTCTGCAGTTAGTAAAACTGGCAAGCTCTCTTGTGAGCCATCCCTTGGTACCCATTACGTTCTCCTCACTTATCAGATATTCACGCTAGACTGACAAAATTCACGGTACGAAATTATTAAGTTTACGGTAATGAAAAGATTAAGCACATGGTATATATACAGGGTTGAATAGTAATTACCTTCGTGTCGCAGTAAACATAGACCTGGCTGCTGATGAAAATGATGAAAAGATTAAGCTTTTCAGCACGTTTGATATTTTTCTCACGTATGTTTAGGCATTTAGCATTCGCATGATGTAGGCGGGAAATGAGCATGTTGGTTTATGGGAAGAGTAAGAGAACGGTAGAGGCGAAAAGGAGGGAGAGGGCAAAACCGCGCTCACCTTGTCCCTTTGACTTCGTTGCACCACGTGCAAATGTCACAATACTGCAGATATGAAAGGCGACAAAGGTCATGTGTATACTTATTGTATGTTTGTAAACAGCGGCAGGCACCGTCAACATAGTGAGGTGCTACAAGCTACATGTCACTACAAGCGCCTTACTATGATGGCAGTGCCTACCCCTGCTTACATACATAGAATAGGTCTATACATATACAGGCTAGTCGAGATATATGAAGTGCCCATGGAGTATGTCAAATGGAGAAACAGAGCTAACAACCGATGCTTGGACGACAAATGAGAGGCAGAGAACGTGACTGTCGGCGCTTTTGCGTCTGTAATCCCGCTGCAGTAGGGATGAAAGATCCTCGGTGTGGAGACCGAAGCAACGGCGACGCTGGTGGTCGCGGTGCCCTCCAGACACAAGAAAGACGGCACGCGCCTGGTCTTTCGCCTCTGACGAAGGTGATTTATTTCGGAGAAAAGAAGGCGGAAATAATAATGAAGCGTGTGTATGTATTGCAGTTAGAAAGCTGGCTTCACCCTGTTTATGCGGATTATATACTGAGGCTCAGTGGTGTCACTTGACACTATAGTGAGTGCTTTAGTCGAACTGCGGATTTCACACGGCGAAACAAGGTGGCGATTGCGGAATAAATTTACAGCAGCTAGAATGATTGCGAAATAAGTGTATGGTATACACTGTGATTTTTTCCCGTAATGTCACACCAACTTACCCAAGCTTCCACGCTCCTAAGCTTAAAAGGTGGCGAGGTACATATGCAGTGCTTATTGTGTTTTCCCCTACTTAGTTGATGTGTTCATACAAATCCGTATACGGGTGTTTCCAAAAATACGTCCGAAAATCCTCAGAAATAAAGAAAACAAAATATTTTCTCACTGTTTCATAATGTTTTTTTTTTTTTGAGTGGCTGCTATCTTGATATGGCTACAAGCCTCGATTGAGGTGGTAAACAAAAAAGTTGGGTCCATACTTTCCTAATGGGGGTGAAAAAGCGAAACCAACAAACCAGTTCTTATCACTGCACCACATACAAATTCAACATTAAATTTTTTTGTTCTATTATGGGAGTACAGTAGGCGCACCAAGGAAGGAAAATAGGAGAAAAAGAACGGCCGGGAGGTTAACCAGTCTATAGGCAGCCGGTTTGCTACCCTGCACATGGGAGGAGTATGTTGGAGATGAAAGATAGGGAGGAGAGAGGGAAGAGAGATAAACACAACACATTAAGCAGCACACGCGCACACACTCAGTCATAGTCCAGTCTTGTATTTCGCAGTGTGTGACATTGCTGTTACAGCCGCTCGTTCAAGTCCGTGTCGCGTAGGAATTTCAACTTTGCTTTTGTCGCCTTCTGTTCTAATGTCTTCTCTCGGGCGCTTGACAGAATAGTGTCCACAGACATTTGGCTGTTGTCGATGCGCACAAGAACGGACGCCAGTGGCTGTCTCTGGATATCATACAACGGACAGTCGCACAGGGTGTGGTGTAGCATCTCTTCGCAACGACAGGCATCGCAGAGAGAGTTGTCGGCCAAAGAACCTATGATAGTTATGGTGTCGTTATGGGGCCAGATTTTGTGCTTGCGCGGCTGTTAATCACTTGACGGAAAGGCTTATACAGCCCGACATGAAGTGCTACTTTGTGTTTCTTTACTGCGTCTCGGTTACACCATACCTATATTGTAATTTCCGCGAAAAGAAGTAGACGATGGTTCAGAAAGGCTCTACCATGAACTTCACAGCTGATATTCTCTCACCGTTAAACATTACCATTGCACGTGATCCTCCTTAATTCTTTGTTACCTCAACAAAGAAAACTCGTCATGTACCCATCCGTGCAACGGCCTTAATGAATATGCTGTGTATCTTAATTGTTTACAGAGCGCAAAAAGGGCACTTGGTGTTTTGCGTGGTTAAACATCTCTTTTTTGAAGACATCTAATGAAGTAGCGATTGCTTGCTGGAAAGAAAAGTTACTGAATGGAGACACATTCTACAAGTGGTCGTGAATAGAATATTCTGTTCCATGGCTTCACTGCGCATTTTACCTGTGCTTTCATTCTGTTTTATTTATTCATTTATTTATTTATTTATTTATTGATACAGTACTCTGATCTTGCACAGGTTTATGTGCCAACAATGGCACTGCAAGTAAACACAAGAAAACATGCCCTACTAATAGCGCCATATTTACACTGGAAATACTGCCACGAGTCTACTAGCCATAACAAAGGTATATATGCACGCGTTATTACCTCTTGGGCAGGTGCACCATGGCAAATAATATCACTCTGGTGGATAATATGCGCCGATATATAAACAATATAGAGATTTCAAGCAGAACTACACAAAAAGAAGCAGTGCTTTTCGGGTAGAAAACAGCTTTTTTTTTTCACAGTTCCTTCAATTGTGTTTGTATCTCTTATTAATCTTGAGTGATTTTGATATAATTACACGGGTTTACACACTGTGAAATTTGGGTTCGCCAAATGTCAGTCTACTGATACTGCCATTCTAACATAAGAGGAAATAATATTAGAATCGTTCAAACGTCAGCTGTGTACATAAAGAATTTTTGTAGACTATTCGAAGGCATTTGACTGTATAAACCACACCACACTTATAGAAAAACTAAATTACTATAGCTTCCGCGGAATGTGGGTGAAATGAATAAAATCTTACCTTCAGCACCACATGCAAAAAGTGGTAATTAACAATTACACGTCCAATTTGAAAGCACTTGTTGCAGGAGTACCACAGGGAAGCAAGCGTCTTAGGTCCATTGCTTTATTGCATTTATATTAATGATCTAGTGAGCATTGATCATGATCTAAAATTTATTACAATGCAGATGACAGCACAATTCTTGTAACTGTGAAGGATGCTGAGGATGTCATGATTAAAGCCGATGTAGTGCTATCAAAACCATCACCTTGTAGCCCAGCAAACTCATTGAAAATGAACATTGTTAAAACAAAAGTCGTACTTTTCGGACTAAATAATCAAAACATTAACACTTCAACGAATTTACATCGCAATAACTCTGTTCTGCCGATTTCACTCTCTCTTAAATTCATTGGTGTCATACTTGAGCAACATTTATCATGGAATGATCACGTGCAAATGGTGGTGCGTAAACGCTACCAGGTGACTGAAATACTGTGCAAGTAGCGTTTTTTTTTCTTCCACAAAGTAATAATCTTGTATTGTATAAATTCTTGTTGCTATCAAACATAAACTACTGTAATCTCTTTTAGGGCACTACAACACTTACTAACATTAATGCGATCCATACAGTACAGAAAAAAGCTGTGCGTTGCATACTAAACGCTCCTTACCTAACAAGTCCTCTTTTCCAAAAATCAAATCTGCTACCAATACTTACATTTATGAAAAGATATTCATAAGAAGTTATAAGAAAAGTATTACTAATAAAAAAACAAGAACACCCTAAAACGCCTTTTCTAATTTGATGCCAAAACATGAAACAATCAAAACAAGGAGCTCCAAAAAGGGGGAACTACCCACGTCCAGAACAAACTATACCTACCAGCTACTACGATATAAAATTTCATACCACTTAAACATGAATAACATCATATAACTTTCAATGTGATTGTGTGAAAGAGTGAACATATATGCTGCCTCTGCAAATAATTATGTGGTAGTGTCCATATTGCGGTATATAATTTTGTTTTAAAGTCTGTTTCTACTTTTTCTACGTATTCTGTCCGTCAAGTTTGCTATTGTCACCCGTATTAAATTTTACTTTGGTTACTTTTCAGCTTTTCAGTATTTGTATTGACGAGTACAATTTATAGGTTTGTATATTGTGCAACATGAGTTGCGCCACTAGCTTATATTTAAAATTTATGTTTCAGTATTGAACTGATTTTTTCATTTGTTGTTTGTTTCGGCCTGGCAAATTAGGGCCATGGACCTCGTCAAGCCTTGCTGGCTTATTTTTCATGGTCCTCAACAGTGTACAAATGTTGAAATAAAATTTTATTTTATTTTATTTGGGTCAGGTTGACAGCTCGGCCTTTTGCGGCCCATCACACGCTGTCCTGTTTTGTCTAACACATTAGTATTCTCAATCGTACACATGTGTACTAATATTGGTGCTCAAATACAGCTAAGGAGACAACCACTTTCTCGAAAAATTTCGTTTCGAGATAATATCCACGGCTCATTTTCTTTATTGATCCGTTTTCATTTTTACGTAAGCCGTTCTTCTTTCTGTGCTTGCATTGCTTTTGTAAATATATTTGCAGTATACATGCTTTTTAAGCAAAAATGTTCCTTTAGATTGACATGTAATCTTGCGCTGTAATAAACAGGTCCATGAAAAGGCCATATGTGTATACATGATAGCTCGCTATAAGGCACCCGTTGTAGAACCTAATTACTATGCATGATTTCTTTCTACAATTCCAGCATTGTTCACAAGAAAACTTAACATGTACATGCTCGGGATTACCGTTAGGCATTACGGGAAATGTGGCGTACGTGTTGCGAATAATCATGAGCATGGTGGAATACGTGAATGCGTAACTAAACAGCATTTATAAAAAAAAGAACATTGAGTCACCTAGAAGTTCTTCATCAAACACATTCCCTGAATATACATCGTGTAAAATAACGATTAAGAAAACGTTTCAATATAGGGCATGCTGCACGAGCTGGATTGAAGGACTTCTAGCACTTCCTACCGACCCTTAACCAATGCATTAAACATGGCGCGTGTTATAACTAGGTGTTCCTCAAAAACACAATTTCGCGCCACCTCTTCAGCAATTCTCTTGCTGTCGCTCCTTCACTTTTGTCGACGTCGTCCGAGGTATCTTGTAAGATTTTTTTTTGTTTTATCGTTCTTCGAAGGCTCTCAACGAGCGATTTTATGCATGTATATATGCACGTTAGGCCAGAAGTAGTATCTGCGTGACTGCGCTTGTTGGAAGCAAAAAACGAAAAAAAAATTAAAAACAGACGAGTGCATCCATCGACGTCTGCTCGTCATCTCGCAAAGGCTCGTCTCGAATCGCGCCTGTCACGGTCCCACCTTGCGTTCTTGAGTGATTGACAGTTCGCAGGCACCGCTCGCGGTCTCGTGCATACGAAAGCGACTACGACGACGCGTAAAAAATCGCTCCCGGGTAGTTCATCCTGTACCTATACGATACGATTCCGGTTTCTACACCACACAAAAAAGTGCAAGTCCAGCGAGGAGAGACGGCAAACACAAGTGATGTGCTTTCGAAATAGCTAAATAAGCTTAGCGAAAACAACACAAAGGCAGGTCACTTCAAACGCTTCTCTCGGCTGTGAAAGCGGTAAGATGTTGGCACGTCTTGTCACTCTGCGCGCACGAATGGTCACGCCGAAACCGCGGAAAAAGCTCGATATCGGCGACTTTCGGCACTCAACATGGTTTCAACTTTAAGCGCTGTGAGCGGCACTGCCACTGCAACGTAGCAATTGATCCCGACCATCAGTTCAATAAGAAAGAGGCAATGTAGGACTCGACCAGATGTGTGGTTCTGGCGCGGTCTTAAAGTCTGGCGACGTCATTGCACGTATTAAAGGGTCTGCAATAGTAATGGCAGGCGCCCTCATTAATATTCGAAACTACAGAGTGTTGTCGATGCGCGCAAGAACGAACGCAAGTGGCTGTCTCTGGATATCATACAACGGACAGTCGCACATGGTGTGGTGTAGCGTCTCTTCGCAACGACAGGCGATGTTTAATTCTGATCGAAAGAACGAAAACAAAAAAAAGAGGAGAGACAGGAATGTTGCCCACTTTGGCGTAAACGCTTCGCTACTCTGCACAGGGGACCCCACCGCGGTGGTCTAGTGGCAAAGGTACTCGGCTGCTGACCCGCATGTCGCGGGGCCGAATCCCGGCTGCAGCGGCTGCATTTTTGATGGATGCGGACTTGCTGCAGGCCCGTGTGCTCAGGTTTGGGTGCCCTCCACTACGGCGTCTCTCATAATCATATGGTGGTTTCGGGACGTTAAACCCCACATGTCAATCATCACCTCTGCGCAGGGGGAAGGGATCTGGGAAGAGTAAAGAAGTAAAGAAACAGAACAATGTTTCACATTCCACATGCACACACACACACAACATCCTAAAGCCAGGCGGCAAGCTTCAGCTGTACATGTAATGATAGGATCTAAAAAGTCATTCTTTCGCCTGTTTCGTGTGGTTGATGCAAGTAAGTGCTATCGGCGCCAAATAAAACACGAACAGCAGCCATAAACTCGCAGTGGTTATAGCACCTGCCATCTGGTTATCACCATGAACAGGCGTGCAGATAGGCGCAGTGCTGCCGAAATGGATGCGTAAGCCCGTCATTGCTGGTGACTGAACGACTGAACGGCGCGCACTACGCACAACCGCTTGCCGCCGTGCGGGTTTTATATTACGTCATTCGCCACAAGTGCACTACCTGTGGCGTCGCTTCTGGCGTCTGTTCCGCAACAGCCCACAGCACACCCACGTGCTACTGTGTACCGTTAGCTGATGAGCCTTTAATGGGCCAATTAGCGTGCGCACATAAACAACACAGGAGCTAAGGTGGAACGGGTAATTGATTATGCGGTGCGTATACTGTGCATGCTCAGAGCCGTTTCCGTCCAAAGCCTTCACTTCCCCTTGGCAGTGGACACTGGCGGCGATGTTTGCATGCGATGCATGCGCAGTGGCTTGCGCTTGGCACGTGCTGCTATAGTTCATTTACATGTCAGCGCATCGAATAGCAGCGTTAGGGAAGCGTTTCATGGTGCATTTGCGCTATCGCGCAGCCGACTGTACCATTCGCGTGATTCACCCTCCCAAATGTTTTGACTACGAGAGTGTACACGTTGCTCTATTTCATTCGTTCGTGCAAAGTCTCACTTGCTAGAACGTCACAAAACGGCTTTACGAGTAAAAAGACGTTCATTTATTTTACGAAAGAAAGTCAAAGCGCTCCAATAAGACATAGATATGACTGTAAACAGCAGAAGCGCGTCTGGTGTTCAGAACGTGGCGATTATTGTTGAAAAGAAAAAAAACCTCTTGACCTGTACAGAAGAAATGCTGTGGTTGCATGCGCTGTTTTCAGGTTGTCCTTCGACGAAGTTTTAATCCTTGCCAGTTGCCAGCTGCAGAAAAAATAAAACGTATTTTAAGAACATATAAATGCCCTCTAACTTAGGTAAAAACAACATTTTTTTTATTTTTTAAACGAACCGCTTGTAGTGTAGGCAGATGATTTAGGGTGGACGAGGTTAAGCTTCGTCTATACTGAACGATAGGGAAGGGTATCGCGAAATTGGCAAATGGCTCTCGGCGGGCTCGATGGTTTATGGTAGTGAGTTTCAACTGCGCTACTGGTCGGGAACGGAGAAGAATGAGTCCCCGCATTGCTTTGTGCGTGTGTGCGCGCGCATGTGTGCGTTTCTGCAAGGGACGATTCACACTGATCAAACTCGTCAGTATTGTTAACTTTAAGTACTGTTAAAATGCCCAATAAAAGCCTTTTATTGCGAAAGTATCGCCGTCATTAAAGCCTATATACTAGGCATCTTGAGTGAATTGTCATTGTCACCCGCTGGGACTATAAGTTCAGTGCAGCTCCGTCTTGTTCTCAGCTATAGTTATATTAAGGATGGCTTCACTTGAAACGTGTAGCCGGGAATGAAGAAGAGGGTGACAGGTGTGAGGGGAGAAAGTTACGTTAGAGTTTGAATAAATTCCAAAGAAAGGGCGTACAGGACAATCAATGTATCAGAATAACGTCTTACATTGGGGAGAAGTACCAGCGCTCTTATAAATTTCTAGTGGGAGTTACGTCAATTTATTCAGCTAGACTCCAAAAAGTATTGGCTTATGCAGTGAAACAAATGTCGTGAAACGCAATCGCGGAAGCAACGGGCAGGTTCTGCGTTCAGTATACAAGCGGCGTCATTACATTGTTCACTTTTACTTGATTTTAACTACCCCTTTTCACGCTTGGCTCGAAAAATAGCCCTAATTGGTCAGTGTTTAAGATGTTTCGTTGCTAAGTTCAAGGCCGAAACATTAATGCCTGGTCTCGGCAATGTGAATTAAAAAGGGGACCAAATAAAAAAAAGTAGTGATATGCGCACCTATAGTTCAGAAAAAAATTGATGAAGTCCACGTGGTCACAGTTCATTAAATAGGGGCCCAAATAATGACGCATTCATTATCATATCATGGTTTTGGTACGTAAAACCACAGTGATAATTATATGCGGAATTCGACGTCCCAAATCTTCGATATTATTATGAGGAAGGCCCCATTACAGGGCTCTGAAAGCTTCGACTATCCGTTGTTTCTTTAACGCATTCTGACATCACAAAATACACGGGCCGCTACCATTTCACCTCCACCGAAATGCGAGTGCGGTCGAATTCGCGACCTTTGGGTTCACAGCCGAGCAGCATTACTGCTGTAGCCCACCGTGCATGCCAGGAGCTTATAGATGCATGATTTGCATCTGACAAACCTCGGTTCCCTTCACGTTCGTTCTTTATTGTTCCACGCAGCTCGCATAACAATTTGGCATCAGCTGCTATAAAAACACACAGTCGCAACCAGGAACCGCGAAAATAGAAATTATCGACGTTATCAGAATGACACCGTCTATCAAGTGAACACAAACATCGACGCCTATGCGTAGTTTTTTTTATCAGGACGACAATTAGGACAATGTACACGCCCACTTCATATGCCTGGGCAGCGCTCGTATGACAGCGCGGACAATTAGTCCTGTGGTGTACACTCAGCTCTCGTTAATGAACCATTAGCGCAACTGCGTACATTTTTTTCACATTAGAGCTTTACTGCTGCTTACACGGGCACTCGGAGCCCCGCGTACCCAACCGAAATGCTTTATAGCGGCGCGTAGACAAATGCGAGCCACATGAAGGGCACACGCGCTAGCAGCACCATAGCGTCTCTTTATGGGTAGCTTTATTATTGCCATTTAAAATATTGAATCAAGCATTGATAGTGACAGGGATTGAAATAATTCTTATAAAATAATATAAATATTGTGACAATGATATCAACATGAAACAAAAAACTTTTTTGTCGTATGTGCCCAGTTGCGACTGAAGCCGGTACGCACCCGCCGATGCCTATCAATGTATACGAGTGGTCATAGTCTGATACTGATGTAAATATAAAGTAACTGCGCAAACGACGTACACAATTAGGACTTGTAGTCATCGTCATCTGTTGCCGCCACCTCACGCAATAGAAAAATGTCCACCTACAGCGTGAAGTAAAGCTAGCGTTGCACCACGCTGCTTTGCCGGAGCTGTGTCATCATGGAGGGCGACCGAGCCATGCTTTTCGAGATTTGGCGCCTTTGTGCTTGGAATTCGGGTGGATGACTCTGGCCAGTCTCGGCTTGGCTGGCCGGGAACGTGGCTGACGTCATGGGTAACATGATTCGCTGGGGCAGCGATCTCCACTATAGGAGGCCAGTGGTGTCAGCGACGCATGACCCCAGCGAACCGGCGACGCAGGTGCTTGGGGCATGGTGCATGCGCAGTACCGCCGCCCCGACGTCTTGGGTATGCAAGCCGCTTGGGTACCCGGCAATAAAACCCTCTATTATCTTTCCACGTGTTCGGCAGATACGCAACAAAACTGAATGCTTCAGTCGAGTGTAGTTTGATGGCTAACGCGCAAGCGTTGACCGGCGAAGTGTCATACGGGTACGGAACAGTGAACAGTTAAGTTTCGGAACAGTGAAAATCAAAATGACTCAATCCTCTCTTCCCCGTAGGCTATTCAATGCTACAACAGTCCCCCCTATTAATAACTCTGTGAAATTTGCCCCTACTTCGAGTTTCGCATTTGCTTCCTAGGCTCTTATCTCTGCGCACGATAAAGACATTTACGGAAGAAATATGGTGAGGCTAGTGCTTGGCCCTTCTTAGGTTGAATGATTTGCAAAGTGGCATAACTTGGCAGCAGAAAGCACAAAACTGGGTTGATTGGCGGATCATGGGAGAGGCCTTTGCCCGGAAGTGGACGTAGTTAGGTTGGTGATGATGACAATACATATATATCAAATTTCACACTAAGAAAGAAAAGGAAATAAAAGTCGCAGTTTAAGGAACGGCAGAAAGACTGAGTCAAGCTTGTCTGATGCCTCCCTGTCCTCGATAAAGAATATTGGGCCGCTGTGCTGTTGCAGTAATTTGTCGAAGCTCTCACGATAACATTCTATCGCGATCGACTGTACGTAACGCAGCGCTGCTTCCCGTCCTCAATAGTATACACTTTTCTGGAGTGAGCCCTGTCGATTGAAAACAGTGCTGATATGTTGGACGTCACCTTTGTTCGGTGTTCATTATTATTTACGAGCAAGAGCAATATTTTTGGGCGCAGAACAAAATGCAGAAGCTGAAATTCAACTTACTGACGGATATGTGGGGTTTATTAACGTGCCAAAACCACCAAATAATTATGAGAGACGCTGCAGTAGAGGGCTCCGGAAATTTCGACCACCTGGGGTTCTTTAACGTGCACCCAATTCTGAGCACACGGGCCTACAGCATTTTCCCCTCCATTGAAAATGCAGCCGCCGTAGCCGGAATTCGATCCCTTGACCTGCGGGTCCGCAGCTGTGTACCTTAGCCATTTGACCACCGCGGCGAGGCCAGAAGCTTAAAGTCGCTACACTAAATGAAGTCGGTACTGCAGATAATTTTTCTACACAATGAGAAACTTCTCACGAAAGCACAGTTAAGAGTAGATAAATAATAATAATAATAATAATAATAATAATAATAATAATAATAATAATAATAATAATAATAATAATAATAATAATAATAATAATAATAATAATAATAATAATAATAATAATTATTATTATTATAATAATTAAAATAATAATAATATTATAATAATCCAACCATGTTGACCGAACTACAGCAAAATAGACTAATACAAAAGTTTGCTTTAGTTTACCCATGCAGCCTAACGCGTTAACAATAAACAATCCAGAACAAAAAAAAAACAAGTGCAACGCAAATTCTACCACTAGAAGCATCTGCAAACAAAAAGTGGCTTGGTTTGTCTGGTACTGCGAATTCTAAAGGAAAAAATTAAAGCTGGGCTTGTCAAGCTATACCTTTGAGAGAGATACGTTAGAGTGTGTACGATGATAAATTTAATTTTTGAGCAATTATGGGACTGTTATAGAGCTTTATTTCTTGAATAAATGCTATTATATTGAGCAATTTATAAAACTTCGTATGGCGGAGTGAGTTTTCATTGAAATGCTTGTTTCACTTTATTTTCGAATATAGGGTACTCAAGCTCCACTGCGATGCTCGCGTGACCAATCTATTGTTTACTGTGAATAGACGCGGCCAGCGAAGGTAGTTCCGTAGCCCGATTGGGCAACAGTGGCAACAACAGCATGTGCCCGCATACACTGCTCATCCAGCCCTGACTGCTACTAGCCAGCAATAGTTGAATTGGACGCAACACAGATTCAATCCGACTGCTCCGCGCGTGCGCGGAAGCAGAAGAGCCAGTGCCGTGCTGAAAGGAGCACCGTGGATATTCCCAGATACGATAAGAGCAGTGGTGCGGCTCGACATTCGTT